>JABWPP010000050.1:42857897-43162897 GCA_016920855.1 Puya raimondii
TCTCACAAATCCTTTATCCATCAAATCCTGAAGTTGCGCCTTAAGCTCTCTCAGCTCAGCCGGTGCCATTCGGTAGGGTGTCTTTGAGATTGGCGTAGTTCCAGGGACTACATCAATCACAAACTCGACCTCCCTGTCCGGTGGCATCTCAGTCAACTCCGGGGGAAACACGTCCGGGAACCCGCGGACTACAGAGATGTCCTCGAGCTCCGGTGCCACCGTAGATACCTCAACAACAGTCGCCAGAAATGCCGTGCATCCTCGACTCATCATCTGTCTCGCTCGTGCCGACGAAATCCACGTCGCGAACAAAGTACTCCTGCAGCCTCGATACACGTACTCCTCCTGGTCCGGCTCGCGAAACGTCACGGTCCTCTCGCCGCAGTCGATCGTCGCGAAGTAGCGCGCCAGCCAATCCATGCCAAGTACCACATCAAAATCCTGCAATCGCCCCAAGACCAACAGGTCTGCGGGCATCACCCACGGTCCAAGCTGCACAGGGCAAGCTCGACAACAGTCCTCCACACGTAAAACGTGCTCGGGAACCTGCACCTCTCGTGCACACGGTAACGGCCCTATCACTAGCCCATGCAAGGATGCGAATGCTCGACTAACAAACAAAAGAATGTGATGCACCGGTATCAAATAATGCACGAGCTCTAATGCCAGAAATCAAAATGATACCTGCCACCACATGGTCAGCCGCTGTGGAGTCCTCCAGTTGAGCCGCAAAGACTCTGCCGCTCTGCGCCTGCTGTCGCCGCCGCTCACCCTGGCGTGGTACAGAAGCCCGATCCATCTGGCTGTGACTCGGTGGAGCTCCATAGGTCTGCTGATGAACTGGGGGGGGGTGCCGATGCGATCGATGGTACAGGCGACGCTGCTCGGGGACACGCTGCTCGCAGATGTCCGGACTGACCACACCCATAACACCGGCCCTCCCTCTCGCTGCTCGCACTGCCTAGGCCAATGTGGTCCTCCGCAGATGACACATCTCTGTGCTCCCCTCTGCTGACGTCCCTGCTGACGGGATCCACCAGACCTCTGCCGCCCCGAAAACCCACGACCCTGAGAATGTGATCGTGGAGGTCTCGGCGGGCGTCTGCCGCTGGTCTGTCCTCCGTCCTCCGGAGTCGGGCGCTTCCTATCCAAACCCTGACTCGAAGTGGCAGCCCGCTCACTCGCTGTCAAGGCTCCACGCTCCACCCAAAGCGCCTGCTCAATCGACGCATCCAAGGTCTGCAACCTCTGCGCCTGGACTAGAACAAATATCTCATGTCTCAATCCTCGCTCGAACAGATAAACTCTGTGAGCCTCATCCCTCGCTGCGAAAGGAACACAGTTCAGGAGTCTGGTAAACTCCCGGGTATACTCCTGCACTGTGCGATCTCCCTGAAGCAAACTCTTCAAATCCTCCTCGAGTTTCTGCTTCACGCTGTTAGGGAAATAGGACCCATACAGCATCCCGCAGAACTCGGTCCAACTCAACTGCAGCGCATCCAGCGACCTGCTCGATCTCGTCCTCGTCCACCAAATGCGTGCATCACCTGACAGGCAGTGAACTGCCAAGTGAACTCGCTCCCGCTCTGGTACAAAGAGATCCTCGAACAGCTTCTCCATCTCGCCTACCCAGGCCTCCACCACCCATGGCTCGGTGTGGCTACCATCAAAACGAGGGGGATCAAACCGGCAAAAACGAGCCAGTCTCTCAGTCATCATCCGCTCCTGCTCAGCCTCCGACATCTGTCCACCTGACCGGGAAGTGTCGCCAACCGGTGCGGCCCGAACTGCCGCTGCTGGGGGTACGGTCGCAGCTGGAACGTCCTCTGGAACAGCAGGAGGTGGCTCCTGCGGCTCCGTCGCTCTAGGTGCTGCACTCCACGTCTGGGTAATGGTCTCACACATCCTCTGCAAGAGCGCACTCTGCTGCCTAGCTGACTCAGCTAGCGCACTCAACTGATCGCACACATCAGGGGGTGCACTAGGTCCCGCCTGCTCAGGCACCACAGGAGGCGCGGGGGTAGCCCGCGTCGGGGGTCGACCTCGGTGTCGGGGAGGCGTCATGCACACCTCCGCAACACACAGATCAGTCAACACACAAACAACTCAAGACCCAATCATGCGAAAGTCTAGAAGGTCGTCTCTTTTCCCTCGTTGCTTGACGTCGTCTGCAGCCAACGCAAGTTCACGACAGGAAAGGACACACGCCTTCGATCACTCCCTCCACTTAAGGATGAGTTCAACAGTCAAATCGATGACTTTCGCGGCAAGTCACGTCTCTCACGTCTTGCATTCCTAAGGTCTGCCATAGCCTAGGGTTTACTAAGTCCCAACGACCTATTCCTAAGCTCTGATACCAACTTAATCTGTCACGCCCCGGATTACTCGTTTCCCCGGGCTCGCCAACAGATCCGCCGTATACATAGACTTTTCTATGTATACGAAGCGATAGCTAACCTGTAACAAACATACAAGCCACTACAAGAGATATATAGAGCTGAAAATAAAGCATACTAATAACCAAAGCCACCTGTACATATAGAGTCCAAAATACAACATGTCCACCACAACCAAAATAGGTACAAGTCCACAGTATATGTACATGGCACAACACCAAAAAGAAACTATCTCCGGTAGGGTCCTCCTCTAGGAACAACAGGGACAGGTAGGGATCTAGCTCGCAACTCCCTTACCTCGATCCGCGGAAACAGGTGTGCAGCAGCCGCAACAGAAGAAGGCTCTGCAAAAAGGGTGGCAACAACGGGTGTGAGAACTACTATCAAAAGAAGTAGTTCTCAGTGGGTACCGATACCGACCTCAACGGTCCACCCACTAAGTCTACGAGACTAACAGTATAGCTGGTAGGTAAAGAACAACAAAGTAAGCTGGAATAAACTCTACAGCTATCATGCCACTACCCTACCACTATCCAAGTCAACCCTCAAGTAAACATCACCAAAGTGAAAAGTCATCCCTGACCCAATCTATCGGAAACCGCCCGAACGGGCTCGTCCAGCCAACTGCCTAGCCACACCGCACACTACCAATAGGGTAGCCGGTCCAAAACAGATCTAGCAGTCTGTAGCGACATCAACGCAAAAGAGGCCTCACTCCGGAGCGGCACTCGGGGGAGCTACCCAGCCGAGTTAGTACGCGTATCTCTGTCGAGCACAAACAGGCTCCGGCAGGCGAAATCGAAGAACAAAAGGGGTCAAAGGGGTCAAAGACTCTAAGCTCACGTGCCCTCAGCACAAACAGAAGCTAAAACAAGAGTCTGGGTCCACCGTCAGCCCCGACGGCACCCGGCAACACTAAACAGCCTAACCCTGCTGTAAATACAAGCTCGGCATCCCAGCACAAGCGTAAACCCGTCCTACAGCGAACTAAGTATCCACATCGCACTAACAGCGGTGATACAAGAACAGAAACGGCTCCTAGAGCTAAATCTGATAACAGTTCGAAAAGTGACGGTTGTATGTTCGCGAGTTTTCTCCTAAGTCAATTCCCAGTTCAGCATGTAAAATCATGTCAAATAAATAATCTACTCATGCTCCAAATTCAGATTTCATAATAAACATGCAAATTCATGAATTCGAGCTACTAACAGATAAATAAATAGCATGCTGCACTCTCTACAACTTAGGAGGAAATCCGACGATTTCGGTAACATCAACCCACCTCAAAGCTATCCAACAACGGCTAGGAGTCGAGTGGAAGGGCTCCAAACAACGCCGGCTGAAACCGGACTCGAATCTGCAACTTCAGGATTCGGACCCACCTGCGCACAGATCTGGGCGCCCAGAAAATCAGCCCAGAAATGCAGCCTGGCAGCACGACCCACATGCAATCAACATGCGATAAAATCCAATTCCTAAGTCCAAATGCAGTGAAATTTGGCTCAACTCACCAGCACAGGTTCAAGAACAAGCCCTCCAAAAATCAGCCAAATCGGAGATCGACTCGATGCCCAAAAGGTCCATGCACTGAACCGGATTCACTATTGGACCCTCCTGCACATGGATCCGAAAATTCCAGCACTTGAGCAAAACTCAAAAACAGCAAAATCTCAGGGATTCCAACGAATCTAGCTCATAGAAAGGGGTCACAAACCTCTCAAAAACAGTGATGGGGCTACCCAAAGCCTCTCCAAAGATCCTCACAAGATCTGGATCTAAAAATCCAAGAAATTCGATAAATGACCCAAAATCAGCACTTAAGCAAAATCTCCAAAATCTGAGCTAGAACTCACCTTTGAATCCTCAATTCAGGTGAGAAGGGGCTCCAAACCAGCAAGGAAAGTGGAAGGATCAATCCACACTTCGAAAATCCAGCTCCCAAGAGATCGGATCCAAAGATCAAAGGAAAAACCCAAGTTTCAGCTCAAGAACACGAGGGGTCCAGTAAAAAACAACAACTGTAGCTTACATACCTGTCCAAATCGCGATTGGAAGGATCCCACTTCTTCCTCTGCGAGTCCTCTATCCAGCAAACCAAGTTTCGTTGGATTTGGATACTCCTACACCGCACACGAGCCAAAACACTCCAGGTCGACGCTGCAGTTCCAGCAGGAAACCGAGATCATCAATGGTGGAAGATGAAATTTGGGGAAGAAGAGAGGTTCTCCTTGCTAGCTCCGAGCTCAGGATGAAGAGGAAGGAAAAGAGCCTCAGGGAAAGCCATCCACATCTTTTATAGACCTCTGGATTGGTGCAATGAGCCTCAAGAACAAAAACCACTATGCTGTCCCTCAGCAGAATTCTGCACATCCGGGCGCCCGAAACTCCAAAACTTCAGTTTTGGCTTATTTCGGCGCTCCGAGTCCGTTTTCGCGTCTATTTGACGTCGAAACGACTCCGACCTGTCTCGACCTTCTCCAGAAGTGTCGAACAGTCTAAGGTACTACAGTCATTCCGTCAGTTAGGCCCCAGGGGTACTACAATTTCACTTACTGTGTTATCCCGACGCGTGGTTCGTTACCAACTTCGCGGTCACCAATTGGATTATCCGAAAAACCCACATTGATCTCGTTATGAAGCAGTCTTGTGTAATAGCCTTGCGACTGATATTGTGTCTCCGACGGATATAAATCTTTCTCGATATATACCGACACACATCCATAATGTTCAAACAATCCAATTAATCCCTCCAATGATTCATCATCTACTATTTCGTGAGCTATATATTCATTCGCTCCCGTAGGGTATCGAATTGTAAATTTGAGATGACATTCTTCTCTACTACAATTTGCTAAACGATACATTCTCGTCTCAAAATTAGCATATGCCGTATCTGAACGAATCGCGATCAATTTCTTTCGACCGCCGACATATTGGGGACCATTTCCATCCGTAACTAACTGTCCATCCCAATGAACACTTAAAGACATCCGACGACTAGCCATTTTAACTACACAGAAAAAAAACTTTCAAATCTCCTCTAAAAATATTTAGTGAATATAATAGAAAAAATTAATAAAGATCGCCACAATACAAGTCTAACCTATTGCCACAATGCAAAAAATGCCAACATTAGCTACAATACTAGAATGCCATGGAGTAATAAAATTAAATTATAAACCTAACTTAATTAGCTAAAAATTGCAAAGCAATGAAGCTACCTACAATGTGGGTTCCTGAGGGAGGTTGGCAGGGGCGGCGGATGCGGGGGCGACGGCCACCGGCTGGGGTGACGGCGGCAGGGCCGGCGGCGACCAGCGAGGGCTACTGGAGAGGGAGGGGCAGAGAGAAGAGGGAGGTTGGCAAGGGCCCCGGATGCGGGGGGGGACTGCGATCGGCGGGGGGAGGTTGGCAGGGGGCGACGGCGGCAGGGAGAAGAGAGAGAGGGAGGGAGGGGCAGAGAGAGAAAGAGAGAGACCGAAAGCGCGAGAGAGAAGGAAAGAGGTGTTGGTGGCGGGTATACCTAATGAAGGCGGTGAACTGTTCACCGTTTTTACAAAGCGGTGAACGGTTCACCGCCTTAGTGAAGACGGTGAACGGTTCACCGTCTTCATAAAACGGTGAACCGTTCACCGTTTTCTCTAGGTCACCCCACTCCGGGAACACTTCGCAAGGCGGGAACACTTGGCAAGGCTAAGTCCTGGAACACTTGGCATGATAAGACGGTGAATGGTTCACCGCCTTCATAAGACGGTGAACGATTCACCGTCTTCTTGGTGTTCCTCCAGCTGCGGATTAACACTGAAGGCGGTGAATGGTTTACCGTCTTATGAAGGCGGTGAACCATTCACCATCTTCACTTTCTATATAATAAAGGCGGTGAATCGTTCACCGCCTTACTAAAGACGGTGAACGATTCACCGTCTTTGTCACGCCCCGCCAGGCCTTAAACACCAACTAGGTGGAAAGGATAACCGCACGGGCGCATGCACCAGACCCGCCGAACGGATAGAGTCCTTTCTATCCGCCCAAGGCGTCACAACACAAGCTTATCCACAATGTTCCAACTAGGAACGGAGTACAAGAGTTGCACAAGGAAAGCATCAACATAAAGAAGTTCTACTTCTATTACATCACATGGCACAATATACATGTCCAAAATTTTCTTTTCTTTCCTTTTCATTCCATACATTATGTTCCCAAAACAATGGAATATACAATTTCATACATATAATGAAAATCCCCTATGCTGTCGTAGTCCAAAACTAGGGGTACACTCTATGTGTCACCAAAATAGAAGGGCCGCTATCTAGAGAGCTAAACCCTTGCCTCGCTCCGCCGCCTCACACGCGGAAGGACCTGGAAAATGTGGGGTGAGAACTATAAACATAGTTCCCAGTGGGTAAGGCCACCCAAGAGAGAAGCTCGACCCACCAGGTCCAAAGAAACACCATATGCATAAGTTAGATCACATATAACTATGCAACAATTATTTACATGCTTGTAAATAAACATAAAGGATGCAACCAAATGAAATATAATTTATCATTCTCTCCTAGGTTCATCCTATGTCTCACAATGACTAAGTTCATTTACTTGTCATTTACTTATGGTTTCGGAATCGCCGTCTCACCATAATTATTCCAACATTCGAGGAGTGAACTCGTCACCTCCTAGTTCGAGTAGCGAACTCGTCGCATACTCGGGATAGCAAAATCGTCGCACATCCCGTCTCAATACGGCCAACTCATGGCATGGTAGCGAAATCGTCGCCTACCCGGGATAGCAAAATCGTCGCACATCCCGTTGTTCACGTTTTTCACTTGCCAACCTAAGTCTCGGAATCGCCGTCTCACCATAATTATTCCAACATTCGAGGAGTGAACTCGTCACCTCCTAGTTCGAGTAGCGAACTCGTCGCATACTCGGGATAGCAAAATCGTCGCACATCCCGTCTCAATACGGCCAACTCATGGCATGGTAGCGAAATCGTCGCCTACCCGGGATAGCAAACTCGTCGCTCATCCCGTGTCAGTACGGCCAACTCATGGCATGGTAGCGAAATCGTCGCCTACCCGGGATATCAAAATCGTCGCACATCCCGTCTCAATATGGCCAACTCATGGCATGGTAGCGAAATCGTCGCCTACCCGGGATAGCAAAATCGTCGCACATCCCGTCTCAATACGGCCAACTCATGACATGGTAGCGAAATCGTCGCCTACCCGGGATAGCAAAATCGTCGCACATCCCGTCTCAATACGGCCAACTCATGGCATGGTAGCGAAATCGTCGCCTACCCGGGATAGCAAAATCGTCGCACATCCCGTCTCAATACGGCCAACTCATGGCATGGTAGCGAAATCGTCGCCTACCCGGGATAGCAAAATCGTCGCACATCCCGTTGTTCACGTTTTTCACTTGCCAACCTAAGTCTCATGACCTTAGGTTCAAGTCACTAAGTCTCGCCTACGTTCAATAACACTAGGCTTACTTTCTCATTATCAACCTAGGTTCCATGACTCTAGGTTCCAATCTCATGTCAAATCTATGTTCAATAATACTAGGTTTAATCCTCATGTCCAACCTATGTTCAATAACATTAGATTTAATTCTCATACCTATGTTCAATAACACTAGGTTTAACCATACATGCAACCATGCAACAAGTATTAATATTAGAATTATACTTGAAATGTACATCATGCAATAGGATCTCATTGTTCAACCTATCATGATTTTTACCTTTGCCAACATGCAAATTCTAGGATTCACAACATATACCATTTTATCTTTAAATGGATATTTACCCTGGACATGGAAGTGACCTAATCACTTCGGTAAACACAAACCCACCTCAAGAGCTTTCAAATCCTTGTGTTCTTCAAGCTCCTAAGTGTCCAAGCCTTGAGTTCTTGCTTCAACCCAAGCTTCTACAAGAAAACGGTTCGTTACTCATTACGAATCCTAAATTCAACTCAACATGTGAAATCAAGTGTCCCAACATAATTTCCTATGCCTCAATTGCAATTCCCGAAGGTCCAAATATTTTTAGAACCTCTCATTGCAAAAGCCCCAAATCTACCTAGGGTTTGCATGCATGCAAGCCAAACCCTAGATTTCATGGCCAATCCTTCACCATTTGTGGTTTAGATTGCATAGGATTTCCAAAAACCTCATTTCAAAGGATTAAATCCTAGGTTCAAACCCTAAATCACAAGAACTCACCTCAAAGCCCTAGCTCCCAAGCTTCTTCTTGCACCAAGAAGCTCCAAATCCACCTTAGAAGCTTTTCCCAAGGTCAAATCCTTCACTTCTCCAAGCTTTGGAGAGATCTCTAGAGAGAGAAAGTGAGGGAGAGGGAGAGGGAAGTGAGGAGAAATGGAGGAGTAATGAGGAGAGGGACCCCAGCCCTCTATATATATAGCCTATCCCCCAAGAAATTACCAAAATACTCCTCACTGGGCATTCTGCACCAGCCGGGTCCGGATCTTGCGAGTAGGGTCCGGACCCCACACTGATAACCGACCAGCGCGCAGGCCGGGTCCGGACCTTGGCATTAGGGTCCGGAACCCGTACGCACCCCCAACCTAGCACGCGGCTCGGGTCCGGACCTCAAGTCCCGGGTCCGGAACCCGTACGTTCCCCATCTCGGACATCGGCTCGGGTCCGGACCGTGGCATCCGGGTCCGGACCGCAGCCGGCCACAACTTCATTGTCCGGACCCCAGTTTCCAGGGTCCGGACCCCGTGAGCAGTTTTGCTCCAGTAGGTCATTTTCTTCGAAATCTTCGATTTCAGGGTTCCCACTCGCACCCAAAATGTTCCGAAACCTTCGGAACCCAATCCCACTCTAGCCATTACCGGCTCTCTCCGAACTTCATCAAATTTAGTAAAGTTTGAGACAACGCACCGAAATTCAAAGTGCTACAGTCTTTATGCCAAATTTCCACCCTGGCGCCCGCGTGGCGAGAAGAGGGTTAGTTTTACAAATAAAATTTTCACAGGGTCATTTTGCAAAATATAAATTTTTTTAGGGTCATTTTATAAAAAAGTCCTGGGGCTACCTGGGGGTGCAATCAAATAAAAAAAAGGACATTTATTTATTTAATGAAAAGAGTATATATATATATATATATATATATATATATATATATATATATATATATATATATATATATATTTATATAGAGAGTCCGGCTATGGTGCTTGTAAAAGCATCAAGCAGTGCTTGTAAATTTTTTACCCTTAGATTTACCCCTTGGACTATTTCCACCCGTTAGATCATACTATTCAACCAACCACCTACTCAACTCTAGGGGGCCCACATCATCCTAACCGCACATCACTTAATCCAATGGCCAAAAATCTACAAGCACCAATAGTTTGGTACTTTTAAAAACATAGGAGCTCAATTATATATATATATATATATATATATATATATATATATATATATATATATATATATATATATATATATATATAGAGTGAGGCTGGTATGCTTCTGGAAGCACGGAGCCCTCCGTGCTTCCAACTCGTTTTCGATGCTGGGACTTTCGAATCGACGATCGGCTCCGTTAGACTTGATCTAGAGTATTTGAAGTACCTAGAAAATAAATTTCATAATTTTTCGATATCATTTGCCTAGTGATCTAAAGGGCTCAAAATCAACGGCTGAAAATAAAAATCTTACAAAATGTGATGATATGACATTAAAATTTTAGATCAAGTATATTGATCTTGTTTTATATAGTATAAAAAATTTTCTATCAAAATTTCACATGATTTGGATATTTCTACACCGTTAAACTTGCAAACGGCTCACCACGGCCATTAAAATTATTGATTTTGAGACCCTTCGATCACTAGGCAAATGATATCGAAAAATCGCAAAATTTATTTTCTAGGCACTTCAAATACTCTAGATCAAGTCTAACGGAGCCGATCGTCGATTCGAAAGTCCCAGCATCGAAAACGAGTTGGAAGCACGGAGGGCTCCGTGCTTCCAGAAGCATACCAGCCTCACTCTCTATATATATATATATATATATATATATATATATATGAGTTGAGGTAGAATACTATCGATAGCAAACAGGTACTTTTGCCACTCATTTGTTTTAGATGATGGAGCTTCCAAATCGACGATCGGTACCGTTGAACATGATCTAGAGCATTTAAAATATCTAGAAACCAAATTTCATATTTTTTCGACATCATTGGCGTAATGATCAAAGGGTTTCAAATTTTATAATTTTAATAGTCGATATGAGACGTTTTCTTGTTTAACGGTGTAAAGATATCCAAATCAATTGAATTTTTGTTAGAAATTTTTTAAAACTATTTAAAACAAGATCTATACTCTTGATCTTGATTACAAAACTCCTATCATCATTTTTTAAAAGATATTTATTTTCAACCATTCATTTTTGAGTCCACTTGATGGACAAGAAAATAATATCGAAAAAGCATGAAATTTATTTTCTAGATACTTTAAATGCTCTAGATCATGTTCAACAGTGCCGATCGTCGATTTGGAAGCTCCATCATCGAAAATAAATGGGTGGCAAAAGTACCTGTTTGCTATCGATAGTATTCTAGCTCAACTCTCTCTCTCTCTCTCTCTCTCTCTCTCTCTCTCTCTCTCTCTCTCTCTCTCTATATATATATATATATATATATATATATATATATATATAGAGAGAGAGAGAGAGAGAGAGTTTTAGTTTATAATTCTCATTATAATGTGACTTGTTTTTGAAGAAGTCTATATATAAAGAAATCATATATCACATTTAGTTTTTGTTATATATAAGTTTTGGTACTACTCGTTTGCTTATTTATTTATGATTATAAAGTAGTATGTTTAGATTAATTTTTGCAATATAATTTTTACGTTATTATTCTAAACATACATAAGATGATCATAAAAATTTAGAGTAGGGTATATAGACTTCATACAGTTTATAAATTTTGAGTCACAGAAGGTTGTTAAGAAAATTACTCTAGACTTCTATTTTATTTCCGCTGCGTTTTGGAATAACATAGAATTTTCGATCATTCAATATCATATAAGGATTTGTGAGATCAACTATGTCTAGGAGTAGCCACAGCATCCTAGTAATGGTATATAATCACTTACGGTATTCTTTATAAGATGATATTGAACTAAAGTTAATCCGAAAATTCATACGAATTTCTAATTTAATTCTAATAGTCATTCAATGTCAAATAAGATTATTTGTGTTTTTCATTATGCTTAGGAGTAGCCACAACATCCTATAGATAATGAAGAATATATAAGGATTTACTGACATTGAATTAAAGTTTGACTATTTTTGCAGTCAAATAAATAATAATTTTTTAAATTTTGACTAGAATAGGATAGCGGATTGGATTTCTAGATAGCGAGTTTTCTTATGCCCACAGGTACAAAAATCTTATTGTTAGGAATTAGTTTTCTGCTAGTCTTATTATTAAAGTAGATAAATTTTATGCGTGTAGCGCCTCTGCCCATAAAAAGATAGAATTTATCTAATTTAAAGATTATTGTCTTATAGTAAGCGATAAAGTTCTATATTTTCTTTGTTCTTGCAGCTTCTTCCTCCACTGTATTTCTTAATGATGTTTCTCGTATCCCTATATACTTACTGGGAACAACTATTCTTATTGGAAAGAAAGTATTTCTTTTACTTTGGACTATATGGATTTAGACTTGGCTCTGCGCGTTGAGCAATCGCCTAAAGTAGTGGGGCCAATGACTCCACAGTAGGAATCTGCGCAGAAAAAGTGGGAGCGATCCAACCGCTTAAGTTTGATACTCATAAAGTCTAGAGTATCAAAAAGCATAAGGGGATCAATTCCTGTCACGCCCCGGGCCCTAGTGAGAGCCTACCAGGCACGTGCACAGACCCGCCGTGTACCTCAAAACAACACAATGTACACAAGGCGTCTACAACCACAACAATCAAGTAGGATAAAAATATACATCCTAAACAGGGTGATCAGAGCGAGAACATAATTCTAGATCTAAAACAAGATCAACACAACCAAAATCTCAAGATATACAATAATCATTATACATCTTAGCAATACTAGGAGATCACTCTCTAGAAAACAACTATACACCTTTCATATAAAATACAATGAAAGGACACCATGGTATGCCTACAACAACATCGTAGAGGCTCTAGCTAGCTGCTAACCCCTCGCCACGATCCCAAGCCTCTCCTGCTGCGGAAGGCTCTGAAATAAAACCCAACAACAATGGGGGTGAGAACTATTAATCAATAGTTCCCAGTGGGTAAGCCGCCGAGAGTGGCGAATTACACCGCTAGGTCAACTGAGGCAAGATAGTATAACTGAACATAAAGCATATAACATTAAATGCTAAACAGATAATTCTACTACTATCATGCCTCCAAATGACTAAAACATCTACATGAACATGGATATGCTCTATTGTCATAAGCTCAACATTTAATTTCACAAATTTCATGCATGTCAAATTAATGCCATGATCAATCACATATGCTCTAATATAATAAACTCACCATATGTCAAGTTTTACTATTACACATATGACTTGTCTCCAACAATATGTACGTTATGTTCACTAATCACTAGTGTGCCAAGTCATGTCAATGTCTCACTACATGCAATGCCACAAGGTCACCACCCAATACTATGTCCATACACTACATGTATATGCATCAATTAATTAGGGTGTCAAATGTCACATTCCTCACGATATTTCCTACCATAAAAGACTTCTCAAGTCTTGGCTTGTGCCGTGCCTAATGGCCCCGTGGTAGTCAACATCCTCGCTAGAATGAGCCTCCCCCACGGCAATCCACTTCGGCGCCCATAAAACCTGCACACAGGCGATCCTCGTCGCAAAAGGCCCACTCCGGAGCTGCCAGCTTGTAGGGAGCGACCCTCACAAGCATGTGCGAATGAGCACAATGGCATAACAAGCATAGTCAACAGCATAGGAAATACGTTCGCCATGTCTCTAACATGAAGTAGCCAACCGATGTCCAAAGGTCTAACATTATGTCAAAATGTCAACCTAATTATTCACCTAAGTGAAATACAATATGTTTAACCTCACACTATGTCAAAAACACGTCATATCATGTTTACTACATTCAATAGCCAAGATGCTAAAAGTCAACAATATCATGTTGTTCTCAATTTGTCCGTTGGTAAGTCCCTACCAATATGTCCATGTCTCTAACATGTAAACGTTCATCTCTCAGTTTACTAAGTTCATAAACCATGCATTGTTCTAATGCCATATATCATGCATTCTACCAATGCCCAATCCATGCATTATTCTAATGCCATGTATTATGCATTCTACAATGCCAAAACCATGCATTATTCTAATGCCATGTATTATGCATTCTACAAATGCCAACAAGTCCATAAACCATGCCATGCATGAGCTACACTAACCTCTACTACATAGAGTGTAAGAGCTATCATGCGAGTATTCCATTAACCAAGAACTCATGTTTAACCAATTACAATTATCAATGCAAATAGAATTCCATTCCTCATGTCTTAAACATGGAATCAATCCACGACCAAAAGGTCGAGCCCAAAGCCAACGATGCCAATCAAAGTTGCTCACCTAATGAGGTGCAACAAACTTATCTTGCATATGCCATATTCTCTCTTTTCTCTATACAAGCATACTTTAGTGTGCGAAGAGAATTCACTAGATCAACAACCAAGTAGTGTCTCATATGACACTCCTTTCTAACATGCATAACTTAATTAGCATTTCCTAATGCATCAATGCACTATTAGTGCAAATACCCTAGCATGCATGTTATTCTCATAATGCCACACTATATGTACTATGCATTTTTCATACACAACATATATGTCTCATGCAAACACAATTTTCATCATGTCATAATTATCATAATTATGCGTCTAATCAATCCTATAACAAAATAGGAGACATAGGAGTTCACCCATTTCGGTGAGGTCAGACCCACCGGATACCCGTCGAAACCTCGCAGTACTTCGAAACGAAGTTTTCCCCCGAGCTTCTCATACCCTAAGATAATATTCCAAGGGGTTAGGGGTATCGAACAAGCAAATTCGAAAACCACCAAAAACTATGTTAAATGGGTGAAAAATACCTTGAGCAAGTAAAACTTGTTCTAAGTCCAAATTGAGGTTAGGGATCTTCAAATCCAACCTACAACAACATTCTACACCCATCAATTCCACCCCAAGAGCTCCCAATCAAGCAACCCAAAAATAAAACCCTAGTTTTCATGAAACTAGGTTTTCATCCCAAATCCAAGCAAAAATCACAAATAGAGGTTGTAAGAGAGTTTACTAACCTCAAATCGAGCTCCCAACCAAGCTCACACATGCTAGGTTGAAGCTAAGCCCACCAACAAGCTCTTCTCCTCAGCCCCGAGCTCCCTTCAAGCCTAGGAGTACTCCTCCATGAAGAAAATGGAGAGAAAGGAGATCAAAACCATGATCTAAGGGGGTTGGAGCAAGAAAATCTAGAGAGAGAGAGAGAAAACACCCTACCTCATCTCCTCCAAGTCCTCAGCAGCAAAGGAAATAAGAGAGGGTGAAGGGTTACTTAACCCTAAGCACAAAATCCACTTAGGCCCCTCACAAAGCCAAAATTGCAAACCTGCACAAAATGCACTCTGCAGCACTGTATACCGGTATACGCATGTGCATACCAGTATACTGCACAAATTTTGCAAAACCCGAGCCTCGGCCAGCAAGCTGCGCAACCACATTCCGGTATGCCACTTCTCAGTACCGGTACTAATCACTTCAGTACCGGTGCGCGAATTGCACATACCGGAATGCCAGCCCATTCCGGTATCACCAGCAGGATTCCGCAGAACCCGAGAGCTGCGCAAACCATCTCTCACTGGATTCCGGTATCCCTAAACCAGATACCGGTACACAATGCAAAATCTGCACTTTTGCAGATTTCGACTCCGGGAGTCTGTTTTCGCACTTTTCAAGTCCCGAAAACACTCCGAAGCTCACCAAACTCAACCCAAAACTCCAGAATAGTATAAGGCACTATTCTCACACTAGAACTCCGCAATTTGCTAAAGTTCAGTGTACTACATACTCCCCTCCTAAAAAGGAGTTTCGTCCGCGAAACTACGGATCAACAACAACAAACAAACAACAAAACCAGAGGAGATAAGAACATCATCCTCGCAGTGAAGCCTCCAGCTCTCACACCATGCATCGCGTCCAAGATGTTGCTCCAAAGCATCTTGTAGTAGGAATAGTGATAATCCCGAATTCCTACATTCCACAAGCCCAATCCAACAATATGCTGCTTGAAGTTTAGATCTTCATGTAGCTCTAATGATACGACATCCACCATCGGAGTAGAATTCAAATACTCGCTCGGAGCGTCCACACACTTCATATACCTTCAACAGATCTGAAGTGAAACAACTCGACATGCCACTAGGCCCATTTGCCTCTGTAGAGAACCGCAATTCGAAAGCATATTGAACTTTGGCCAAGTTGGACAAAGTTTAGTTCAAGAGCAAGTTGAACGTGTTTAGAATTGAGTTCCGAGGGTTTCGGAACGATTAGAAGTGGATTTGGTGAGTCCACGTTGTGTCCCGAAAGTGTTGGAATGATTAGGAAAAAGTTGGGAGAATTTTGAGATTACGATTGTATGTTGGAATATAATTATTCCGTAAGGGATAAACTATAATTCTCCAACTTAGGAAGTGTTCTTATGTGTAAAAGGGTTTCGGTTGTGTTGGATTTGATTTGGAGAGAAAACGGAATGAAAAACGGAGTTTTAGAGCGAAAATGAGAAGAAAAATAAAAAGGCTGAAAACACTGTTCACAGTGTCCGGGTCCGGACCGTGGGATTGGGGACCGGACCCCAGCTACGAAAATGCTGAAATTGCTTACGGGTTCCGGACCCGAGATGCAAGGTCCGGACCCCACGGACCCAGAAACTCCAGAATAGGGGTATTTTGGTCATTTCATGTGGTAGGCTTATGAGGGGAGGTTGGGGGCTTATCTTCTTCATTTTCCCCCTTCTTCCTCTACTTCTCCTCTCCCTCTCCTCTACTTTCTCTCTCTAGAGAGCTCTTCAAAGCTTGGAGAAAAGAGTGATTCAAGTTTGGAAAAGAAATCCAAGGTGGGAAAGAAGCTTCTTGGTGCAAGAAGAAGCTTGGGGAGCTCGTGGCCAAGGTGAGTTCCTTAGATCTAAGGTTAGGGTTTTGGATTTAAGCCTTGTAAATGGATTGTTATCAAACCCTTGGCTAATCTAGACAACAAATTGTAGGGATTAGCATGTGGTTTTTGGGTTTGGTCATATTTATGGAAATCCTAGGTTGAAAGAGGGTTTCTCTTATGTTGGGGTTTAAAAATTATTTGAACCCATAGAACCCTAGTTGGGGGTTAGTAGAACATGTGGGACAACTCCATTTTGAGTGATTCCAAGAGATGGGATCATTATGAGTTCGACTCGGATTAACGAATCCTTCATGTGTGATAGGGCAAGGAGCTTGAAGACCAAGCTTGAAGCCAAGGAAAAGAGTCCGATTGCAAGTGTCTACAAGCAATCGGAAGATTGTGAGGTGGGTTTGTGTTTACCGAAGTGATTAGGTCACTTCCATGTCGAAAGAGTAAAGTATATTTTATTTTACTTGATGCATGTAATGGTAGGTTAATTGGCAAGTGGTATATATATATGAATGTGTAGATCATATGATGTTAATACCATACCTACCATAGATTGGAATTGTAGGCATGTGGAACACATTGTTACAAATGGACGTGTGTATGCCTAGGTGAGAACATAGCGGTGAGCTAGTTTTCTCTACATGATAGAAGACTTGACATGTGGTTAAACAAGGGCTAGAGGCCACGTAAATTGGAAATCCTAGCGGTGGACAACTAGGATAAGAAAGAACTATAATGTGCATGTTGGCATTAGATATATATCAAAATGATTTGAGCCATGGGCTCACCTTGCATGTAAAAGAATCTAAGTATTTCATAATAATATATATACTTGAGAGATGATGCATGCATGTTAAACCTAGTGTTACTAAACATAGGTTGGAATGGGATGGTACATAACCTAGTGTTACTAAACATAGGTTGGAATGTGATGGTACATAACCTAGTGTTACTAAACATAGGTTGGAATATGTAATGAACCTAGTGTCATTGAACATAGGTTGGAATGTGAAATGAACCTAGTGTCATTGAACATAGGTTGGAACGTGAAATGAACCTAGTGTTATTGAACATAGGTTGGAATATGTAATGAACCTAGTGTCATTGAACATAGGTTGGAATGTGAAATGAACCTAGTGTCGTTGAACATAGGTTGGAACGTGAAATGAACCTAGTGTTATTGAACATAGGTTGGAATGTGAAATGAACCTAGTGTCATTGAACATAGGTTGGAACGTGAAATGAACCTAGTGTTATTGAACATAGGTTGGAATGTATGTGCACCTAGAGTTATTGAACCTAGGTTGAGATAACATAGTGATAGGAAGATCACTTAAACAGGACATTGAACCTAGTGTCATTGGACATAGGTTGGAAAACACAGTGGTAGGCTAACCACTTGGGCATGAGAATATGAACCTAGAAGAGGTTGATATCTTAGGGTAAAAGATGAACCCTTTGAGACTTTGGAATGGATTCCGGAATCCCTAGACTGATACTTGCAGGTATGTGTGGTTCTCCTCGCCTGGCAAGTGATTGTGGCTGCGGGTATGTGTGGTTCTTCTCGCTCGGCAGCAGATTATACTTGCGGGTATGTGTGGTTCTCCTCGCCCGGCAAGTGACTCATAACTGCGGGTATGTGTGGTTCTCCTCGCTCGGCAGTGATTTGAGTAGCGGAGGTGTTTGTGGTATATCCCTCACCTGCCGAGTGGATTGTAGGCTGAGGTGTATGTGGCATGTTCATCTCCTCAGGCCTGGACATTGGCGGTAATCCGCTGATACATGACTCAAGAGTGAGTCGGTGAAGGTTTGACTAAATAAGTAAACCTTAGCTGGGCTGTGGCCCAAGGATATATGACTCAAGAGTGAGTCGGTGATGGTTTGGCTAAATAAGCAAACCTTAGTTGGGCGGTGGCCCAAGGATGTTTGACTCTAGAGTGAGTCGGGTAAGGTTTGACTAAAATAAGTAAACCTTAGGAGGGTGGTAACCTGTTAATGATGGACTCGAGAGCGAGTCAAGTACGGCTTAGCTAAGGTAAATGAACCTTAGGAGCAGATTGATTATGAAATGGATAGTGGAATAGCAGTTAAAAATATATTGCATGGATTTCATTATCGCATTTGTTGAAGCATAGCATGTTTACTTTTCGTATATAGTAAAGTTATATGCTTATGGTTATGTATATGTACTAACCCATGCTCGTATGCTTCCTTTGGACCTGGTGGGTCGAGCTCCTCTCTTGGGTGGCCTTACCCACTGGGAACTATTTTATATAGTTCTCATCCCACTATTTTTCAGGTCCTCACGTGAGCGGCGCGGCGGCGCGAGGGGAGGGCGTAACTCAGTAGTTAGCGTCCTACCACTGTGACCAGAATAGAAGTACCCTCTACTACGTACTTTAGGGGTATTCGAATGAATGGAAATGTAATAATAATTCGATTGTATTTGGAAAGAAAGAACAAAGACACAAAAAAAAAAAGTGTAATATGTGGTTGTTTTGCGAATGCTTGTAATAGCATAGTAGTTGATGCTTTCCTTATGCAATCTTTGTATGAATTCTGTTCCTGTTTGGAACCTCTTGAATTATACTGGTTGTGACGCCTTGGACGTACAGGGGAAACTCTGTCCGTTCGGCGGATCTGGGTCATGCGCCCGTGCGTTTTGTCCTTCCACCTACTTGGTACTAAGGCACGGCGGGGCGTGACATTATGAACTAAAAGATCTGGGTCATGCGCCCGTGCGTTTTGTCCTTCCACCTACTTGGTGCTAAGGCACGGCGGGGCGTGACAGATTGAGGTGGTATCAGAGCGTAGAAACGGTCTAGGTGGACCTAAGAAATCCTAGGATGGAAAAGACCCTAGGAGTGTAAGCTCGTGAGAGATGAGGACTTGTGATGTACGGCGAAAGGGTAATCGATTGGGTCGTGTATTGATTATGCCTCTAATAGGATGTTAGAGGTAGATTTAAGGCGTGGTTTATTCTCAGCTAAGTGTGTTCATGTTGGCGCGCGACAACATGAACCCAAGGGATGAGAATAGGCGCCCTTGTGTGACTTTCGCCTAAATTGTGACCGTAATTTGAATCGTGTTTGTACTTGGCCTAAAAGGTCGAGGATGTTGACGGAAGTTGTCGTGTTTCAGGATACGATGGCGTCACGTGGACGATCTCCGACGAGATCAACGCGGGGTGGACCTAGTGGGGTCCCTGTGCAATCTGGGGCAAGTGGAGACCCGGAGCTTCGTGAACAGTTGGCCACACTCGTTGGAGTGGTGCAACAACAAGCTGAGATGGCACAGCGACAGCAGGAGGCTGCCGTGCGCCAGGAAGAGCGGATCAGGAGACTCCATGAGGCCGTGGAGCGATTAGCACGTCGAGTACCATCAGGAGCCGCGGCGGGTACCTCGCAAATAGATGTTGGTGCCTGGGCCCCTGATTCTGTGGAATTGGAGGCGGAGAGGGAGCGGGCTTTAGCTGCCCTCATGACGTTCAAGGGATTCAATCCGCTTACCTTCGACGGGGAAGAAATGGACACGTGGACCGAAGAAACGTGGATCGATTCTATGGAGTCCCTGTTTGAGGACTTGTACACCTTGGAGCGAGACAAGGTGCATTTTGCCGCACACTGCTTGCAAGGGTCGGCAAAGGCGTGGTGGAAGGGAGTCCGGCGAGACCGACCTTCTAGTCTCCCTCCGGCGACTTGGGAGGAATTTCGAGGACTGGTGTTCTCTGCCTACTTCCCTGATAGTGAGAAGAGAAAGCTTCAGGAAAAATTCAGGAAGCTGAAACAAGGTGATCGCTCGGTGAGAGAGTACGAGAGAGAGTTCTCTCGCATTGTAAATTGTATCCCTTATGTGATACGGGATGACAAGGACAAAGCTGATTGTTTCGTGCGCGGACTTCGGCCTGAGATTTTTAAGGTTGTGCATCCCTTCAAACTGCAAACCTTTGTCGAGGTGCTGGACCGGGCCCTGTGGGTGGAACAGGGCAATGCATTCGTGCAAGAGGAGCGCGAGTGTTATGACAAGGAGATAGAGATGGGACAACCATCGGGTAAATCTGGTGGTCAGTAGAGTTCCAGACAAGTCCCGACACGTTCGCGTCGACGATCTCGTGCCTCGGGGACCTACCATACTCGGTCCTCGGTGAGTTGTGTTATTTGCGGCGGACCCCATTGGACGCGCCGGTGCGTGCAGCGAGAAGGAAGGTGCATACGATGTGGACAATCGGGTCACACAAAGTATGACTGTTCCTTGGAAGATAGTCGAGCCCCACCGGCTACGACAGCATTCTCCGCTCCAAGACAGTTCGCGGGTGTGCCACCTGCGGTGAGGTCTGGGGAGCATGTGTTGATGTTGAGGCAACCCGAGGGTTCGCGTCGGGCGCCAAGTGGCCATGGGTACGCGACTCAGGTGATGGAATCTACTGCGGTCGACGGCGTCGAGGCAGGTATGTTTTGATTGTTGAAAACATATGTAGAGCATAATGTGACACTGGAGCATTACATGCAATGGTTGTGGTCTGTTACTACGATCCAAGTGTAATTGTAGCCAGGACCAAGGTTTTGGGTAAGGATAGATACCCAGCTATGCTCGTGTCGTGGAGGCACATGTATTACCGCTGGAGCGGCTAGAGATTTTGATGATACCGGCAAATTGCGGGCGTTGCGCCTAGTTGACGGCTTGAGGCAACAATGATTGTAGGCGAGCTGACTCTCGATATTAGGGCAATGTGAGTAGCCAATTGCAAGAGTCGAGTTATGACGTTTAAAAACGTGTTAATAGTTCGCAGATCCCGAACATTGTTATAGAGGATCGATGACGGTTGTGAAGTTGATAAGGTAATCGCCAAGAGTGGCGAGTGAGCCTTGTTATACCTCCAATTGAGGTAGATTGTGATGCTCGCAATGCGAGTGAGCATAAGCGTGGTAGCTTAGTGCTTGTGGATAACGCGAATGAATATAGTAGCGTGGGACGCTCGGGTGTATGTACTCGTGGAGTATTGGTTTCTGGTTAGCCGAGTGGGTTTGTTGGCAGTAGCACTTGGGCATTGCTAGGTGTGAAGGAGGCCAAGAACCGCTTGAGGGCTTGTGGCTCGCACTGGGTGCTTAGGAGCCGGTAGAGACTGTTGTCGCTTGGTATAGCGTGCGGGACACGTATAGCGACGGTATCGGGTATTGCTTGGGGACGATCTGTGGCCGGACCATTGTGGACTATGGAGCCTGGGGGCCTTAGGGACAGGCGCAGTCAGCTGTGTGTGACAGCAGCCCGAGACCTGAGGGTAGGGCAGAGACTTATGGTCGGGGCGGTAGTCCAAGCGATGACCCAAGAATGTGGAATGCCACCTGTGAGACCATATGAATGGTAGTACACCGAGAGTGTGGGTGTGACCCAACTCTAGGACTTAGTAGAGGTTTGGGGTCTTGGTTACTCCTGGTTGGAGTATGTGCGCAAGTCCTGAGTGAGGACTCCGCCGAGGAACGATTGGATTTACGTTTGCGAGCAAGAGATATTACGCGACGTTAAGACAGGCTTAGGCAGTAGGCCTACGTGAGAGCTTTGGTCTGTGGACCATCTATTGTAAACCGAAATAAGCGGTTTGACCGACGGCTCTGAGAGTATAAGAGCATTAGCCGTGTGTAAGAGAATTGTGATTGTGACCTGAGGAGCAGACGCTCGGTCATACATTTCACCTGATTGGTGAAGTCACCAACTGCCAAGTCTGGCATTGTCGGTGAAGTGAAATCGAGATTACGAACAAAGTGTTCGAACGGAAACATCGCGAAGATGATGTGATGTTGACCTAGTAAGGAGAAGCAACGAGACATACTCCTTATGGAATGTCGGGAATATAAGACCCCGCAAATTATGGAGTGTACTCCTGAGTAAACAGGAACCAGAGAACGCGATGAAAAATGGATACCCTCATCTAATTGGTAAATAGATTTGAGGTGTGATCTTAGTTTCGCGGACGAAACTCCTTTTAAGGAGGGAGGAATGTAGAGAACCGCAATTCGGAAGCATATTGAACTTTGGCCAAGTTGGACAAAGTTTAGTTCAAGAGCAAGTTGAACGTGTTTAGAATTGAGTTCCGAGGGTTTCGGAACGATTAGAAGTGGATTTGGTGAGTCCACGTTGTGTCCCGAAAGTGTTGGAATGATTAGGGAAAAGTTGGGAGAATTTTGAGATTACGATTGTATGTTGGAATATAATTATTCCGTAAGGGATAAACTATAATTCTCCAACTTAGGAAGTGTTCTTATGTGTAAAAGGGTTTCGGTTGTGTTGGATTTGATTTGGAGAAAAAACGGAATGAAAAACGGAGTTTTAGAGCGAAAATGAGAAGAAAAATAAAAAGGCTGAAAACACTGTTCACAGTGTCCGGGTCCGGACCGTGGGATTGGGGTCCGGACCCCAGCTGCGAAAATGCTGAAATTGCTTACGGGTTCCGGACCCGGGATGCAAGGTCCGGACCCCACGGACCCAGAAACTCCAGAATAGGGGTATTTTGGTCATTTCATGTGGTAGGCTTATGAGGGGAGGTTGGGGGCTTATCTTCTTCATTTTCCCCTTTCTTCCTCTACTTCTCCTCTCCCTCTCCTCTACTTTCTCTCTCTAGAGAGCTCTCCAAAGCTTGGAGAAAAGAGTGATTCAAGTTTGGAAAAGAAATCCAATGTGGGAAAGAAGCTTCTTGGAGCAAGAATAAGCTTAAAGGAGCTCGGGCAAGAGGTGAGTTCTTGAAGGTTTGGGTTTTTGGAATTGATCTCTTGTTTGATTGTTTTTGGAAAACCCTTGGCAATCTAGACCACAAATGGTGGGGATTGGCCATGTGATTTTGGGCTTTACATGCATGCATGGTAAACCCTAGGTTGAAAGAGGGGGATTTTCTTATGGAGGGGTTTAAAAATTTTTGACCCCATAGAACCCTAGTTGGGGGTTAGTGGAACATGTGGGACAACTCCATTTTGAGTGATTCCAAGAGATGGGATCGTTATGAGTTCGACTCGGATTAACGAATCCTTCATGTGTGTTAGGGCAAGGAGCTTGAAGACAAGCTTGAGGCCAAGGAAAGAGAGCCTAATTGCAAGTGTCTACAAGCAATTAGGAATCTTTGTGAGGTGGGTTTGTGTTTACCGAAGTGATTAGGTCACTTCCATGTCGAAAGAGTAAAGTATATTTTATTTTACTTGATGCATGTAATGGTAGGTTAATTGGCAAGTGGTATATATATATATATGAATGTGTAGATCATATGATGTTAATACCATACCTACCATAGATTGGAATTGTAGGCATGTGGAACACATTGTTACAAATGGACGTGTGTATGCCTAGGTGAAACATAGCGGTGAGCTAGTTTTCTCTACATGATAGAGAACTTGACATGTGGTTAAACAAGGGCTAGAGGCCACGTAAATTGGAAATCCTAGCGGTGGACAACTAGGATAAGAAAGAACTATAATGTGCATGTTGGCATTAGATATATATCAAAATGATTTGAGCCATGGGCTCACCTTGCATGTAAAAGAATCTAAGTATTTCATAATAATATATATACTTGAGAGATGATGCATGCATGTTAAACCTAGTGTTACTAAACATAGGTTGGAATGGGATGGTACATAACCTAGTGTTACTAAACATAGGTTGGAATGTGATGGTACATAACCTAGTGTTACTAAACATAGGTTGGAATATGTAATGAACCTAGTGTCATTGAACATAGGTTGGAATGTGAAATGAACCTAGTGTCATTGAACATAGGTTGGAACGTGAAATGAACCTAGTGTTATTGAACATAGGTTGGAATATGTAATGAACCTAGTGTCATTGAACATAGGTTGGAATGTGAAATGAACCTAGTGTCATTGAACATAGGTTGGAACGTGAAATGAACCTAGTGTTATTGAACATAGGTTGGAATGTGAAATGAACCTAGTGTTATTGAACATAGGTTGGAATGTGAAATGAACCTAGTGTCATTGAACATAGGTTGGAACGTGAAATGAACCTAGTGTTATTGAACATAGGTTGGAATGTATGTGCACCTAGAGTTATTGAACCTAGTTGATTTGAGATAACATAGTGATAGGAAGATCACTTAAACAGGACATTGAACCTAGTGTCATTGTACATAGGTTGGAAAACACAGTGGTAGGCTAACCACTTGGGCATGAGAATATGAACCTAGAAGAGGTTGATATCTTAGGGTAAAAGATGAACCCTTTGAGACTTTGGAATGGATTCCGGAATCCCTAGACTGATACTTGCAGGTATGTGTGGTTCTCCTCGCCTGGCAAGTGATTGTGGCTGCGGGTATGTGTGGTTCTCCTCGCTCGGCAGCAGATTATACTTGCGGGTATGTGTGGTTCTCCTCGCCCGGCAAGTGACTCATAACTGCGGGTATGTGTGGTTCTCCTCGCTCGGCAGTGATTTGAGTAGCGGAGGTGTTTGTGGTATATCCCTCACCTGCCGAGTGGATTGTAGGCTGAGGTGTATGTGGCATGTTCATCTCCTCAGGCCTGGACATTGGCGGTAATCCGCTGATACATGACTCAAGAGTGAGTCGGTGAAGGTTTGACTAAATAAGTAAACCTTAGCTGGGCTGTGGCCCAAGGATATATGATTCAAGAGTGAGTCGGTGAAGGTTTGGCTAAATAAGCAAACCTTAGTTGGGCGGTGGCCCAAGGATGTTTGACTCTAGAGTGAGTCGGGTAAGGTTTGACTAAAATAAGTAAACCTTAGGAGGGTGGTAACCTGTTAATGATGGACTCGAGAGCGAGTCAAGTACGGCTTAGCTAAGGTAAATGAACCTTAGGAGCAGATTGATTATGAAATGGATAGTGGAATAGCAGTTAAAAATATATTGCATGGATTTCATTATCGCATTTGTTGAAGCATAGCATGTTTACTTTTCGTATATAGTAAAGTTATATGCTTATGGTTATGTATATGTACTAACCCATGCTCGTATGCTTCCTTTGGATCTGGTGGGTCGAGCTCCTCTCTTGGGTGGCCTTACCCACTGGGAACTATTTTATATAGTTCTCATCCCACTGTTTTTTAGGTCCTCACGTGAGCGGCGCGGCGGCGCGAGGGGAGGGCGTAACTCAGTAGTTAGCGTCCTACCACTGTGACCAGAATAGAAGTACCCTCTACTACGTACTTTAGGGGTATTCGAATGAATGGAAATGTAATAATAATTCGATTGTATTTGGAAAGAAAGAACAAAGACACAAAAAAAGAAGAGTGTAATATGTGGTTGTTTTGCGAATGCTTGTAATAGCATAGTAGTTGATGCTTTCCTTATGCAATCTTTGTATGAATTATGTTCCTGTTTGGAACCTCTTGAATTATACTGGTTGTGACGCCTTGGACGTACAGGGGAAACTCTGTCCGTTCGGCGGATCTGGGTCATGCGCCCGTGTGTTTTGTCCTTCCACCTACTTGGTGCTAAGGCATGGCGGGGCGTGACAGCCTCAGGGTCTCAAATAATCCAAAGAATCTGAAACTTAGATTCCTCATACACAAAGCTCTTGGATTTCCTTAGCCAAGTATCACTATTAGATCATCAGATTCAGATGTCCAAAATTCTATCTCTCACCGAGAATCATCCAATGGCTCAAATTCCAAAGCGATAGAGCTAGATGCCCTATGCAATCACACAAATTTTCCAAAGTATACTTGCGCAAAATTTCCTCAATCCAACTCAGGTGAATAGTTACTCCTATTCACAACCTCTCACAATCATCACGTCTAGCTTAGAAGCGAGACAATCCAATTCCGGAGACTCCGGCAATCATCCTCTATCCATACCAAGTAGATAGCCTTCACATAGCATATCTCAAAAATCCTGCTATCATAGGTACAACCTGTCGGTTCCACTGTCAAGGCACTTTCTGACAGTCCACTAGGAATCCATCAGTCACTGCACTCTTGGTCTCAATTGCACCATTTACCAGTCGGGATCAAGGCTAACTCCCGTGATCCGATCCAAAGGACAGATATCAATCCATATTACTCATCTCATCGATATCTCTAGAACACCAGCCTCTAACCTGTTTTCACAGTTTCAACTCATTTCCTTGAGTGTAGAGATATCTCCAACAATAAGATCTGGGTGCACTTCACACCACCAACGATGCATACAATTGCCACATTTTCCAAGCAAATGTTATGGCAATCTTTTCCAAATCACAATTTGGTGATTCCTCTTGCATTCTCTCACTTGCTGAAAGGTCAATACTACCTTTCTATATCACACCAGAGTGCACTCAATCCGTAGAGAGAAACATAACTACAAAGCACATAACCCGCCTTCGGGGTAACCAAGGTTGGCGGTAGTCAACCATACCAACAGTTCCAAAAACTTCTCTCACACATATCATTCCAAAAGGTTTAATTCCTTTATGTGTGAGTCAAAAGAAGGGAGTAGACAACTCAAAAATCTTCCCACAATTATCCATACCTCCAATCAAACTAAGGAGTTTGAACTTCGATCACATCCGTTTGTCCAAATCAACTATGGATGGCTGATTTCCTTGAGATCTCCACTCATATCCATTTTGGCATCAACTGCCAAGGGACACTAGTCCTCACAACCAAATCAGCACGCCTTCAACTTGAAGCACTTGCAATCCTCATTCAAAGAAATCTTCATGGTCTTCATCGCCTCTCGACTTCCAACATGTCGCCGATGCGCACAGGGACAAAGACACCCAGAAGGGCCAAACATCACAACACACAAGAGCATCAACCAGCTCAACCGACACCACGACAATTTCGTAATGTCTCCACCGAGTGAACAAGTCACCCTCGGTCCAAACTCAAACTCGATCCAACGAGAGTAGTACTCAGATTGCAACTACCCTCGAGTAAAACCAGAATTCATGGAGCTTGATCAAACAGATCAACCGATCTCGGCTACGGGTACATATTCTTGATCGTGACCCTACCGAGTTCACGATAGTCGACCCACAGTCGAAATGACCCGTCCACAGAAAACAAACGAGATCGATGCTCCATAAGAGAAAACACTAGGCAAAAGAGGTCTCCAGACCAAGCCTTCAATTCTCACAATACAACCGAGATTGCACAAGCAACTCCCTCACAAGAGACATCCTCGCTTTTGAGGATTCTCAACACTCACCTAGGATGCTGGCCTAAAGGCCACGCGCTCACTCAGCCATCAACCAGGCTTGGGCGGGTGAAACAATCATCGCAAATAGCGAA
Organism: Puya raimondii; assembly: GCA_016920855.1. Taxonomy (NCBI): domain Eukaryota; kingdom Viridiplantae; phylum Streptophyta; class Magnoliopsida; order Poales; family Bromeliaceae; genus Puya; species Puya raimondii. Next base: position 42,885,748 of record JABWPP010000050.1, read on the forward strand.
CCTCCAAGTCCTCTGAAAACACTATTTCGTGTCCAGTTCCCAAAGCACTACAGCTCGGCTCACACACTCATCGGCAATCAGATAGCCGAAGAGCCAGCCCAAGTTCAAATCAGAACTATACGCTTTCAGCCAAATAAAGTCAATCGCTTCGTTGGCGCACAAAAACATCCAAAGCTAACGGAGTACAAGAACAGTACTCTCAAGTCCAAACACTCAGGACCACTCGATCAGCAAGCATCAAGGGAAACAAGTTCCCTGCCAAGCATTCGGCAAACAGCCGATCCAATGCTACAATCATAGCAAGCAACAAGCTAGCTCCAACACTACGAGCTGCGACAACCTCCATCGTCGCTGCGTCATCATCCGCCCGTCAAACAGGCACGCACACATCCAAAGTCGGCCGCGCGCGAAGTCGGTCCCAATATTGTCGACACTGTTCTCCTCAAACACTCCAATTGGGGATGGCCCACCTGGCCACGAAGAGAGCACCTGCCTCAATTCCAAGAGCATCATCAGGTACATGCGGACTCCACCGCTCACACGTCTCAATAGTCGATGACGATTTGACGTCCCATTAACATCCTGCTAGAGGTCCACCTTCTCGAGATCAATCCCTCTTTGAACACTTGATGGTCCTCTTACGATAGACTTGCCACTCATAGTAGCTTCCTTTGCCGTCCCAACGGTCTCCACGTCTCTCGCCCTTATCAAGTTGCGATCCGCATTCTCACAAAATTTCTTGAGGTCGACTGCCAACTGGATCGACAAATCCTCCAGTTGCTTAATCCTCTCGTCTGCCGGCGTAAAGCCTCAACTTGGAGTAACATCATAATTGATCGCCGCTCCACCACACTCGCTGAATTTACCAGTTGTTTTATCAACTTAATATCTCACCAAATCCGGAGGATGCAGGGTTCCCGCCTCGGCTGCCTCGGCCGTCATCGAGCGCGTCGTTCACCACTCAAGCTGCAACAAGCAAAACATGCGCAGGTAAAACACCTCACGCCAACGCATCCCCACACAAAACTATAACCCCAATCATGCGAAAGTAATGAAGTGGACTCCCACTATTCCCCGATGTCACGTTGTCGGCCGCCAACGTGACCCTCCAAGGGTATAGAAGTGGTTCACTCCGATCTAACTCCAACTCCTTTGGAGCTTTAGAAATGACCCAATCACAATACTTTCGCCAGTATGTCACAAGAGATCTCGTCTCTCACGTTCCTATTCCTTATCGTCCAACCTGCCTAAGGTTTACTAGGTCCACTAAGACTCAACCCTAGGCTCTAATACCACAATAATCTGTCACGCCCCGGGCCCTAGTGAGAGCCTACCAGACACGTGCACAGACCCGCCGTGTACCTCAAAACAACACAATGTACACAAGGCGTCTACAACCACAACAATCAAGTAGGATAAAAAAATACATCCTAAACAGGGTGATCAGAGCGAGAACATAATTCTAGATCTAAAACAAGATCAACACAACCAAAATCTCAAGATATACAATAATCATTATACATCTTAGCAATACTAGGAGATCACTCTCTAGAAAACAACTATACACCTTTCATATAAAATACAATGAAAGAACACCATGGTATGCCTACAACAACATCGTAGAGGCTCTAGCTAGCTGCTAACCCCTCGCCACGATCCCAAGCCTCTCCTGCTGCGGAAGGCTCTGAAATAAAAGCCAACAACAATGGGGGTGAGAACTATTAATCAATAGTTCCCAGTGGGTAAGCCGCCGAGAGTGGCGAATTACACCGCTAGGTCAACTGAGGCAAGATAGTATAACTGAACATAAAGCATATAACATTAAATGCTAAACAGATAATTCTACTATTATCATGCCTCCAAATGACTAAAACATCTACATGAACATGAATATGCTCTATTGTCATAAGCTCAACATTTAATTTCACAAATTTCATGCATGTCAAATTAATGCCATGATCAATCACATATGCTCTAATATAATAAACTCACCATATGTCAAGTTTTACTATTACACATATGACTTGTCTCCAACAATATGTACGTTATGTTCACTAATCACTAGTGTGCCAAGTCATGTCAATGTCTCACTACATGCAATGCCACAAGGTCACCACCCAATACTATGTCCATACACTACATGTATATGCATCAATTAATTAGGGTGTCAAATGTCACATTCCTCACGATATTTCCTACCATAAAAGACTTCTCAAGTCTTGGCTTGTGCCGTGCCTAATGGCCCCGTGGTAGTCAACATCCTCGCTAGAATGAGCCTCCCCCACGGCAATCCACTTCGGCGCCCATAAAACCTGCACACAGGCGATCCTCGTCGCAAAAGGCCCACTCCGGAGCTGCCGGCTTGTAGGGAGCGACCCTCACAAGCATGTACGAATGAGCACAATGGCATAACAAGCATAGTCAACAGCATAGGAAATACGTTCGCCATGTCTCTAACATGAAGTAGCCAACCGATGTCCAAAGGTCTAACATTATGTCAAAATGTCAACCTAATTATTCACCTAAGTGAAATACAATATGTTTAACCTCACACTATGTCAAAAACACGTCATATCATGTTTACTACATTCAATAGCCAAGATGCTAAAAGTCAACAATATCATGTTGTTCTCAATTTGTCCGTTGGTAAGTCCCTACCAATATGTCCATGTCTCTAACATGTAAACGTTCATCTCTCAGTTTACTAAGTTCATAAACCATGCATTGTTCTAATGCCATATATCATGCATTCTACCAATGCCCAATCCATGCATTATTCTAATGCCATGTATTATGCATTCTACAATGCCAAAACCATGCATTATTCTAATGCCATGTATTATGCATTCTACAAATGCCAACAAGTCCATAAACCATGCCATGCATGAGCTACACTAACCTCTACTACATAGAGTGTAAGAGCTATCATGCGAGTATTCCATTAACCAAGAACTCATGTTTAACCAATTATAATTATCAATGCAAATAGAATTCCATTCCTCATGTCTTAAACATGGAATCAATCCACGACCAAAAGGTCGAGCCCAAAGCCAACGATGCCAATCAAAGTTGCTCACCTAATGAGGTGCAACAAACTTATCTTGCATATGCCATATTCTCTCTTTTCTCTATACAAGCATACTTTAGTGTGCGAATAGAATTCACTAGATCAACAACCAAGTAGTGTCTCATATGACACTCCTTTCTAACATGCATAACTTAATTAGCATTTTCTAATGCATCAATGCACTATTAGTGCAAATACCCTAGCATGCATGTTATTCTCATAATGCCACACTATATGTACTATGTATTTTTCATACACAATATATATGTCTCATGCAAACACAATTTTCATCATGTCATAATTATCATAATTATGCATCTAATCAATCCTATAACAAAATAGGAGACATAGGGGGGAGTTCACCCATTTCGGTGAGGTCAGACCCACCGGATACCCGTCGAAACCTCGCAGTACTTCGAAACGAAGTTGTCCCCCGAGCTTCTCATACCCTAAGATAATATTCCAAGGGGTTAGGGGTATCGAACAAGCAAATTCGAAAACCACCAAAAACTATGAGGTAAATGGGTGAAAAATACCTTGAGCAAGTAAAACTTGTTCTAAGTCCAAATTGAGGTTAGGGATCTTCAAATCCAACCTACAACAATATTCTACACTCATCAATTCCACCACAAGAGCTCCCAATCAAGAAACCCCAAAATAAAACCCTAGTTTTCATGAAACTAGGTTTTCATCCCAAATCCAAGCAAAAATCACAAATAGAGGTTGTAAGAGAGTTTACTAACCTCAAATCGAGCTCCCAACCAAGCTCACACACGCTAGGTTGAAGCTAAGCCCACCAACAAGCTCTTCTCCTCAGCCCCGAGCTCCCTCCAAGCCTAGGAGTACTCCTCCATGAAGAAAATGGAGAGAAAGGAGATCAAAACCATGATCTAAGGGGCTTGGAGCAAGAAAATCTAGAGAGAGAGAGAGAAAACACCCTACCTCATCTCCTCCAAGTCCTCAGCAGCAAAGGCAATAAGAGAGGGTGAAGGGTTACTTAACCCTAAGCACAAAATCCACTTAGGCCCCTCACAAAGCCAAAATTGCAAAACTGCACAAAATGCACTCTGCAGCACTGTATACCGGTATACGCATACGAATTTTATATAGGCATATTTCGTAAAGTAAGTCGGAGTCTTGAAGGTTCAAAGAAGAAAAGACGAAGATTGAAGACTCGAAGACTCAACGTATGAAATCACGATGCTTGGTAAGTTTAAATAATCTTGATGATGATTTATAAACATTTACAAGTGTTTGGAAGACATTAGAATAGATAAATATTGTTTTAAAATGTAAAAAATAAGTTTTCCAACTTCCTGGATCCGGACCCTGAGGTGAGGTCCGAATCCCGTACGCCTCCTTGGCTATCACGCAGGGAGGGTCCAGACCCTGATGGCTGCGGTCCGGACAATGAAACGCGGGAATGTTTCAGGGGTTCCGGACCCGGCAATCCAAGGTCCGGACCCCGACCCGTCGCGAAGTTTTAGAAAGTTATTTTTTCTATCATACTCTGATTCTAATGTCCCCCAAACCTATAAATAAGATGGTAGATTCCTTAAAATCTTTTAGCAATCCTAATTTGATTCCAAACCTTTTTAAAATCAGTTTTTCAATCCTAGTCGAAATCGGTTTGCTTCTAAACCTTTCTAAAAACTATTTTTTAATCCTAATCTATTTCGGATTGCTTCTAACCTATAAATATGATGTGGGGGTGTCTCTAAAACATGGTTAAGCATAGATTAACTTTTAGAAACCCTAGAAACTTGTAGGTAACCGTTTTTCTCATCTTCTATATCAAGTTTCTCTCAAATTGATTCATGGTGCCCTAATTTCTAATATTCTTTTAGAATCAATTTGATAATTGCTTAGAGATTATTCCCACAGATCTTCAATGATATTCTAAGCAATAAATCATCATCATTGTTATTCATTTTGCTCCGGACGGAGTGGCGTCGTGGATTCGGCGTGATCAAGACGGTTCGTGGATTCGAATCATTGGCGCTCGTGGATTTGAGTGAGCGTCGTGGATTCGGCGTGTTGAAGGCTTCGTGGATTCGAAGTTGGGGCGTGGACAACCCAGTGGAGTGCGCGAGATCCCTAGTAGATAAAAAAGAGGTTAAGTCCGTGGAGTCGGTAATCACCTTGTAAGCTTTTATTCTTAGTGGATTGTTATCGCATGTTGGTCCCGTGGGTTTTTCTCCAAAGTAGAGTTTCCCACGTAAATCTCGGTGTGCTGATTTTATTTTTCGTATTACTTTATCGCATTGAGATTGGTGATTTTTGTTATACACCTATTCACCCCCCTCTAGGTGATTGATATACTCTAGATAGATCCTTGGGCACCCCCTATCTTACAGTTAGTACATATACATAACCTGTAAGCATGTAACTCTACTATATGCAAAACGTAAACATGCTTATGCTTCAACAAATACGATAATGAAATTCATGCAATATATTTTTCACTGCTATTCCACTATCCATTTCATAATCAACCTGCTCTTAAGGTTCACTTACCTTAGCTAAGCCGTACATGACTCGCTCTCGAGTCCATCATTAACGGGTTACCACCCTCCTAAGGTTTACTTATTTAGTCAAACCTTACCCGACTCACTCTAGAGTCAAACATCCTTGGGCCACCGCTCAACTAAGGTTTACTTATTTTAATCAAACCTTCACCGACTCACTCTTGAGTCAAATATCCTTGGGCCACCGCCCCACTAAGGTTTACTTATTTTAGTCAAACCTTCACCGACTCACTCTTGAGTCAAATATCCTTGAGCCACCGCCCAACTAAGGTTTACTTATTTTAGTCAAACCTCTACCGACTCACTCTTGAGTCAAATATCCTTGGGCCACAGTCCAACTAAGGTTCACTTATTTAGTCAAACCTTCACCGACTCACTCTTGAGTCAAATATCCTTGGGCCACCGCCCAACATGACTTTACCATCTGGCGGCGAAATAGTCGAACGCGCCGAACGATGGCTTCAGTCAGCCGGCGGCGAACCGTCGCACTCGCCGAACAATGGCTTCGATCACCGGGCGGCTGTCACGCCCCGGGCTAGTTTAGATGCGGAAAACGGGTCAAATTTTTTTTTTTGAAAGTCTAGCCCGCACAGTGAACATACCCACCACAAATACAGGCACCTCTGTCTACACGGACAGAGTCTCACCTGTATTTGCACGGCGTACCAACAACATACAACAGGATCACAATCACATTTACATTCACGATAATCCATACAATACAACATCGAGTACATTTGCATTCAGCTATCCCTACATGTTTCTAAGCACTCCTTAAGCGAAGGATGATGCAATGCACAGTACAACAAGCATCCTATTAAAAGTGCTTCCCACTCGAAAGCTTTATTTTCAAACTCTAATAAGCATTAAAGACATCCAAGAAAACCTTTTAAAACTGTTCCCACACGGAACTTCCTTTTGAAAACCAACTACCACGATGGGTAGACACCCACACGATAAAACACAAGTCAAAAGCTGATAATAGAAAGCTGAAACCCAATCTCATGCATAATAAGTCATCATCTCATACAAGATATAAGCATTCAATTTTGATCATCCAACTGAACCATCTATATATCTATCTGACTACTAATGCAGATAAAGAAAACATAACCAGGGTGATAACCGCTAATGCAGTCTAGCTAGATCGTCCTCGCATCGAACCACGAACTGGCTCCTCGCCCGATCCACCTGAAAAACAGGGAGTGAGAAACCACAACGAGGTTTCTCAGTGGGTACAACCGAGCCACAGGGTCATGTCGTAATCACTGAGAAACAAAGGAGATATGATAACAATATAATCAGAGATCTGCAGTAGCTGTGTCAGTATGAACAGAATAAATAATCAAAACGCTACTGTACAGGAAAAACTAAGCTGTATATGCATCAATGGAAAGAAAACTCCAAATACCCAATCAGTATCCCACCATATTGGTCCGCAGACCTCAAGCGTATACGTCACTCATCCGCACTCATCCGCATTCGATCCATTCATGCGCCCGCAGGTCAACCTATCCGGATAGTACACCCCTTGTCGGTGGCCAAACCGACCTGGTGTCATGAATAAATGCCGTGCCGTGACTGGTCATGCAATATGCTCAATAACAAAACCGGCAAGAAGCCGATACCTGGCCGAAGCCACATCTCAGGCGAAAGGAACACCGCATCCTGATCAACAGATCAAATCAAAGTCGGCAAGAAGCCGATACCTGGCCGAAGCCACAAGCGAAAGGAACGCCGCATCCTGATCAAACAGATCAAATCCAAGCCGGCAAGAGGCCGGTACCTGGCCGAAGCCACAACAGATCGAAACACACGACAAGAGAGTCGATGTTTTGCCTGGACAAGAAGTCCACAAATCATCAATGCATAATCCTGCTCTACATGTCCATGACCACAAATATACTATGCAAGTAAGGTAAGTATGAACGAATGCTGTAAAGAAGGAATCGACATGTAGAGCTATATCAAAGATGGGACAGGGAATAGTGATACCGACTACTCCGTAGGCTCACCCACCTGTCGTACTAGCGTCGGGAACCTGGACGCGAAGCAGATCAACTGGACCTACGATAGGTCCACGAGTCAGAGACATGTCCCAAAGGACTCTACATATGCATCTCACACAAATCCCAAAACCCGAGACTCGGTTTTCCCAAACCGATCTCCAAACAACACCGGAAGTCCCGAAATCGCACAGGGACGTCCCCGGGACACATGAACAGTCCCGAATGATACCGACTCGCTCCACGAGTCAACCGCTGCCCCAAAACACATCCGTTTGGGTGTCTTGGCAGCAAGCACAAGATCAAACATCGAAACGATTATCGTCGGACAATCGTTCCGATCCGGGTTCCCGTAAGTGTCGATTTCGACACCGGAACCCACTGCCGCTCACCGGGCATCTCCGAATACACGAGACAGCCGAGACAACCAGCCAACAAGGCTCAGCGGCAGCCCACAAGTCACACACATTGCGTCGGAAGTTTCCGAGCCGAAAACCACGTTTCGCCGACGGATTTCGTCGGGAAACGCTCCAAAAATCCATTTTCGGACAACCGAAGGACAGCGGACCTTGGACAATCAGTCCACAGGTCACACATAGTTCATACATACTGCCCACAGGAACCACGTGGTGTAAAATTACATAAAAGCCCTCAACTTTCCATAAAATCACATTACTTTATGTGATTTAACGGACATTATGGGTCGTTACGACAAACTGAGGGTCTTCGGGGTCAGCCGAGACATGCACCGATAGGTCTCGACGTTCCGGAGGCCGTGCTCACAATTTGGAGCACATTCGGACACTGTGGAGCGCGCGGGTGCGACGCGAACTTCAGCGAACTATGCACTAGAGAGAAATTATGGACTGATACCTCGATCCGAGCATCTTCGAGGCCTGCCGAGACACATCCTGCTAGGTCTCGGCGAGATGGAGGCCGTGCTCGCTGTCCGGAGCACAGCGGACGGCCGAGGAGCACGCTGGATCAACCGAAATCTCAACCAGAACCACGGTCCGGGAGCGACATTAAAGAACTTGAGGTTCCGAGCCTCGCTGACAGCCTAACAGGTGAGAACGGACGTAAATGGCACGTCGGGAGGGCCGTGCTCATCATCAGGACCAATGACGGTGGTCGGGGTGGCCGGAACAGTGTGCTCGGCCAGAACCCACTTCAGCAAGGGCCAAACCGAGGGCACCCAAGTCGTGCCGGCCGGCGGCGGCCACTGCGGATGGCGCGCCGGCGGGGGAGAAGTGCGACTGGCCGGGGACCACCAGCCGAGGTGTCAGCCGGCGGCGGTGAGCGGCGCCGGCGACGGGCAGTGATGCCCTAGCCGCGGAGGGGCAAAACTAGGGCAGCCCGGATCCGGCCAACGGCGGCTCCGGCGACGGCGTGGCTATGACAGGGGGATGCGGACGTCGAGGGGACTCCGGCATGGGCGCGGCAGCCGGCGGGAAGCGGCGGCGGCGGCGCGCGAGGGAAGCTCGGCCGCATGAGCTTGGTTCGGTCCAGGGATGGCCGCGGCGGCGGCGCACGCAAGCGGCGGCGGCGGCGAAGCCGGGGATCGGGTGCGGCGGTGCTGGGGAACCGAGGGTGACCGGCGGGAGGCTTCAGGAGGCGGCGGCGGCGGTTCTCTTTCACCACGAGCCCGCACGGTCCAGGGTGGTCCAGCCGGGCTGTAGGAGCGGCGCCAGCGCGCAGGGACGGCCGGGGACGGCGGGGCGGCGTGCCGGAGGTCGGTTGCTGTGGCAGCAACCCGCAGAGACCACTCCTCATGTGATCCAACCCGAGAAGAAGAAGAAGGAAGAAGAAGATGGGGTGGAAGATGAAGAGATCAAGGAGAAGAATGGCCAGGCCGCGGCTCCGGCCGGCGGCGGCTGACCGGCGGCGGCGGCGGCGGCTGCTCGCAGGAAGGTGCACAGGAGGTGAGGGGGTCGGCTAGGGTTGCTGTGGAGGGGGTGGAGGCAGCTAGGGTTAGGTTTAGTTCAAGCAAACCCTAGATTTCACACTTATACTCTTGGGTCTTTTGCACAAAAGCCCACAAAAACCTAGCTTTTCATCCTAGATCCCTCACAGCGCGTGGAATACGCGCGAACGCACTCATACCTTCAATTTCAAGCGGATTGATCCATAATATTGGGACTTTAGCAAAATTACCATTTTGTGAACTTCGACCCCTTCACGAACATGATGAAGTTCCAAGAGATCCGTTCACCGGATTCGCGAACAGACGGCACCAGCGCGTTCAGCACTGCCGAATTATTGAACTCACGATTTTGTTTCGTTCGATTTGATTGCCGATTCACGACAAACCCATTGTCAATCCGATCCATCTATACCTCATGTGTATAACAACCAACGATCGCTTCCAAATCTCCTCGATTAGCGAACTCGCGACCAAAATCCATCGACACCAACTTTCTTTCACATGATAGATCCCTGTCAGAGGATTCGTACGCAAAGCGGAGCTACGGTAAGCTTTGCGAGGCTAAAACAATGAAGTATAAAAGTCTATTTTTCGACAAGGTCCAGTTTTCTAGAAAACCGTGCATCAAATCCAAAATCTATTAGTGCCATTGAGTCCAGAATAGTCGGAGAGTTGAAAACGAGCTATTGGACCACTAAGAACGGAGTCCGATACACTCCGGAAGCCATCTCTAATCATCGGCCTAACCGGAAAACCAGAGTTACTATTCACTTAAGTGAACTTTCGAAATCGCGTAACTCTTTCATTTTAAATCATTTTCTCCCGAAACTTGACGAGTGATTATGTAATTAAAATACACACATAAACATCATCAACGGAGAGTTAAATTAAATATGAGAAAAATCTCGGTTCTTACAGCGGCGAACCGTCGCACTCGCCATAGGTATCCAGCCTCTTGGCGGCGAAATAGTCGCACCCACCACAAGTATCCAGCCCCCTTGGCGGCGAAATAGTCGCACCCACCAGCCGATACCAAGATTACAAGTTATCAATTCTGGGATTCCGGAATCTACTTTCCACATCTCAAGGGTTCATCATTACCCTATGTTACAAACCTCTTCTAGGTTCATATTCCCGTGTCCAAGTGGTCAACCTACCACTATATTTTCCAACCTATGTTCAATGACACTAGGTTCGATGTCCTGTTTAAGTGATCTTCCTATCACCATGTTATCTCAACCTAGGTTCGACAACTCTAGGTTCACACACGTTCCAACCTATGTTCAATGACACTAGGTTCATTACACATTTCAACCTATGTTTAATAACACTAGGTTAAGTACCATCACATTCCAACCTATGTTTAGTAACACTAGGTTAAGTACCATTCCATTCCAACCTATGTTTAGTAACACTAGGTTAAGTACCATCACATTCCAACCTATGTTTAGTAACACTAGGTTAAGTACCATCACATTCCAACCTATGTTTAGTAACACTAGGTTAAGTACCATCAATTCCAACCTATGTTTGGTAACGCTAGGTTCGACATGCATACATCACCTCTCAAGTATATATATTATTATCAAATACTTGGTTTCTTTTACATGTAGGGTGAGCCCATGGCTCAAATCATTTTGATATACATCTAATGCCAACATGCACATTATAGTTCTTTCTTATCCTAGTTGTCCTCAGCTAGGATTTCCAACTTTACATGGCCTCTAGCCCTTGTTTGACCACATGTCAAGTTCTCTAGCATTTAGAGAAAACTAGCTCACCGCTATGTCCACACCTAGACATACGCATGTCCATTTGTATCTATGTATTCCACATGCCTACAATTCCAATCTATGGTAGTTAATGGTATTAACATCATATGATCTACACATTCATATATATATATACCACTTGCCAATTAACCTACCATTACATGCATCAAGTAAAATAAAATATACTTTACTCTTTCGACATGGAAGTGACCTAATCACTTCGGTAAACACAAACCCACCTCACACTCTTCCGATTGCTTGTAGACACTTGCAATCGGGCTCTTTTCCTCGGCCTCAAGCTTGGTCTTCAAGCTCCTAGCCCTAACACACATGAAGGATTCGTTAATCCGAGTCGAATTCATAACGATCTCATCTCTTGGAATCACTCAAAATCGAGTTGTCCCACATGTTCTACTAACCCCCAACTAGGATTTTAAAGGGTTAAAATATTTTTAAAACCCTCCACAAGAAAATCCCTCTTTCAACCTAGGATTTTCCAAAACTCATGGCAAAACCCAAAATATCTTGCTAATCTCTACAATTTGTAGTTTAGATTAGCCAGGGGTCTCCGAAATCTCATTTCTTAGCCCAAATCCGAAACCCTAACTACCAAATCCAAGGACACACCTCGGATCCGCGAGCTCACCAAGTCACCATGCATGCACGAGCTCGAATCTTCACTCCTCCAAGCTTCCCAAGCTTGATCTCCACCAAGATCTCTAATTTTGGAGGAGAAAAAGTAGAGAGAGAGAGGAGCTTCTCTTTCTCCCTCTCTCCCTGCGTGTGTGTGTGTGTTTTCAGAGGAGAAAGGGGAAGGGTTCCCCTTTATGTAAGCCCCCCCCCCCACTAAAATTACCAATTTACCCTTCGAAATCAGCATTCTGCATATTGTATTCCGGTATACGGGTTGGCGTACCGGTATACGGGCGTTAGTTCCGGTATACCACGAGAAATTCCGCAAAACCCGAGAGCTGGATTTTTGGATTCTGCCATCGCATTCCGGTATGCCACACTCCATACCGGTACTAATTGCTTCAGTACCGGTGTGGACACATCCATACCGGTATCCACTGCAGACTTCACAAGTTCAGCAGTTTTTATTGTTCGAAGTCTATTTTCGCGCCTCATTTGCGTCGAAAATACTCGTACAAGTTCCAAACCTTGCCAAAACTATTTAGATGGTCCCATTTGGCCACATTCCACAAGAACTCCCCAATTTGTAGAAGTTCGGTGTACTACATTCCTCCATCCTTAAAAGAAGTTTCGTCCGTGAAACTAAGATCACGCCTCAAATCTATTTACCAACTAGATGAGGGTATCATTCTTTCATCGCGTCCTCTGGTTCCTGCTCACTCAGGAGTACACTCCATAATTCACGGGGTCTTACCTTCCGACATTCCATAAGGAGTATGTCCCATTGCTTTTCCTTACTGGGTCAACATCACATCATCTTCGCGATGTTTTCGCTCGAACACTTTGTTCGTAATCCCGATTTCACTTCACCGACAATGCCAGACTTGGCAATTGTGACTTCACCAATCAGGTGAAAGGTATGACCGAGGTTTGCTTCTCAGGTCACTATCATAATTCTCTGGCACACGACTAATGCTCTCATACTCCTAGAGCCGTCGGTCAACCGCTTATCTCGGTTTACAACAGATGGTCCACAGACCAAAGCTATCACGTAGGCCTACTGCCTAAACCTGTCTCAACGTCGCGTAACATCTCTTGCTCGCAAACGTAAATCCAATCGTTACCCGACGGAATCCTTACTCAGGACTTTGCGCACATACTTCAACCAGGAGTAACCAAGACCCCAAACCTCTGCTGAGTCCTAGAGTTGGGTCACATCCACACTCTCGGTGTACTACCATTCATATGGTCTCACATGTGGCATTCCACGTTCTCGGGTCATCGCTTGGACTACCGCCCCGACCATAAGTCTCTGCCCTACCCTCAGGTCTCGGGTTGCTGTCACACACAGCTGACTGCGCCTGTCCATACGGCCCCAGGCTCCATAGTCCACACATAGTCCGGGCACGGATCGTCCCCAAGCAATACCTGATACCATCGCTACACGTGTCCCGCACAAGGTATCAAGCGACAACAGTCTCTATCGGCTCCTATGCACCCAGTGCGAGCCACTAGCTCTCAAGCGGTTCTTGGCCTCCTTCACACCTAGCAATGCCCAAGTACTACTGCCAACAAACCCTCTCGGCTAACCAGAAACCAATACTCCACGAGCACTTACACCCGAGCGTCCCACGCTACTATGCTTATTCGCGTTATCCACAAGCACCAAGCTACCACGCTTATGCTCGCTCGCATTGCGAGTACCACAACCTACCTCAATTTGAGGTATAACAAGGCCCACTCGCCTAATCTTGGCGATTACCTTATCAATCTCACAACCATGGTTCCACTACCATCATCGATCCACCATAACGATGTTCGGGATCTGCGAACTATTAACGCGTTCTCAAACGTCATAACTCGACTCTTGCAATTGGTTACCCACATTGCCCTAATATCGAGAGTCAGCTCGCTTATAATCATTGTTACCTCAAGCCGTCAACTAGGCGCAACACCCGCAATTTGCCGGTATCACCAAAATCTCTAGCCCCCTCCAGCGGCAATGCATGCCTCCATGACACGAGCATAGCTGGGTATCTATCCTTACCCATATCCTTGGTCCTTGCTACAATTACACTTGCATCGTAGTAATAGACCACAACAATTGCATGTAATGCTTCTGTGTCACATTATGCTCTACATACGTTTTCAACAATCAAAACATACCTGCCACGACGCCGTCGACAGCAGTAGATTCCATCACATGAATCGCATACCCATGGCCACTTGGCGCCCGACGCGAACCCTCAGGTTGCCTCAACATCAATGCATGCTCCCCAGACCTTCCCGCAGGTGGCACACCTGCGAACTGTCTTGGAGCAGAAGAGGCCGTCGCAAGTGTCAGGGCCCGGCTATCCTCCTGCATGCACTCATCCCGCATATGGCCCGATTGCCCACACCTGAAGCACTTGCCCTCCCGCTGATGACACTGTTGTGGGTGATGAGGGCCTCCACAAATAACACAACTCGCCGAGGACCGAGTATGGTAGGTCCCCGGGGCACGAGATCGTCGACGCGAATGCGTCGGGACTTGTCTGGAACTCGACTGACCACCAGATTTACTCGATGGTTGTCCCATCTCTATTTCCTTGTCATAAAACTCGCGCTCCTCTTGCACGAATGCATTGCCCTGCTCCACCCACAGGGCCCGGTCCAGTACCTCGACAAAGGTTTGCAGTTTGAAGGGATGCACAACCTTAAAAATCTCAGGCCGAAGTCCGCGCACGAAACAATCAGCTTTGTCCTTGTCATCCTGTGTCACATAAGGGACATAATTTACAATGCGAGAGAACTCTCTCGTACTCTCTCACCGAGCGATCACCTTGCTTCAGCTTCCTGAATTTTTCCTGAAGCTTTCTCTTCTCACTATCAGGGAAGTAGGCAGAGAACACCAGTCCTCGAAATTCCTCCCCTGTCGCCGGAGGGAGACTAGAAGGTCGGTCTCGCCGGACTCCCTTCCACCACGCCTTTGCCGACCCTTGCAAGCAGTGTGTGGCAAAATGCACCTTGTCTCGCTCCAAGGTGTACAAGTCCTCAAACAGGGACTCCATAGAATCGATCCACGTTTCTACGGTCCACGGGTCCATTTCCTCCCCGTCGAAGGTAAGCGGATTGAATACCTTGAACGTCATGAGGGCAGCTAAAGCCCGCTCCCTCTCCGCTTCTAATTCCATAGAATCAGGGGCCCATGCACCAGCATCTACTTGCGAGGTACCCGCCGCGGCTCCTGATGGTACACGACGTGCTAATCGCTCCACGACTTCGTGGAGCCTCCTGATCCGCTCCTCCTGGCGCACGACAGCCTCCTACTGTCGCTGTGCCGTCTCAGCTTGTTGTTGCACCACTCCAACGGGTGTGGCCAACTGTTCACGAAGCTCTGGGTCTCCACTTGCCCTAGATTGCACAGGGACCCCACTAGGTCCATCCCGCGTTGATCTCGTCGGAGATCGCCCACGTGACGCCATCGTATCCTGAAACATGACAACTTCCATCAACATCCTCGACCTTCTAGGTCAAGTACAAACACGATTCAAATCACGGACATAATTTAGGCGAAAGTCACACAAGGGCGCCTATTCTTATCCCTTGGGTTCATGTTGTCGCGCGCCAACATGAACACACTTAGCTGAGAATAAACCACGTCTTAAATCCACCCCTAACATCCTATTAGAGGCATAACCAATACACGACCCAATCGATTACACTTTCGCCGCACATCACAAGTCCTCGTCTCTCACGAGTTTACACTCCTAGGGTCTTTTTCCATCCTAGGATTCCTTGGGTCCACCTAGACCGTTTCTACGCTCTGATACCACCTTAATCTATCACGCCCCGCCGTGCCTTAGCACAAGTAGGTGGAAGGACAAATCGCACGGGCGCATGACCCATATCCGCCAAACAGACAGAGTTTCCCCTGTACGTCCAAGGCGTCACAACCAGTATAATTCAAGAGGTTCCAAACAGGAACATAATTCATACAAAGATTGCATAAGGAAAGCATCATAAACTACTATGCTATTACAAGCTTTCGCAATACAACAACATATTACATTTTTCGTCTTTGTTCTTTCTTTCAAAATACAATCGAATTGTTGTTACATTTCCTTTCATTCGAATACCCCTAAACTACGCAGTAGAGGGTACTTCTATTCTAGTTACAGTGGTAGGACGCAAACTACTGAGTTACACCCTTCCCTCGCGCCGCCGCGCCGCTCACGTGTGGACCTGAAAAATAGTGGGATGAGAACTATATAAAATAGTTCCCAGTGGGTAAGGCCACCCAAGAGAAGAGCTCGACCCACTAGGTCCAAAGGAAGCATACAAGCATGGGTTAGTACATATACATAACCTGTAAGCATATAACTCTACTATGTGCAAAAAGTAAACATGCTTATGCTTCAACAAATGCGATAATGAAATCCATGCAATATATTTTTCACTGCTATTCCACTATCCATTTCATAATCAACCTGCTCCTAAGGTTCACTTACCTTAGCTAAGCCGTACATGACTCGCTCTCGAGTCCATCATTAACGGGTTACCACCCTCCTAAGGTTTACTTATTTAGTCAAACCTTACCCGACTCACTCTAGAGTCAAACATCCTTGGGCCACCGCCCAACTAAGGTTTACTTATTTTAGTCAAACCTTCACCGACTCACTCTTGAGTCAAATATCCTTCGGCCACCGCCCCACAAAGGATTACTTATTTTAGTCAAACCTTCACCGACTCACTCTTGAGTCAAATATTCTTGGGCCACCGCCCAACTAAGGTTTACTTATTTTAGTCAAACCTCCACCGACTCACACTTGAGTCAAATATCCTTGGGCCATAGCCCAACTAAGTTTCACTTATTTAGTCAAACATTCACCGACTCACTCTTGAGTCAAATATCCTTGGGCCACCGCCCAACATAACTTTACCATCTGGTGGCGAAATAGTCGCACGCGCCGAACGATGGCTTCAGTCACCCGGCGGCGAATCGTCGCACTCGCCGAACAATGGCTTCTATCACCGGGAGGCGAACCGTCGCACTCGCCACAGGTATCCAGCCCCTTGGCGGCGAAATAGTCGCACCCACCACATGTATCCATCCCCCTTAGCGGCAAAATAGTCGTACCCACCAGCTGATACCAAGATTACAAGTTACCAATTCTGGGATTCCGGAATCTACTTTCCACATCTCAAGGGTTCATCATTACCCTATGTTACAAACCTCTTCTAAGTTCATATTCCCCTGTCCAAATGGTCTACCTACCACTATATTTTCCAACCTATGTTCAATGACACTAGGTTCGATGTCCTGTTTAAGTGATCTTCCTATCACCATGTTATCTCAACCTAGGTTCGACAACTCTAGGTTCACACATGTTCCAACCTTTGTTCAATGACACTAGGTTCATTACACATTCCAACCTATGTTTAATAACACTAGGTTAAGTACCATCACATTCCAACCTATGTTTAGTAACACTAGGTTAAGTACCATCCCATTCCAACCTATGTTTAGTAACACTAGGTTAAGTACCATCACATTCCATCCTATGTTTGGTAAAACTAGGTTAAGTACCATCCCATTCCAACCTATGTTTAGTAACACTAGGTTAAGTACCATCACATTCCAACCTATGTTTGGTAACACTATGTTCGACATGCATACATCACCTCTCAAGTATATATATTATTATGAAATACTTGGATTCTTTTACATGCAGGGTGAGCCCATGGCTCAAATCATTTTGATATACATCTAATGTCAAAATGCACATTATAGTTCTTTCTTATCCTAGTTGTCCTCAGCTAGGATTTTCAACTTTACATGGCCTCTAGCCCTTGTTTGACCAGATGTCAAGTTCTCTAGCATTTAGAGAAAACTAGCTCACCGCTATGTCCACACCTAGGCATACACATGTCCATTTGTATCTATGTGTTCTACATGCCTACAATTCTAATCTATGGTAGTTAATGGTATTAACATCATATGATCTACACATTCATATATATATACCACTTGCAAATTAACCTACCATTACATGCATCAAGTAAAATAAAATATACTTTACTCTTTCGACTTGGAAGTGACCTAATCATTTCGGTAAACACAAACCCACCTCACACTCTTCCGATTGCTTGTAGACACTTGCAATCGGGCTCTTTTCCTTGGCCTCAAGCTTGGTCTTTAAGCTCCTAGCCCTAACACATATGAAGGATTCGTTAATCCGAGTCGAACTCATAACGATCTCATCTCTTGGAATCACTCAAAATCGAGTTGTCCCACATGTTCTACTAACCCCCAACTAGGGTTCTAAAGGGTTAAAATATTTTTAAAACCCTCCACAAGAAAATCCCTCTTTCAATCTAGGGTTTCCCAAAACTCATGGCAAAATCCAAAATCTCTTTCTAATCTCTACAATTTCTAGTTTAGATTAGCCAAGGGTCTCCGAAATCTCATTTCTTAGCCCAAATCCGAAACCCTAACTACCAAATCCAAGGACTCACCTTGGATCCGCGAGCTCACCAAGCCACCATGCATGCACGAGCTCGAATCTTCACTCCTCCAAGCTTCCCAAGCTTGATCTCCACCAAGATCTCCAATTTTGGAGGAGAAGAAGGAGAAGAAATAGAGAGAGAGACATGAGCTTCTCTTTCTCCCTCTCTCCCTGCGTGTGTGTGTGTGTTTTCAGAGGAGAAAGGGGAAGGGTTCCCCTTTATGTAAGCCCCCCACTGAAATTACCAATTTACCCTTCGAAATCAGTATTCTGCATACTGTATTTCGGTATACGGGTTGGCGTACCGGTATACGGGCTTTAGTTCCGGTATACCACGAGAAATTCCGTAAAACTCGAGAGCTGGATTTTCGGATTCTGCCATGGCATTCCGGTATGCCACACTCCATACCGGTATTAATCGCTTTAGTACCGGTATGGACACATCCATACCGGTATCCACTGCAGACTTCACAAGTTCAGCAGTTTTGATTGTTCGAAGTCCGTTTTCACGCCTCATTTGCGCCGAAAACACTCGTACAAGTTCCAAACCTTGCCAAAACTATTTAGATGGTCCCATTTGGCCACATTCCACAAGAACTCCCTAATTTGTAGAAGTTCGGTGTACTACACGTGGACAGCTATCGGTGCGCGTGATCCGCTGAAGAGAAAGGAGAGGTTAAGTCCGTGGAGTCGGTAATCACCTTGTAATTCTTTACTCTTAGGTATCGTTTGGTTCGGGGATAAGTAAAAAGTGACTATTCCAGGGATAGGTATAAATTGAGGTATAAGCGGGGATTAAATCAATTTTGCGTTTGGATGAAAAGTAGATTTTTCTCGGGAATAAGGAAAATAGTGTTTGGATGGTTTGATTGGAATTGCGAGGATAAGAATAATTATAATTTTAAACAATAATATTTTATCTAATTAATTAAGACGAAATATTAATTAAGTAATAATTTAACTTATTTAATCTACTAAATAATTATGAATATTGCTAAAAACCCTTAATATTAATAAATAAATTAATTGGTAAATAATAATTTAATTAATTACAAATAATTTAATAAAATAATAAATTAATAAATAAATTAGTTAATAATAGTCAGATGATTAATTAAGAAAATAATTAAATTACTCAAAATATTAATTAATTAAACAATATAATTAATTATTTAATTAGTAAATTAATTAAAATAATAAATTAATTACTCAAAAAAGTAATTAAATATTTATTAAAGTAATAAATTAAATAGTTAATTAATTATCTAGTTAATTAGTAAATAAATTAATATATAAATTATTAATTAAATAATATTTATTATAAATCTAGCTTGGATATTTTATTCTTTTATTATTAATTAAATATATTATGTTTATATAATTTATGTTTAAATAAATTTATAATCTTAATTAAATTTAGAATTAAGCTTGGAATAGCGCTATTCCGTCAAAATGATGGAATAGTTTATCGCAGCTATTCCGGAATAACCGAGAATAACGAAGTTTGACCGGGATAAAATATTCCAGCCAAACTTCGTTTCGTTTGGCAGAATAGCGGGGATAACTTCGTTATCCCCGCTTTAACCCCCGAACCAAACGGGGCCTTAGTGAATTGTTTTTCGCGTGTTGGTCCCGTGGGTTTTTCTCCAAGGTGGAGTTTCCCACGTAAATTTTGGTGTGCTGATTTTATTTTTCGTATTACTTTATCGCATTGAGATTTGTGATTTTTGTTTATACACCTATTCACCCCCCTCTAGGTGATTGATATACTCTAGATAGATCCTAGGGCACCCCCTATCTTACAATTGGTATCAGAGCGGGATCTAGGCTTTATCTTTCATAATGGGTGAAGGAGGTAATATAAATAGGCCACCGTTATTTGATGGAACCAATTACGCCTATTGGAAAGTCCGGATGAGAGCCTTCCTCATCGCAATTGATGAGCGAGTATGGCAAGCCGTGGATTTCGGGTGGAAACATCCAACCGAAGTGGTCAATAATGCTATTTTACCTAAACCTCAAACTAAGTGGTCGAAGGATGAGATCGATCTATCTTCTTTTAATGGTAGGGGAATAAATGCTTTGTTTAATGCCCTATCTCAAATCGAGTTTTCACGCGTTTCGGCGTTTGAAACGGCTAAAGAGATTTGGGATACTTTACAAGTTACACATAAGGGTACAAGTCTAGTAAAAGCTCCAAATGCTTACTAGCCAATTTGATTCTATTCGAATGGAGGAGCATGAATCTTTTACGAATTATTTTACTAGACTCCTAGATATCATCAATACATGTGCTAACTTGGGAGAGAAGATCCCGGAATCTAAAGTTGTAAGAAAAATCCTTCGAACACTTCCGGAGCGTTTTAGGGCTAAAGTAGAGGCAATTGAAACAATTAATCATCCGGATGATATGAAAGTTGAAGAACTTGTAGGTGCTCTTCAAACTTATGAAATGACTTTTCCTACTAATCATTCTTCTTCCAAGTATTTCTCTAAAAGTACAGGTGTTGCACTTAAGACTACAAAGGAGGAAGATGAGGATACCGAATCCGAGATGAAGTTTCTCTCACAAATTTCGAACATCAAATGGCACTTCTTACTAAGAAGTTTCGTCGGAAGTTTAGGAAGAACCAAAACATTCAAGCTTCATCCTCCAACCGAAAGCCTTTTTCTAACGGATCTTCACATTCTAAATCCTCTAAAGAGAAGAAGCTTGCAAAGTCTTCTAAAGAAAAGGATGAGTTGTGGGAGAAATCCGGTGTTAAAAATACCGAGGCTATGGCCATATCGCCACGGATTGTCCCACTAAAAAATCCTATAATAAGAAGGCTTTACAAGCTAGAACTTGGGATTATTCTACTTCCAATGATTCAAGTTCTAGTGAAGAAGAAACCAATGATGCAATTGCCTTTTCTTCACACGTTTCTTCTTCTCCTTCTATTTTTTGCTTATCATCTATTATTGCTAACCCCTTTGCTTCTTCCTCTGTGCATGATACATCGAGCGACAATGGCACAAGTGAGGGGGAGTCGGATGATGAAAGTTTAGCCGATGCCTACAATCAACTACTTGTTGAATCGAAAAGATGGCTAAGCTTAACAAGAAGCTAAGGAGACGTCTACTTGAGCTTGAAGGAGAAAACAATGAATTGAAAGAGTCATCTAAAGCTCTTGAGGAGGAAAGGGAACATATATTGACAAATAATAACATCCTCCAAGAGAAGCTAGACCAATCGGAGATAACGATCAAATCGCATCAAGAAAAGGTTGGCTTTCTAGAACTACAATACAAAGAAATTTATGCTTCCAACCATGTTTTGACCAAACAAGTCCATCAACTTAAGTCCGATATTCAAAAATTCTCCTCCGGATCAAAGAAGCTTGATAATATGCTAGGACTTGGTCAAACGGACAAACTTAGAGTCGGATACGAAAGAACTCATGTTGAGAAGGGTGGAATTTCAGCATCTAAAGCTCCATCCAATCTAAAGGAGAATGTATGCCATAGATGCGGGATTAAAGGACACATCAAAAGGTTTTGTCCTAGAAGTGAAAAGAAACGTACAATGACATCATCGACAATCCGACAACTCCCGAGGATCCAAAAGAAAATTCAAATGGGTCAAAGTGCAAAGACCAACCTAAAGTCTAAGCCACAACAAAAAGGGAATTCTAAGTGGAGACCAGAACAAAAGTCGAAGCAAATGGTGTTCAATACTAACAAACCAAGTCAACCGAGAATCCGACAAGTTTGGGTTCAGAAAGGTGATATCTTTTCTTGTCTTAAGCATTAATATGTGTGAAATATTGCATTGATCCGTATTTATTGCATATCTTATTTGATCATTGCTTCTTGATACTTTCTTTGTTGTTTTAATGCTTTAAGACTTTGACGACTTGTGTTTTATTCAACATTAAACAGTGCCTTGAAGTTACTTGATTCACATTCATTCACTCCCTTTTTAATCTCATGTTAATTATCGTTTTTACTTCATCTTTATTGTCTTTGGAGATATTATATTGTGAGATTTTATAATATTATATTCATCAAATTTTGGTAATCATGTATAATCTCTAGGAGCTTAATCTATCTTGGTTGTGTGTGTTGAATTTGATGGATAGTCATTCTCTTACAGACTATAATTTGGCACATGTACTTTCAACTAAGAGATTGCTAATGTAAGGGGGAGTATTATAATTATATATATATATATATACTGCTAATATGCTTGTAAGATGTGGAAAGAGTTACATTCTTTAAAGGAGTGTGAAAACTACCACCACATGGAGGAAAGAGCTACCACACCGGTCGTCCGGTTAGTGTGTGCAGCTACCACATGAATTGAATTGCATATCCGAAAAAAAAGAAAAATATGATTGCAAAAGCTTGCAATGGAAATATGTTTACCATTTTTTTTGGAGTTATAAGGTGATCCACATACAAGTAAGATGCTCAAAGAGCCACCCCCCTGTAATTAAAGTTTATCTCAAAATTTGAACGTTTGTGCGACAAACAATTGTCTCTTTGATGAATTTCTTAAGTCATCTTCATAAACCGTTTACATCTTGATAGAATTTGAGTCTATAGACTATTTGTGATGACTTGATTTTGATTTATATATGAATAATGAAATTTTACACTATTGTATTTGCATTGTTATAAATTTTGGAGTAAAAATGTTTAATTTTCGTGAAATTATCATGGGATGAAACTCTTATATGTGAAGTTTTCATGCAAAAAGGCACTTACATCTTTTTTCTCTCTGTATACCGGTACTAAGAAGACATACCGGTATATAGTGTTTCTGTGTTTGCAACCCGAGAGCTGTTATTTTTAAATTTTGCATTGAATACCGGTATACGGTATCGCATACCGGTATGAGGTCTGCGAAATAGCCCTTATATTCCGGTATGCTGTTTTCGAAAACACACCCAACTTTTTCAAAACTCTCTCTTTCTCTCTCTAAGAGCTTCCTACCGAGATTCTCCTCCAGATCTGTGATTTTTCTACTTGGATTTGTAAGTTTATCATCTTTAATCTCGTTTTATTCTCGAAACCCTAGTTTTCGCATGTTTTTACATTATTTTGTTGGGTTGAAGATAGATCTCTGTTTTTACTAAAATTTCTTGCGGATTCATGCTTGAAATGAGTTTAGTTACATGCAAGCTTTGTTCTAGTACACTTAGATCCGAGAATAACATGTTATTTATCTTTGATCTATATTCTATAGCATGTTCTTGAGATATTTTTGGGGTTTTTCAAGAATATTTTTCTTTTTTTTTGATGATACAAAACTCATGAAACTCGTGAATATGATGTTTTGATGCATGTCATGATGATTAGTAAGCTCATTAGCTGTTACATGACAATTTGATCTTGAGCTTCATTTTTTTGTATCATGTTGCATAGGAAACATGGCATTTTCCATCATCCTTGTTCTCATGGTGATAATGGCTGCCGGTGGAAGCCGTGGACGTGGTTGTGGAAAGAAACGTGTCACCAAAAGGACACGTATTGAGGAAGACACGTCGAGCACCGAGTCGGAGGGCTCCGAGTATGCCCCGGAAGAGCAAATTGACAAAAGCAAAGGGAAAGCTCCTGAGGTCTCTACTCGAAGGGGGAGAGCTCATTCTCCACCTCGTCGGAGCACCGGTGGTCCGGTCATTCGAGAACCGAGTTCAGCGGAATGACGTACCAAACGAGGTGCATAAACTGAAGTTGTTTCCTCGAAAAGGCAAAAGGCATTCGCAAGCAAGGCGTGTCACGCGGAGCATCATGTGAACTTCAGTGAACTGACACGTGAAGTTCCAGACTTCGCTCGCCTACTTCAACGAGCTCCGATCGAACCTGTCGGTCGCATCCCAACTCGTGCTCCTTTCTGCGTGGAGTTGATACGAGAATTCTACATGCATGGGCATGTTACTCATGAAGATTCTAAGATAGGGACTTATCGTTTTGAAACGTCTGTCCGGGGAATACGAGTTGTGGTCACTCCTCACACCGTTGGAGATATCTTTGGATTAAATGTGAGTACAGTGGGCTTACCTTATACTCAAGGGGATGTTCAGCCTTCATCACATTGGGAGATCATGACCGATGCCCTATGTAAACCGGGCACATATACCAACCGTCTGTTTGTGGAATCAAGGGAATTGAAGCCCGAGTATCACATTCTTTCCTTGATAGTCTGCTACAACATTGTGCCAACTGTTGGCACAAAACGCATCCGGTGGGATCGACTAGTTCTTCTCTATTTACTTGGTCATCCGGAGCATGCACAGGGACTCAACATCAACATTCCATTTCTGATGTGGCAGCGTATGGCAAATGTGATTCATGCTTCAGGACGTCGTGAGCTTCTTCCATTTCCTATCCTGATCACACGTATTTTGGAGGCAAATGGAGTAGATATTTCTTGTAACAAGTTTGATTACGGCTTGGGACCTATTGATGGTGTTACCCTGGCTAAGTCAATTAGTACCCTGAAGACTTTTCAGCAAGTCAAGGGTTACTCTACTACTACTCCGAGTACCGCAGCCCGTCCTGCTGAGCGTGGTGGGTCATCTAGCTCAGGGGGAGCAGTTCCCGATGTATCTCTTCATCATGAAGTTCGGTCTTTCAAGAAGCGGGTTGAACGGGGCTTCAGAGCATTGGAAGACAGACTCAAGAACTTAGAGGATGGCGTGAAGAAAATATTAGAGATACTTGGTTGCCGACATGATGATGTTGCCGGCGGTGCTAGTCCAAGTTCTTCACATCCACCTGCTCCTTCCTCTGTTGAGCAGCAACTTCATGGCACTGAAGGTGAAGAAGAAGAAAGTGGTGATGACGACAGTGACGACGGGGAGTGATGTTTTCTACTGCTTATTTTATTTTCGCTTTTCCTTGTCATTATGCTATGTTTGTCTTTAGCTTTCTGCTAGCTTTATATACTATCTCTCTATTTTGGACTTGTAACTATGAACTAACTCTACTCTCTTAGTTGGTTTTTATTGTTATCTCTTTATGTCTTGTTGGCAATTTTTGACAAAAAAGGGGAGAGAGAGATTTAAGTTTTGAAACTTATACGTACCATACAAATGGGGAGAGAATCATGCAAAGGGAGAGAAACATGCAAAGGGGGAGAGATGAAGTGTAGCACTTTGAATTTCGGTGCGTTGTTTCGAACTTTACTAAATTTGATGAAGTTCGGAAAGAGCCGGTAATGGCTGGTGTGGAATTGGGTTCCGCTGGTTTCGGGATATTTTGGGTGCGAGTGGGAACCCAGAAATCGAAGATTTCGAAGAAAAGGACCTACTGGAGCAAAACTGCTCACGGGGTCCGGACCCTGGAAACTGGGGTCCGGACAATGAAGTTCGTGGCCGGCTGCGGTCCGGACCCGGGTGCCACGGTCCGGACCCGAGCCGATGTCCGAGATGGGGAACGTACGGGTTCCGGACCCGGGACTTGAGGTCCGGACCCGAGCCGCGTGCTAGGTTGGGGTGCGTACGGGTTCCGGACCCTAATGCCAAGGTCCGGACCCGGCTTGCGCGCTGGTCGGTTATCAGTGCGGGGTCCGGACCCCACTCGCAAGGTCCGGACCCGGCTGAGGCAGAATGCCCAGTGAGGGGTATTTTGGTAATTTCGTGGGGGATAGGCTATATATAGAGGGTTGGGGTCCCTCTCCTCATTACTCCTCCATTTTCCCTCTCATTCCCTCTCCCTCTCCCTCTCCCTCACTTTCTCTCTCTAGAGATCTCTCCAAAGCTTGGAGAAGTGGAGGATTTGACCTTGGGAAAAGCTTCTAAGGTGGATTTGGAGCTTCTTGGTGCAAGAAGAAGCTTGGGAGCTAGGGCTTTGAGGTGAGTTCTTGTGATTTAGGGTTTGAACCTAGGATTTAATCCTTTGAAATGAGGTTTTTGGAAACCCTAAGCAATCTAAACCACAAATGGTAGAAGATTGGCCATGAAATCTAGGGTTTGGCTTGCATGCATGCAAACCCTAGGTAGATTTGGGGCTTTTGCCATGGGAGGTTCTAAAAATATTTGGACCTTCGGGAATTGCAATTGAGGCATAGGAAATCATGTTGGAACACTTGATTTCACATATTGAGTTGAATTTAGGGTTCGTAACGAGTAACGAACCATTTTCTTGTAGAAGCTTGGGTTGAAGCAAGAACTCAAAGCTTGGACACTTAGGAGCTTGAAGAATACAATAATTTGGAAGCTCTTGAGGTGGGTTTGTGTTTACCGAAGTGATTAGGTCACTTCCATGTCTAGGGTAAATATCCATTTAAAGATAAAATGGTATGTGTTGTGAATCCTAGAATTTGCATGTTGGCAAAGGTAAAAAAATCATGATAGGATGAACAATGAGATCCTATTGCATGATGTATATTTCAAGTATAATTCAAATATTAATACTTATTGCATGGTTGCATGTGTGGTTAAACCTAGTGTTATTGAACATAGGTTGGACATGAGGATTAAACCTAGTGTTATTGAACATAGGTTGGAACATGTGAGATTGAAACCTAGTGTTATTGAACATAGGTTGGAACATGTGAGATTGAAACCTAGTGTCATTGAACATAGGTTTGACATGAGATTGGAACCTAGAGTCATGGAACCTAGGTTGATAATGGGAAAGTAAGCCTAGTGTTATTGAACATAGGCGAGACTTAATGACTTGAACCTAAGGTCATGAGACTTAGGTTGGCAAGTGAAAAATATGAACACGGGATGTGCGACGATTTTGCTATCCCGGGTAGGCGACGATTTTGCTACCATGCCATGTAATGGCGGTGTTGAGCGGGATGTGCGACGATTTTGCTATCCCGGGTAGGCGACGATTTCGCTACCATGCCACGAGTTGGCGGTACCGACACGGGATGTGCGACGAGTTTGCAATCCCGGGTAGGCGACGATTTCGCTACCTCGCCTTGAGTTGGCAGTGTCGAGAGGGGATGTGCGACGAGGTTGCTATCCCGGGTATGCGACGAGTTCGCTACCCATGCCATGCGGTGGCCGTGTTGAGACGGGGTATGCGACGATTTTGCTATCCCGAGTATGCGACGAGTTCGCTACTCGAACTAGGAGGTGACGAGTTCACTCCTCGAATGTGGAACAATTATGGTGAGACGGCGATTCCGAAACCATAAGTAAATGACAAGTAAATGAACTTAGTCATTGTGAGACATAGGATGAACCTAGGAGAGAATGATAAATTATATTTCATTTGGTTGCATCCTTTATGTTTATTTACAAGCATGTAAATAATTGTTGCATAGTTATATGTGATCTAACTTATGCATATGGTGTTTCTTTGGACCTGGTGGGTCGAGCTTCTCTCTTGGGTGGCCTTACCCACTGGGAACTATGTTTATAGTTCTCACCCCACATTTTTCAGGTCCTTCCGCGTGTGAGGCGGCGGAGCGAGGCAAGGGTTTAGCTCTCTAGATAGCGGCCCTTCCATTTTGGTGACACATAGAGTGTACCCCTAGTTTTGGACTACGACAGCATAGGAGATTTTCATTATATGTATGAAATTGTATATTCCATCGTTTTGGAACATAATGTATGGAATGAAAAAGAAAGAAAAGAAAAATTTGGACATGTATATTGTGCCATGTGATGTAATAGAAGTAGAACTTCTTTATGTTGATGCTTTCATTGTGCAACTCTTGTACTCCGTTCCTAGTTGGAACATTGTGGATAAGCTTGTGTTGTGACGCCTTGGGCGGATAGAAGGGACTCTATCCGTTCGGCGGGTCTGGTGCATGCGCCCGTGCGGTTATCCTTTCCACCTAGTTGGTGTTTAAGGCCCGGCGGGGCGTGACAGACTGAGGTGGTATCAGAGAATAGAAACGGTCTAGATTGACCTAAGAACCCTAGGATGGAAAAGACCCTAGGAGTGTAGGCTCGTGAGTGACGAGATCTTTGATGTGGCGAAAGGTAAGAGATTGGATTATGTCCTTATGCCTCTAGTTGGAAATAGAGGTAGATTCGAGGTGTGTCTTATTCTTCACCAAGTGTGTTCATGTTGGCGGCCGACAACATGAAAACCAAGTGAGGGGAATAAGGACCCTTGTGTGACTTTCGCCTAGATTGGGTTCACGTTTATTTTCGTGAAACGTTATGTTACAAATGACTTTGAATGTCACGAAATGACCAAAGTCATTGTGTTTTCAGGATAATGGTACGTGGACGGCCTCCTTTGAGGGCTGGGCTCGGGAGAGCGAGCGCGGCTCCCGAACAACTCGGGGAGGGCGAGAACTCGGGTCTTCGTAATGAGTTGACCGAGTTGATGGGCGTGGTTCGGCGACAGGCCGAAGCCATGCAACGACAGGAGGAGCAAATTAAAAAGCTCCAAGATGAGATGGCGCAGCAAGCGGCTGCGGTTAGGGAGGAGAGAACGGGAGTACCTCCGGCCTCTGCTTCGGCACCGGCCGAGGAGGTGACACCGGCGCCGGCTGTGGCGCCACCGGCATCACCGATTGTAGCCGGTGGGTCGGTTACTCCTATGCCCGACTCCGACATGGAGGATGCGGAGCGAGAGCGCGCACTTGCGGCTCTCATGAGGTTCAAGAAGTTCAACCCGCCTATCTTCAGCGGGGAGAACGTGGATCCATGGGATGTGGAAACCTGGATCGACGCGATGGAGACGCTCTTCGAGGACCTCTATACCTTGGAGAGGGATAAAGTACATCTCGCCGTTCATTGCTTGGAGCGATCGGCGAAGGTGTGGTGGAAGGGAGTCCGGCGTGATCGACTCCCTAGCCTTCCGCCACCGACGTGGGAGGAGTTTCGGGGTATGGTATTTGCCGCCTACTTCCCCGATAGCGAGAAAAGGAAACTTCAAGAAAGGTTCCGCAAGTTGAAACAAGGGAACCGTACAGTGCGCGAGTACGAGAGGGAGTTCTCGTACATTATAAATTGCGTACCACACGTTGTCCGCGGAGAGTTGGACAAGGTCGATTGTTTCGTGCGCGGACTTCGACCGGAGATCTTTCGGGCGGTTCACGCCCTCAAGCTAAAGACCTTTGCGAAGGTCTTGGACCGTGCTCTTTGGGTGGAGCACGGGAATGCATGTGCGCGCGAGGAGCGCGAGTCTTGGGAGAAAGAAAAAGATAAAGAGAAAGGAAAGAAGCGACCGGCGGGTGGCTCGGGTGGGCAGTCTGGCTCTAAGCGGCCCCCGAAGCACTCGCAGTCGCAAAACCAATCGCGGGGGTTCCGACGGAATCGACCCGCAACCCAGTGCCCGATTTGTAGCGGCCCCCACCATCCTCAGCAATGTGACTATCGTGAGGGCCGGTGCTACAAGTGCGGACAGCAAGGGCATATGAGGTACAACTGCCCGATGGATGATGGCCGAGCACCGTCGTCGGCATCGGCATTTGCACCACCGAGACAGCTTGCGGGCATCCCACCCGCGGCGATGTCGGTGGACCGTACCCAGCCGCCGAGACCAGTGGAGGGCCAGCGGCCAGCACCCAGTGGACGGGTATTCGCCTCTCAGGTGGAGGAACCTTCTGCCCAGGATGACGTCGTGGCAGGTATTGTGTTAATTAAAGGCATTCGATGTAGAGCTTTGTTTGATACTGGTGCATCGCATTCATTCATTGCTCGATCATTTGCTACTGCACATGGAATAGAAATTATAGATGCCACACATGCAAGAACTGTGCAAGTACCTGAACACACCTTTTGCGTACATCACGCGTGTGTAGATTGCCCCGTGAGGGTTGAGAACTGGATCATGCCAGCTGATTTGCTGGTATTAAATCGAATGAATGAATATGATTTGATCCTAGGAATGGATTGGCTCTCGAAATATCATGCCACTATTGATTGTGAGAGCCGGATAGTGAGGTTTAGAGAACCCGGGCACAAAGAGTTTGTGTACCGTGGGTGTAAGAGTTCGGTCTTTGCGTCGATGGTGTCCACGTCGCAAGCAAGGAAGCTTATTGCAAGGGGATGCATTGCCTACTTGGCGACGGTAGTGGATGACCGGAAGGAAGTGCTGGGACTTGAGGACGTTCCTATAGTCCAAGAGTTCCCGGATGTATTTCCGACGGAGTTGCCCGGAATGCCACCGGACCGGGAAATAGAATTTGTGATCGATTTGCTCCCGGGTACGGCGCCGATCTCTAAGGCCCCGTACATGATGGCACCCGCGGAACTGAAAGAATTAAAAGCACAATTGCAAGATTTGATGGACAAGGGTTTCGTGAAGCCAAGTGTGTCACCTTGGGGAGCCCCTGTTCTATTTGTGCGGAAAAAGGACGGTTCGCTGCGGTTATGTGTAGATTACCGCGAGTTGAATAAAGTGACCGTCAAGAATAAGTACCCGTTACCCCGAATTGATGACTTATTCGATCAATTGCAAGGGTCTCAGGTGTATTCAAAGATTGATTTGCAATCCGGTTATCACCAATTGAAGATCAAACCGGAGGATGTGCATAAGACCGCGTTTAGAACGCGGTATGGACATTATGAATTTACGGTTATGCCTTTCGGGCTTACTAATGCCCCGGCAGCGTTCATGGACCTAATGAACCGTGTGTTCAAACCACTACTAGATCGACTCGTGGTGGTGTTCATTGATGACATTCTTGTCTACTCTCGGAGTGAAGAGGAACATAAAGAGCACCTAAGGATTGTGCTTCAAGTTCTTCGAGAGAACAAGTTATTTGCCAAATTGAAAAAGTGCGAATTCTGGATCCGTGAGGTCGCTTTCTTGGGTCACGTAATTTTCGCAGGAGGAGTATCTGTGGACCCTACGAAAGTAGAGGCAATCAAGGATTGGCCTCGCCCGACCAATGTCACGGAAATACGAAGCTTTTTGGATCTTGCGGGGTACTATCGGCGGTTCGTGGAGGGATTTTCAAAAATCTCCGGTCCACTAACGCGTCTTACCCGCAAGGGAGCCAAATATGTTTGGAGCGAGGAATGCGACCAAAGCTTTAAGGAGCTAAATGAAAGGTTGACTTCGGCTCCGGTACTCACCTTGCCGATTGCGGGGGAGGGTTTTGTGGTGTATAGTGATGCATCACGTCGTGGTCTTGGGTGTGTGCTTATGCAAAGAGGACAAGTAATAGCATATGCTTCTCGACAGCTGAAGAGCTATGAGCAGAATTACCCCACCCACGACTTAGAACTCGCGGCGGTGGTCTTCGCACTTAAGTTGTGGAGACACTACTTGTACGGGGAGCATTGTGAGGTTTACACGGATCACAAAAGTTTAAAGTACTTATTCACTCAAAAGGAGTTGAACTTGAGGCAGCGGAGGTGGTTGGAGTTGATAAAAGATTACGACTTAACCATCTTGTACCACCCCGGTAGAGCCAATGTGGTGGCCGATGCGCTCAGTAGAAAATCCGTGGAGAACTTCGCAATTGAGATGACGGGACAAATGCCGTTAATCAAGGAAATGGGCCGATTTGACTTGGAGATCGTGGCCCCGGGCGTCCCCGCTAGACTTATGAATCTCAATGTATGGCCGACCTTGTTGGAGCAAATAAAAGAAAAGCAATCCGGTGATCCGGAACTCCAAAAGGTGCGGGGTGCTATCGAGAGCGGGCGCGCACTACACCAAAAAGGACTATTCGTGGCAGTTTAAATAGCCGGAAAAAGTGTAATAAGTGCCAGGAAAAGTTTTTACCGGCATTTACTTGTGGCACTCACAAGTGCCGGATAAAAGTCCGTCGGTAATTAATTTGCTGGCACTTTTTACTTACCGCCAGTAAATGTTACAACACCGGCACTTGCGAGTGCCAGCTATAAGAATCTACGATGGCACTCATAAGTGCCAGCATTATTATTTCTTTCGGCACTCAAAACTGCCGGCTTTTCCCTTTTTTAGTGGCAATTTATTCTGCCAGTAAAGTTTTAAGGGCACTTATAAATGCCGGCCAATAGTAGCAGTTTATTCTGCCAGCAAAGTTTAAAGGGCACTTATAAATGCCGGCAATAAATATAAAATTATGATTCCTTTCATAGAAAGAAATGCCGGCAAAAGGTTGAATTTATGATGCATTATTGTATTCTTTAATTAGATGAACTGAAATTTATGCATTAACAGTGAAATGATAATTTAATAAGTCAAAATAAGTATATCATATTAACACAGAAGAGTATGAACGGTACTAGCACGCATTCAAACAAAAAATAACAATCTCAAGCCTTGTTGCTCACAGAAAAGTATCTAAACACAAGAAAATGACTTCATTCTACAAGTTTTAGTAGCCAAACCCAAGTACAAAATAGTAACTTTTTAAAGTTTCACAAAGAATGAGTTTCGATCCACATCCACAGTAAACAAAAAAGGTAGCAGTTTAGTTTCATTACTCTAATCACATATTTTTTGCTAGACAGAATGAAGATGTTGAAGTGCGTGTTGCGATCGATCAAAAGATTGCTTCACCTCACTAGCTTAACCTGTATTAGAGGAAAAAATAAATAAAAATTCAACCGTTTCAATAAACAATTCTAACATCTCAACAAATTGCTAAAATATGTAACATTATTTAATTTATATACTCCAACTACGTATTTTTTTCCGACACGAAGGAAATGAACACTTCTACTTGATTAATAGATTGCTTCACCTTTTCACTGGCTTAACCTGCATCAGAGAAAAAAAAGAAAAAAAATACTAAATATAAGGTCAAGTATTAAATTTGTATCCATCAAAGAAAGAGATTGCTGAGTTTTGGTGACTAGACATGAATATGTTATTTCTAATAAAAAAATTGAGGTTATTAATTTTCAATATATAGAAAACTAATACATATCATTTTGGATGTATATACATATTATACTTACAAGATAAGATGACCAAGCAACAGATTTTCTTGCAGCATCACGTATCGTCCTCATACCATGATAGCTCAGTATCAGACTTTCTTTAGGGGTATTATTATTACCTCAACATAAACCTCCCAATATTGTTGTCCTAATTTTTTGCCTCCTATAATGGTAGAAGGATCTTACTAAACAAAAGTCCTCGCACTACTGAGCGATCAGGTTGTCCAAGGGACATCAAGAGCACTTCTGTTTCACCATGTCTAGCATTTATTCTATACAAAGACACATATATTAAACTATCGGATAACTTTTAACAAATAATATTAATCTAAATAGATGTTACCTCGGTTTCATGTTCATATCGCACCCTCCTTTTCTTCGTTTGGTGGACCTACATATATGAAAGAAGGACTAAATAGTTTTCTAATATATGGCATAACATATAATTTCACTATCGAAGCAAGATATTTACCTGATAAGATTGAAGCTCGTGACTGGATGATGACGATCGCACTTCTCCCTCAAATGTATTATTAGGATTATTTCCCTCAACAACATTCTACATAAAAAATAACAATATTTAAATAATACTAAAATTTCAATAAATGATTATTTAATAAGTTCTTTTAGAAAATAATACTTAATTAAGAAAGTAAACCTGTCGACCATCCAATTGCGCTAGGTTCGATCAATTAAAAAAATAGTTAAATTTGAATAAAAAAGAATGGGATTTGACCAAAACCTGGGAATCATAACAATCTGGTAGCTTTATGATGAAGGAGTGGGCATTAGCAACAAATCATGCAAAAGCTCACAAAAGTTTACCATTTGAGTGCATTTGAGTACATTTTAATTGCGCCTTGCAAATGTTAAGATAATAAATAATAATGTAAGTTTCAGTATCTTCATACTTTTAGTTTCACACAATTGTAGCCTTGAAACTCTACAGCTATAAACTGCTCTCAAGTTGGTACGTGAGCATACGCGCCCAATAAATTTTTTATGCATTTAAATTGCACAAAAGGAATTTTCTTGACACCCTGTATTTGGGAGTTCATATAATCATCCAAAATAAAGCCTAAGTGATTATAGATTTGTATGGTATGTAACTCACCACACACCACACACCAACACCCAAGATCGTAAATTAAAATTAAAATGTATATATGGAGACTCCTCAACTACAGGCCATTATGAAATAGAAACCTAAACTTAACTTTTTTTTTCTTCAGATTCTATAGTAAATTAAATTTAAAACTTTGTTAAATTTGATGACTCAGTTAAATACAACAGTGAATTAATCCAGTTTTATTCTCTATAAAATAGTTTAAACTATTAAATTTGAAGTAATTATTAACCAATTTAACAAAAATCTGCTAAAATTACTCCCAATTTCATGAAAGGATTATTTTCCAATATGTGTCATAATTGATTATAAGTTTCATAATTTTCACAAAAACAATCCAAAAATAAACTCTAAACCCATTCAAAAACCAAACAATAAAATCTAAAAAACTAACAGAATCGACAAAGGGACGAAGGATCTGATCCTCCCATGCCACAACGGAAGCGACTGCGGCGAACGACGAGGAGGGGAATATTCCTGCAAGCGCGGTGGCGAACGCAGAAGAGATGGGGCCGGAGAAGGAGCTAAACACGAGATCGAGGTAGGCGAGGGAGGGGAATGCGGCGGCGGCGCAGAGCGACGTCAGGGATCTCTCGCCGTCGTCGATGGAGACAGAGTATAGGAAAAAAGAGGTTTTGGAAAGAAGTCTGCGGGATGAAGGTGGGAAGTGGGGTTATCTCAAGATAATTAATTAACCTAGAACAAGAGTTTTTTGAATTGGGTTTTTTTTGGTTACGCGCGAAGCCGAAAAAAAAACCGCGTGCACTTAGCTAGTAGCCGGCGGTTTTTTTTTATTGTGAAATTCTGATGTGACGGTATGAATTCTAAAAAAATTTAAGTATATCAGTAATTAATTTATCAGCGGCAGTTATTTAAAAATGCCACCAATAATTAATTTTTAAAGGCATTTATTTAGAAGTGCCACTAATAATTACTTTTTACTGACTTTTTTTCAAAGAGCCACCAAAATAGTGCCACCAAAAATGATTTGTGGTGTAGTGGCGCCGGTGATTTTCATGTAGATTCGAAGGGCGCAATTCGATTTCGAAATCGATTGTGCGTGCCGAAAGTTGAGGATATTCGTAGGGAGATCTTGAAAGAAGCTCACACTTCTCCCTATGCGATTCACCCGGGCGGCACCAAAATGTACAAGGACCTCAAATTGCATTATTGGTGGCCGGGGATGAAACTTGATGTGGGACGCTTTGTGGCACAATGCTTAATATGCCAACAAGTGAAGGCCGAGCGTCGCTTTCCGGCAGGAAAATTGCAAGGATTGCCCATTCCGATTTGGAAGTGGGAAAATATCGCGATGGATTTTGTTGTGGGCTTACCTCGATCATTAGGTGGCCACGATGCGATTTGGGTGGTGGTGGATCGTTTGTCAAAGTCGGCACACTTTTTGCCAATCCACACCACTTGGTCGGGGGACAAGTTAGCGCAAGTCTACCTGGACGAGATTGTGCGGTTGCATGGGGTCCCGACCTCGATAGTTTCAGATCGAGATCCCCGTTTCACATCGCATTTTTAGAAAAGCTTGCAAGAAGCTTTGGGTACACGGCTCGATTTCAGTTCAGCATTTCATCCTCAAACCGATGGTCAATCGGAAAGAACAATTCAGATTTTGGAGGATATGCTACGAGCGTGTGTGTTGGACTTCAAGGGTGCATGGCCTACTCATTTGCCGATGGCTGAATTTGCTTACAATAATAGCTATCAATCTAGCATCGGAATGGCACCTTTTGAGGCCTTGTATGGAAGAAAATGCCGCTCTCCTATTCATTGGAGTGAAGTCGGCGAGAAAAGGGTCTTAGGACCTGATGTGTTGCGTGAAGCGGAGGAAAAGGTCCGCTTGGCACGCGAACGCTTATCGACGGCGCAATCTCGACAAAAGAGTTATGCGGATCGACGTCGAAGAGATTTGGAATTCGCAGTAGGAGACCGCGTCTTCTTGAAAGTATCACCCATGAGAGGGGTGAAGCGATTCGGTGTTCGGGGTAAGTTGAGTCCCCGTTACATTAGACCTTATGAGGTTTTGGAGCGTGTGGGATCCGTGGCGTACCGGCTAGCTTTGCCACCAAAACTTGCGGGAATACACAATGTGTTCCATGTATCGACGCTCCGCAAGTACGTGTATGATCCGGCGCACGTCCTCGAATATGTGCCTATGGAGCTTCATGAGGAAATGATTTATGAGAAATTTCCCTTGTGTATCATGGATCGCGAGGTGAAAAGTTTGAGGAACCGTGAAATTCCTTATGTAAAGGTACAATGGACGAATCACGGTGAGCGCGAAGCTACGTGGGAATTGGAAAGCTCCATGAAGGAGCGGTTTCCTTACCTCTTCGCTGAGTCCAGCTGAGGTATGAAATAGTTTCGCGGCCGAAACTCTCTTTAAGGGGGGAGGAATGTAGCACTTTGAATTTTGGTGCGTTGTTTCGAACTTTACTAAATTTGATGAAGTTCGGAAAGAGCCGGTAATGGCTGGTGTGGAATTGGGTTCCGCTGGTTTCGGGACATTTTGGGTGCGAGTGGGAACCCAAAAATTGAAGATTTCGAAGAAAAGGACCTACTGGAGCAAAACTGCTCACGGGGTCCGGACCCTGGAAACTGGGGTCCGGACAATGAAGTTCGTGGCCGGCTGCGGTCCGGACCCGGGTGCCACGGTCCGGACCCGAGCCGATGTCCGAGATGGGGAACGTACGGGTTCCGGACCCGAGCCGCGTGCTAGGTTGGGGTGCGTACGGGTTCCGGACCCTGATGCCAAGGTCCGGACCCGGCCTGCGCGCTGGTCGGTTATCAGTGCGGGGTTCGGACCCCACTCGCAAGGTCCGGACCCGGCTGAGGCAGAATGCCCAGTGAGGGATATTTTGGTAATTTTATGGGGGATGGGCTATATATAGAGGGCTGGGTCCTCTCTCCTCATTACTCTTCCATTTTCCCTCTCATTCCTCTCCCTCTCCCTCACTTTCTCTCTCTAGAGATCTCTCCAAAGCTTGGAGAAGTGGAGGATTTGACCTTGGGAAAAGCTTCTAAGGTGGATTTGGAGCTTCTTGGTGCAAGAAGAAGCTTGGGAGCTAGGGCTTTGAGGTGAGTTCTTGTGATTTAGGGTTTAAACTTAGGATTTAATCCTTTGAAATGAGGTTTTTGGAAATCCTAAGCAATCTAAACCACAAATGGTGGGAAGATTGGCCATGAAATCTAGGGTTTGGCTTGCATGCATGCAAACCCTAGGTAGATTTGGGGATTTTGCCTTAGGGGGTTCTAAAAATATTTGGACCTTCGGAATTGCAATTGAGGCATAGGAAATCATGTTGGAATACTTGATTTCATATATTGAGTTGATTTAAGGGATTCGTAACGAGTAACGAACCGTTTTCTTGTAGAAGCTTGGGTTGAAGCAAGAACTCAAGGCTTGGACACTTAGGAGCTTGAAGAATACAAGAATTTGGAAGCTCTTGAGGTGGGTTTGTGTTTACCGAAGTGATTAGGTCACTTCCATGTCTAGGGTAAATATCCATTTAAAAATAAAATGGTATGTGTTGTGAACCCTCGAATTTGCATGTTGGCAAAGGTAAAATCATGATAGGTAGAGCAATGAGCTCCTATTGCATGATATAGAATTCAAGTATAACTCAATTATCTATACTTGTTGCATGGTTGCATGTATGATTGGAACATAGTGTTATTGAACATAGGTTGGAATATGTGAGAATAGAACCTAGTGTTATTAAACATAGGTTGGAACATGTGAGAATGGAACCTAGTGTCATTGAACATAGGTTGGACATGAGATTGGAACCTAGAGTCATGGAACCTAGGTGGACAATGAGAAAGTAAACCTAGTGTTATTGAACATAGGTGAGACTTAGTGACTTGAACCTAAGGTCATGAGACTTAGGTTGGCAAGTGTAAAATGTGAACAATGGGATGTGCGACGATTTTGCTATCCCGGGTATGCGACGATTTCGCTACCATGCCATGAGTTGGCGGTGTTGAATGGGATGTGCAACGAGGTTGCTATCCCGGGTATGCGACGAGTTCGCTACCCGTGCCATGAGTTGGCGGTGTTGAAATGGGATGTGCGACGAGGTTGCTATCCCGGGTATGCGACGAGTTCGCTACCAGTGCCATGAGTTGGCGGTGTTGAAATAGGATGTGCGACGTGGTTGCTATCCCGGGTATGCGACAAGTTCGCTACCCGTGCCATGAGTTGGCAGTGTTGAAATGGGATGTGCGACGAGGTTGCTATCCCGGGTATGCGACGAGTTCGCTACCCATGCCATGTGATGGCGGTGTTGAGATGGGGTATGCGACGATTTTGCTATCCCGAGTATGCGACGAGTTCGCTACTCGAACTAGGAGGTGACGAGTTCACTCCTTGAATGTTGGAACCCTTATGGTAAGACGGCGATTCCGAAACCATAAGTAGTTGACAAGTAGTTGAACTTAGTCAATGTAAAAGATAGGATGAACCTAGGAGAGAATGATAATTATATTTCATTTGGTTGCATCCTTTATATTTATTTATAAGCATGTAAATATGTGTTGCATAGTTATTTGTGATCTAACTTATGCATATGGTGTTTCTTTGGACCTGGTGGGTCGAGCTTCTCTCTTGGGTGGCCTTACCCACTGGGAACTATGTTTATAGTTCTCACCCCACGTTTTTCAGGTCCTTCCGCGAGTGAGGCGGCGGAGCGAGGCAAGGGTTTGGCTCTCTAGATAGCGACCCTTCCATTTTGGTGTTACATAGAGTTGTATCCCTAGTCTTGGACTTTGATAGTATAGGGGATTTTCATTACATGTATGAAACTTGTAAATTCCATAGTTTTGGAACATGATGTATGGAATGAAAAGAAAAATTTGGGCATGTATAATTGTGCAATGTGATGTAATAGAAGTAGAACTTCTTTATGTTGATGCTTTCCTTGTGCAACTCTTGTACTCCGTTCCTAGTTGGAACATTGTGGATAAGCTTGTGTTGTGACGCCTTGGGCGGGTAGAAAAGACTCTATCCATTCGGCGGGTCTGGGGCATGCGCCCGTGCGGTTATCCTTTCCACCTAGTTGGTGTAAAAGGCCCGGCGGGGCGTGACAGACTGAGGTGGTATCAGAGCATAGAAACGGTCTAGATGGACCTAAGAAATCCTAGGATGGAAATGACCCTAGGAGTGTAGGCTCGTGAGTGACGAGATCTTTGATATGGCGAAAGATAAGTGATTGGGTTATGTCCTTATACCTCTAGTTGGAAATAGAGGTAGATTCGAGGTGTGTCTTATTCTTCACCAAGTGTGTTCGTGTTGGCGGCCGACAACATGAAACCAAGTGAGGGGAATAAGGACCCTTGTGTGACTTTCGCCTAGATTGGGTTCACGTTTATTTTCGTGAAACGTTATGTTACAAATGACTTTGAATGTCATGAAATGACCAAAGTCGTTGTGTTCTCAGGAGATAATGGTACGTGGACGGCCTCCTACGAGGGCTGGGCTCGGAAGAGCGAGCGCGACTCTCGAACAATTCGGGGAGGGCGAGAACTCGGGTCTTCGTAATGAGTTGACCGAGTTAATGGGCGTGGTTCGGCGACAGGCCGAAGCCATGCAACGACAGGAGGAGCAAATTAAAAAGCTCCAAGACGAGATGGCGCAGCAGGCGGCTGTGATTAGGGAGGAGAGGTTGGGAGTGCCTCCGGCCTCTGCTTCGGCACCGGCCGAGGAGGTGACACCGGCGCCGGCTGTGGCGCCACTAGCACCACCGACTGTGGCCGAGGGGTCGGGTGCCCCTATGCCCGACTCCGAGATGGAGGATGCGGAGCGAGAGCGCGCACTTTCGGCTCTCATGAGGTTTAAAAAGTTCAACCCGCCTATCTTTAGCGGGGAGAACGTGGATCCATGGGACGTGGAAACGTGGATCGATGCTATAGAGACGCTCTTCGAGGATCTCTATACCTTGGAGAGGGACAAGGTGCACCTCGCCGTTCATTGTTTGGAGCGATCGGCGAAGGTGTGGTGGAAGGGAGTCCGGCGAGATCGACTCTCTAGCCTTCCGCCACCGACGTGGGAGGAGTTTCGGGGTATGGTGTTCGCCCCTACTTCCCCGATAGCGAGAAAAGGAAGCTTCAAGAAAGGTTCCGGAAGTTAAAACAAGGGAACCGCACCGTGCGCGAGTACGAGAGGGAGTTCTCGTACATTATTAATTGCGTACCGCACGTTGTCCGCGGAGAGTTGGACAAGGTCGATTGTTTCATGCGCGGACTTCGATCGGAGATCTTTCGGGCGGTGCACGCCCTTAAGCTAAAGACCTTTGCGGAGGTCTTGGACCGTGCTCTTTGGGTGGAGCACGGGAATACATGTGCGCGCGAGGAGCGCGAGTCTTGGGAAAGAGAGAAGGAGAAGGATAAGGAAAAAGGAAAGAAGCGACCGGCGGGTGGCTCGGGTGGGCAGTCTAGCTCTAAGCGGCCCCCGAAGCACTCGCAGTCGCAGAACCAATCGCGAGGGTCCCGGCGGAACCGACCCTCAACCCAGTGCCCAATTTGTAGCGGCCCCCACAACCCTCAGCAATGCGATTATCGCAAGGGCCGGTGCTACAAGTGCGGACAGCCGGGCCACATGCGGTACAACTGCCCGATGGATGATGGCCGAGCACCGTCGTCGGCATCGGCGTTTGCACCACCGAGGCAGCTTGCGGGCATCCCACCCGCGGCGATGTCGGCAGGCCGTACACAGCCGCCGAGACCAGTTGAGGGCCAGCGACC
Source organism: Puya raimondii (assembly GCA_016920855.1). Classification (NCBI taxonomy): domain Eukaryota; kingdom Viridiplantae; phylum Streptophyta; class Magnoliopsida; order Poales; family Bromeliaceae; genus Puya; species Puya raimondii. The sequence goes on from JABWPP010000050.1 coordinate 42,926,831, forward strand.
AGCGCCCAGTGGACGGGTATTCGCCTCACAGGTGGAGGAACAATCTGCCCAGGATGACGTCGTGGCAGGTATCGTGTTAATTAAAGGCATTCGATGTAGAGCTTTGTTTGATACTGGTGCATCGCATTCATTCATTGCTCGATCATTTGACACATGGAATAAAAATTATAGATGCCACACATGCAAGAACTGTGCAAGTACCTGAACACACATTTTGTGTACATCACGCGTGTGTAGATTGCCCAGTGAGGGTTGAAAACTGGATCATGCCAGCTGATTTGCTGGCGAGTATGATTTGATCCTAGGAATGGATTGGTCTCGAGATATCACGCTACTATTGATTGTGAGAGCCGGATAGTGAAGTTTAGAGAACCCGGGCACAAAGAATTTGTGTACCATGGGTGCAAGAGTTCGCTCTTTGCGTCAATGGTGTCCACGTCGCAAGCAAGAAAACTTATTGCTAGTGGATGCATTGCCTACTTGGCGACGGTAGTGGATGACCGAAAGGAAGTGTTGGGGCTCGAGGACATTCCGGTAGTCCAAGAGTTCCCGGATGTGTTTCCGACGGAGTTGCCCGGAATGCCACCGGATCGGGAAATAGAATTCGTGATTGATTTGCTCCCGGGTACGGCGCCGATCTCTAAGGCCCCGTACAGGATGGCACCCGGGGAACTAAAGGAATTGCAAGCACAATTGCAAGATTTAATGGACAAGGGTTTCGTAAAGCCAAGTGTGTCACCTTGGGGAGCCCCTGTTCTATTTGTGCGGAAAAAGGACGGTTCGCTGCGGTTATGTGTGGATTACCGCGAGTTGAACAAAGTGACCGTCAAGAATAAGTACCCGCTACCCCGAATTGATGACTTGTTCGATCAGTTGCAAGGGTCGCAGGTATATTCAAAGATAGATCTGCAATCCGGTTATCACCAATTGAAGATCAAACCGGAGGATGTGCATAAGACCACGTTTAGGACGCGGTATGGACACTATGAATTCACGGTTATGCCTTTCGGGTTTAGCAATGCCCCGGCGGCGTTCATGGATTTAATGAACCGTGTGTTCAAGCCACTGTTGGATCGATTCGTAGTAGTGTTCATAGATGATATACTTGTTTACTCTCGGAGTGAAGAGGAACATAAAGAGCACTTACGGATTGTGCTTCAAGTTCTTCGAGAGAACAAGTTATTCGCCAAGTTGAAAAAGTGCGAATTTTGGATTCGTGAAGTCGCTTTCTTGGGTCATGTGATCTCCGCGGAAGGAGTATCGGTGGACTCTATGAAAGTTGAGGCAATCAAGGATTGGCCTCGTCCGACCAATGTCACGGAGGTGCGAAGCTTTTTGGATCTTGCGGGATACTATCGGCGGTTCGTGGAAGGATTTTTAAAAATCTCCGATCCACTAACGCGTCTTACCCGCAAGGGAGCAAAATATGTTTGGAGCGAGGAATGCGACCAAAGCTTTAAGGAGCTAAAGGAAAGGTTGACGTCGGCTCCGGTTCTCGCCTTGTTGATTGCGGGGGAGGGTTTTGTGGTGTATAGTGATGCATCACGGTGTGGTCTTGGGTGTGTGCTTATGCAAAGAGGACAAGTAATAGCATATGCCTCTCGACAGCTAAAGAGCTATGAGCAAAATTACCCCACCCACGACCTAGAGCTTGCGGCAGTGGTCTTCGCACTGAAGTTGTGGAGACATTACTTGTACGGGGAGCATTGTGAGGTTTACACGGATCACAAAAGTTTAAAGTACTTATTCACTCAGAAGGAGTTGAACTTGAGGCAGTGGAGGTGGTTGGAGTTGATAAAAGATTACGACTTGACCATCTTGTACCACCCCGGTAGAGCCAATGTGGTGGCCGATGCACTCAGTAGAAAATCCGTGGAAAACTTCGCGATTGAAATGACGGGACAAATGCCGTTGATCAAGGAAATGGGCCGGTTCGACTTGGAGATCGTGGCCCCGGGCGTCCCCGCTAGACTTATGAATCTCAATGTATGGCCGACCTTGTTGGAGCAAATAAAAGAAAAGCAGTCCGGTGATCCGGAACTCCAAAAGGTGCGGGGTGCTATCGAGAGCGGGCGCGCCGGTGATTTTTGTGTAGACTCGAAGGGCGCAATTCGATTCCGAAATCGATTGTGCGTGCCAAAAGTCGAGGATATTCGTGGGGAGATCTTGAAAGAAGCTCACACTTCTCCCTATGCGATTCACCCGGGTGGCACCAAAATGTACAAGGATCTCAAAGTGCATTATTGGTGGCCGGGGATGAAACTAGACGTTGGACGCTTTGTGGCACAATGCTTAGTGTGCCAACAAGTGAAGGCCGAGCGTCGCTTTCCGGCGGAAAAATTGCAAGTATTGCCCATTCCAGTTTGGAAGTGGAAAAATATCGCGATGGATTTTGTTGTGGGCTTGCCTCGATCATCAGGTGGCCACGACACGATTTGGGTGGTGGTGGATCGTTTATCAAAGTCGGCACACTTTTTACCTATCCACACTACTTGGTCAGGGGACAAATTAGCGCAAGTCTACCTGGACGAGATTGTGCGGTTGCACGGGGTCCCGACCTCGATAGTTTCATATCGAGATCCCCGTTTCACATCGCATTTTTGGAAAAGCTTGCAAGAAGCTTTGGGTACACGGCTCGATTTCAGTTCAGCATTTCATCCTCAAACCGACGGTCAATCGGAAAGGACAATTCAGATTTTGGAGGATATGCTGCGAGCGTGCGTGTTGGACTTCAAGGGTGCATGGCCTACTCACTTACCGATGGCTGAATTTGCTTACAATAATAGCTATCAAGCTAGTATCGGTATGGCGCCTTTTGAGGCCTTGTATGGAAGAAAATGCCGCTCTCCTATTTATTGGAGTGAAGTCGGCGAGAGAAGGGTCTTAGGACCGGATGTGTTGCGTGAAGCGGAGGAAAAAGTCCGCTTGGTACGTGAACGTCTATCGACGGCGCAATCCAGACAAAAGAGTTATGCGGATCGACATCGACGAGATTTGGAATTCGTGGTAGGAGACCGCGTCTTCTTGAAAGTATCACCCATGAGAGGGGTGCAGCGATTTGGTGTTCAGGGTAACTTGAGTCCCCGTTACATTGGGCCTTATGAGGTTTTGGAGCGTGTGGGATCCGTGGCATATCGGCTAGCTTTGCCGCCAAAACTTGCGGGAATACACAATGTGTTCCATGTATCGACACTCCGCAAGTACATGTATGATCCGGCGCACGTCCTCGAGTATGTGCCTATGGAGCTCCATGAGGATATGACTTATGAGGAATTTCCCTTGTGTATCATGGATCGCGAGGTGAAAAGTTTGAGGAACCGTGAAATTCCTTATGTAAAGGTACAATGGACGAATCACGGTGAGCGCAAAGCCACGTGGGAATTGGAAAGCTCGGTGAAGGAGCGGTTTCCTTACCTCTTCGCTGAGTCCAGCTGAGGTATGATTTAGTTTCGCGGCCGAAACTCTCTTTAAGGGGGGAGGATTGTAGCACTTTGAATTCCGGTGCGTTGTTTCGAACTTTACTAAATTTGATGAAGTTCGGAGAGAGCCGATAATGGCTAGCGTGGAATTGGGTTCAGATGGTTTCGGAACATTTTGGGTGCGAGTGGGAACCCAGAAATCGAAAATTTCGAAGAAAAGGACCTTGTGGAGAAAATCTGCTCACGGGGTCCGGACCCTGAAAACTGGGGTCCGGACAATGAAGTTTGTGGCCGGCTGCGGTCTGGACCCGGATGTCACGGTCCGGACCTGAGCCGATTTACGAATTGGGGTGCGTAGGGGTTCCGGACCCGGGACCTGAGGTCCGGACCCGGCCTGCGCACTGGCCAGTTATCAGTGCGGGGTCCGGACGCCACTCGCAAGGTCCGGACCCAGCTGAGGCATAATGCCCAGTGAGGGATATTTTGGTAATTTCGTGGGGGATGGGCTATGTATAGAGGGCTGAAGTCTCTCTCCTCATTACTCCTCCATTTTTCCTCTCATTCCCTCTCCCTCTCCCTCACTTTCTCTCTATAGAGATCTCTCCAAAGCTTGGAGAAGTGAAGGATTTGACCTTGGGAAAAGCTTCTAAGGTGGATTTGGAGCTTCTTGGTGTAAGAAGGAGCTTGGGAGCTAGGGCTTTGAGGTGAGTTCTTGTGATTTAGGGTTTAAACCTTGGATTTAATCCTTTGAAATGAGGTTCTTGGAAACCCTAGGCAATCTAAACCACAAATGGTGGGAGATTGGCCATGAAATCTAGGGTTTGGCTTGCATGCATGCAAACCCTAGGTAGATTTGGGGATTTTGCCTTGGGAGGTTCTAAAAATATTTGGACCTTCGGAAATTGCAATTGAGGCATAGGAAATCATGTTGGAACACTTGATTTCAGGTATTGAGTTGATTTAAGGGTTCGTAACGAGTAACGAACCGTTTTCTTGTAGAAGCTTGGGTTGAAGCAAGAACTCAAGGCTTGGACACTTAGGAGCTTGAAGAATACAAGAATTTGGAAGCTCTTGAGGTGGGTTTGTTTTACCGAAGTGATTAGGTCACTTCCATGTCTAGGGTAAATATCTATTTAAAAATAAAATGGTAAGTGTTGTGAACCCTAGAATTTGCATGTTGGCAAAGGTAAAATCATGATAGGTAGAGCAATGAGCTCCTATTGCATGATATAGAATTCAAGTATAACTCAATTATCTATACTTGTTGCATGGTTGCATGTATGATTGGAACATAGTGTTATTGAACATAGGTTGGAACATGTGAGAATAGAACCTAGTGTTATTAAACATAGGTTGGAACATGTGAGAATGGAACCTAGTGTCATTGAACATAGGTTGGACATGAGATTGGAACCTAGAGTCATGGAACCTAGGTGGACAATGAGAAAGTAAACTTAGTGTTATTGAACATAAGTGAGACTTAGTGACTTGAACCTAAGGTCATGAGACTTAGGTTGGCAAGTGTAAAATGTGAACAATGGGATGTGCGACGATTTCGCTATCCCGGGTATGCGACGATTTCGCTACCATGCCATGAGTTGGCGGTGTTGAATGGGATGTGCAACGAGGTTGCTATCCAGGGTATGCGACGAGTTCGCTACCCGTGCCATGAGTTGGCGGTGTTGAAATGGGATGTGCGACGAGGTTGCTATCCCGCGTATGCGACGAGTTCGCTACCCGTTTCATGAGTTGGCGGTGTTGAAATGGGATGTGCGATGTGGTTGCTATCCCGGGTATGCGACGAGTTCGCTACCCGTGCTATGAGTTGGCAGTGTTGAAATGGGATGTGCGACGAGGTTGCTATCCCGGGTATGCGACGAGTTCGCTACCCATGCCATGTGATGGCGGTGTTGAGATGGGGTATGCGACGATTTTGCTATCCCGAGTATTCGACGAGTTCGCTACTCGAACTAGGAGGTGACGAGTTCACTCCTTGAATGTTGGAACCCTTATGGTAAGACGGCGATTCCGAAACCATAAGTAGTTGACAAGTAGTTGAACTTAGTCAATGTAAAAGATAGGATGAACCTAGGAGAGAATGATAATTATATTTCATTTGGTTGCATCCTTTATATTTATTTACAAGCATGTAAATATGTGTTGCATAGTTATTTGTGATCTAACTTATGCATATGGTGTTTCTTTGGACCTGGTGGGTCGAGCTTCTCTCTTGGGTGGCCTTACCCACTGGGAACTATGTTTATAGTTCTCACCCCACGTTTTTCAGGTCCTTCCGCGAGTGAGGCGGCAGAGCGAGGCAAGGGTTTGGCTCTCTAGATAGCGACCCTTCTATTTTGGTGTTACATAGAGTTGTACCCCTAGTCTTGGACTTTGATAGTATAGGGGATTTTCATTACATGTATGAAACTTGTAAATTTCATAGTTTTGGAACATGATGTATGGAATGAAAAGAAAATTTTGGGCATGTATAATTGTGCAATGTGATGTAATAGAAGTAGAACTTCTTTATGTTGATGCTTTTCTTGTGCAACTCTTGTACTCCGTTCCTAGTTGGAACATTGTGGATAAGCTTGTGTTGTGACGCCTTGGGCGGGTAGAAAAGACTCTATCCGTTCGGCGGGTCTGGGGCATGCGCCCGTGCGGTTATCCTTTCCACCTAGTTGGTGTAAAAGGCCCGGCGGGGTGTGACAGCGAGGGTCCGTTTGACATTATATGCATAGTGGATAAGTTATCTATGATACATGCATTGTAATTGTTGCATGGTTATGATATGAAACATATGAAAATGACTAAAGGGCTTTCGGACAATTGATTTAGTTACTAGAGAATATCAAGATTCTATTGGTGACATACCACATATATGATGTTATGCCAAAAGGGTTCGTTGGTCATTGACATACATTGGCTATTGCATTATGTATGCTATAATAAATGTGATTGGTGCCATGAGATTAGCGTGGTAGTAATAGATAGATTCTGGACATTGCGAGGCATATGACTGTACTATATTGACATATGAATTAGTAGATACTCTATGATTGTGCTGAGAGCACCGCGATGATTACTTGTGATCTTTTTTATCATTGCATAGACTACAGCCTGGAGAGCCACATTGAGCTTGATAGAGATATTCTATGATACTCGTTAAGGCTCGCTCCCCTTGGAGTGTCACTCCGGACGCTGGCCAGCTATAGTACAAATATTTTCCCTTGGGATGATGACCCACCTGCGGGAGTGGTGATCAGGCTGGGGGCAGAGCCTACGTGTTAACGGTGCACCTGCGGGAGTGCGGTCCGGGCAGTAGGCAGGCGCAGACTTGACCGAACCTATGAGTCGGTCGTTGCGATTAGGTACTATTACTGCAGTTATTTATTAATGTTAGCCTTGATGCCTATTTTAGTCACCTTGTCTTCTGTTTATTACATATGTGACTTACGAGTTGGTCAGTTTATGATTGGGTTACAATGTGTTGATTAGGTTGCATGTGTATGAGTGGGTGATACCTTGCATTTATTATTAGTATTATAGTTGACGCATGACAAGGTTTGTTACAAATATGATTGGGTTACATTATGCATTTCTATTGGGTACTGTAGCTGATTGCATGACAGGGTAGTAATGTGTAGAGGCGTGATAGATGTGATTCGAATTCTGTTCAGGTATTATGTTTATTATTCAGTTCATTCTCTATCTTTATCTTTGCCTCAGGTAGACCTAGTGGGTGGGCCGTGGTTATTGCCGACCGTACCCACTAGGAACTGTTGTTCAGTAGTTCTTACGCTTTCTTGTGGTTTGCTTTTTAGGATCTTCTGAGCTGGTAGTGGTTCGAGATAAGGGGATTACGCCGTAGATAGCAACTCCTACCCGTGTCTATGAGCTATTGAGGAGCACCCAATTAGATAATTGTGGATTATGTATTGTACATCAGGACTGGTGAGGGCAGGGCCTTTTAATTGTATATTTTAGGTATAGTGATGTATAGTAGTTTTTCTGTTATTTTCGTGCTCTGATACATATTGGTTGTTGTAAACTGTAGAAATTATTTCGTGGTTGATTCCTGGAATTCGAATTGCTTTGCTACTGTTCTATTTTGTTGATGCTTCGTTTGGACAGGGAAAACTCCGCCCGTTGACGTTCTCATGGGCTTCCACTATGAAATCGGGGCGTGACAGCTATAGACCCTCAAGCTCACCCAGTTAAACAAGCTCCTAGGAGGGTAAGGGTGGATCTGAAGGAAAAGATCATTATGGAAACCAAAAAGCTCATTGAGGCAGGCTTTGTAAGGGAAGAAAAATATGCTAATTGGATCGCTAGCATTATCTCGGTCAAAAAGAAGAATGGCCAAATTCGTATATGCGTTGATTTTCGAGATTTAAACAACGCTTGCCCAAAAGATGACTTTCTACTACCAATAACTGAGCTAATGATTGACAACACATCGAGTTGTGAGATTTTCTCATTTATGGATGGCTCGTCAGGATACAATCATATCAAGATGGCGCCAGAGGATGAGAAGCATACTACGTTTAGAACCCCCATTGGCATATATTGCTATAAAGTCATGCCTTTCGGTCTGAAGAATGCCCGGAGCCACATATCAACGAGTGATGACTAGAATATTCGATGATTTGGTTGAGTGCTACGTCGATGATTTGGTTGTAAAAACAAAGAATAAAGAAAATCACTTCCAAGATCTAAAAACTGTCTTCACCTGATTGAGAGAGTATCAGTTGAAAATGAACCCACTCAAATGTGCATTCGGAGTCTTTTCCGGTAAATTTCTAGGGTTCATTGTCAGGCACCGAAGAGTAGAAATTGACCCTTCAAAAATCAAAGCTATTATGGAGATGCCTTTTCCAAGGAATTTAAAACAACTTCGATCTTTTCAAGGAAGATTAGCATATATCAGAGAGATTTATTTCAGAATGGGCCTAACATGAACTAATTTCATGAAATAAAATGAGCTTTCACCATAGGCTCATACCATGAACTAATTTTATGAACCAAAAAACATGAATTTTTATCATGAGCCAAAGATGGCTTTCCGCCATAATGAGCTTTCATCATAGAATCATACGGACCAAATACGGAGTGCCTTGAACCAAATTATAAGGGTTCGATCTAAACCAAATCTCAACGGGTCCTGAACCAAAGTATAGCGGTTCAACCCAAACCAAACTAGAAAGGGCCAAACAAGCCTAAGGTGGCTCGACTCAAATCGAGCACAATGGGTTCGAATTAGTTCAACCCGAACCCAACTAGAATGATCCAGATTAAGTAAAGTAGCTCCGCCCGAACCGAAACGGATCAACGGTTCAAACTGAATTAAATTCAACTTAACCAGCTGAGTCAACTTAATCGACTCACAAGCCAGGATCAAATGACCGTCAAGTCGTTAAACTGAACAATTAACCGTCAAGTCATTAAACTGAACAATTGACTGCCACGTCGTTAAACTGAGCAAACCAAATTCAAATTCAAATCGACCGCCAAGTCGTTAAACTGAGCCAACCAAATTCGAATTCAAATTGACTACCAAGTCGTTAAACTGAGCAAACCAAATTCAAACTCAATTTGACCGCCAAGTCGTTAAACTGAGTAAACCAAATTCAAACTCAATTTGACCGCCAAGTCGTTAAACTGAGCAAAGCAAATTCAAACTCAATTTGACCGCCAAGTCTTTAAACTGAACAAATTAAATTTAGACTCAACTCAATCTGACCGCCAAGTCGTTAAACTGAGCAAATTAAATTTAATTTCAACTCAACTTGAGTACCAAGTCCATAAATTGAGCATTTCAATTTTACAAAATCCATGTACAGTGGGGGTATGCCCCTGCTTAAGCCATGTACACAGCAAATCATATTAATAAAATTTTATCTTCATACTTTGGTCTCTTTTATTATTAGCATTCATGTTTGGTCTCTTAATCGAGAGTTTCTTAACACTGTCACTATGGGATAATTAACAGCAGATTCTTAAGTCTGCTGGAAGCCATGAACCAACAATCCTAATTTCAAAATAAAACTTAAATAAATTTAATCTGTACCATGAATGACCACTCGCCGGAGAAATACCCGCGTCTGGGCGGTTCGTTCGTGATGGTTGGCACACCTGGTAGGACATGGCTTCGCCCTCCATCTTTGAGGCTTAATTAATAAATACTGATGAAAAACGAAAAAATATGTATGTATATATATATATATATATATATATATATATATATATATATATATATATATATATATATATATATATATATGGAGTCCGGCTACTATCCTCTTAAGAGGATAGAAGCCTTTGTCCTATCAAATTTTTGGCCGTTAGATCTAATTTTTAATCATTTTCAACCGTTAGATTATACTATTCAACCAACCACCCACTCAACCCTAAGGGGCCCACTATCAACCTAACCGTAACCACTCTCATCCTACCCGCACATCTTTTCATCCGAACGGTAGAAAACTTAGGAAGACGAAGGCTCCCATCCTCCTAAAAGGATAGTAGCTGGATTCTATATATATGTATGTATATGTGTGACTGACATCTGCTATCTTATATATGCAGAGCAATTGGCACCAAACAACACTATGATCAACGGAGGACAAGTCCGTTTCGCCGCTTCCATGCTGAAGATAGAAGCTGCCGGTGTCACCATCCGATTCGTCACCATCACTGAAGATATCTTGGCTACTGTCATGCCCCAGCCGGCCACCCAAATTAGTGGGGGCAGGACTTCGACGGACTCCCAGCATGAAGCTATCCCGGCTCCCAACAGTCATGTGATCCCTCGACTTCCATCACGTGGGAGGTGCCCGAACGTCATCATTCTGAATCCTCCTCGCAAACTCGCTAAGGAGCGACTGGTCGTTCCCTCTGCTACAACAAGGATGGTGATGGAGGGTTGACTCAAATTTTCTGATAGTCAGCTTACAAGAACATCTATCTTTAAAAGATTGGCCCCTGTCAACCCTAAAACCATTAATCTGGAGCTCCATAAACAGATGACCTCTCTGGGCGAAGTTGCTGAGATGGCACTTCATCCAAAATCCACATCTTTTAAAAGAAACACCGGAAGTTCCTTGAAGAGGAAACAAGTGAGGGAAGACAAGGGAACAGAGGCACTACCGTCTGTCAAGGTTGTAGTCGAACCAGCGGATCTCATGCATAACAAGTTCGCCCCGCTCAGGTTCGTCAAAAAGAATTCACCCACTGCCGTTCTCCATCCAGAGATAGAAATGGACCACCTATGGTCTGTTAAAGCACTTTCGAGCAAACGCAAAGAGACAACTATATCTCAACGCATTTATGAGGCCTTAAAAGAGGTTAAAAGGTGCCGTGGGGGTGAGAACACATCTCCAATTAGGGGGCAGAAGCAACAATTGTAGCTAAACAAGAAAATTACTAAGCAATGGAGGGTGAAAAACCTCGTTAAATCACCCAATGATCAGGAGAAACGAATAGAAAACTCAAAAAAAATTGACTATTCACATAATCCTCTTGAGGATCAATGCCGCTTGAGGATCGGTTTTCATCATCTTCCAAATCACATAATCCTCCGACCATATCTAACCGAAAAGTAATCAAGAAAAAGAAGATTAAAAAACCCGTTGATCAGGAGCCGTACGAGTCTAAGAAAATAGAGCTTGAAAAGTATATTGACTCCCTAAAAGAGTATGTACAGAAAGATAGGGAAACAGTTTTAGTCAAGGATTTCATAATCGGAGCAATAGAAGGCACGATCGTCCCGATACGAAAGATTGACGAGAGTAGAAAATTTAGAAAATATGTTGAACCTCCTCTTCCGCCTCATAAAAAGATCTATATAAATTCGGGAACCGAATTCGAAGAGTTAGAAATAGAGATCCATGAGGAGGCAAAAAACTTTTGACGAGAAGTGCGCAGGGTCACCTCGCTCCATGATGCTGAAAGCGAAGATGAATTTGCCTCAGCACTCGAGAATAGTGATAATGACAATATTGAAACAGGGCTCAACAGTGATAGCGATAAAGAATTTTTACAAACATTAGAAAGAAAGAAAAAGGAAGAACAAAATTTGATTGCATACGCACAAAAGGCTATGAACTATAGATTAAACCTGATCAATGAAGAGCTCTTTAATATACGAGCCGAACAAAAAATGATAGCCAAAATAGTGATTGGGCTTTAAGCAAGAATTGAGCAAATGTTGCGGTTGATGGCCTCAATCCCTTGACGAGCTCGACCACCAAGAAATAACCCTCTTCAAGAAATCATGGAACGCATTGAAAGAATAATGGCCCCCGATACTCATCAAGGACAAACAACAGAGAATGCATCTACTTGGGACTTGAGAAGTGTAGTAAATCAATGTCCATCGATTCGAGGAGACAAACAACAATTGTCTCAAGAAAATAGAAACAATCTAACTATAGCTTCTAATCAGCAGCTATCAAGTAATAATCAAAGAAAAGGCCCAATTACAGAGAAGAAGAAAAAAATTTCGGGCATTATAATCGATGATGAGGAAGTGACAGAAAGGCCGCAGCACCAAAAGGTACAAGCTTATAAAGAAAAAAGAAAAGCTTCGCTTATCGAAGATGAAAATACGATGCGGCGATCAGTCTAGTCTAGTAGGCTCTCTCGCCGAAAAACGTTTGGAAAGGGGAGCAAAAAGAAACGCAATCTCGATTTCGTCCAAGCCATCAGGAATGGGGGCATAATTTAGAAGAATCTACAAAAAGTGATCAAATACAATCTGCGACAAGTAAAGGCTTCAAGAAAATCAAGTCACGAGGAGCACAAAACCCCCAAGAACATATCTACCATATGATGAGGATGAGCCTATCCTCTGCAGCTTCTGTGGAGTTAGTGGCCACTCTTATAGGAACTGTCAACATTTAAAAGAGCTAGAGAAGAAAGCTCTTAGTAGAGAATCTTGCAGAGTGATCACTATCTCTGAAGACCATTCTGAGAAATTCGTTACCAAACGAAGACGAAAAGATAAACAATCAGCCATGGCGAACAAAGAAGATGACAGTGCGTGGCTAGCATATGAGCCTCCTTCCCAAAATCAAGGGTTGAAAAGAATGGAAACTCGCATCCTTAAAGTAGGAAACGATGTAAAAAGATTGCAGCTCGACATTCGGTCTTTAAAGTTAAATCTAGACTGCATAGCGACTACAGTAAAGAACATGAGCTCTCAAAGAAGAATGATAATAGATATGCTTCGCTCTCAAGAAGGCGAGAGCTCAAAGAAAGCTCGGAAAGAGATTTGTAGGGCGGTCGATATCGATACTGATTCAGAGAATGATGAAGGAGAATTAATAGATGCCTTACAAATAAAATTAAGATCTGGAAGAGTATTACCCGAAAGGCAAAATCTAATTCAAAAGGAGAAAAATAAAGAAATCCAAGTCAGTGGAGAAGTTCCAACTTCTTCAAATCAAGCAAAGCTGACAAAAATAGAATATAATGTACTCTCTCACTTGCGAAAAGTGCCAGTACTTTTGAGTGTTTATAACGCTTTTATGATATCTAGAAAACTTAGAGAAGTGTTGATCTATGCTCTCCAAAATCTTGAGCCCTTTCATGCATTCTTTGCCAAGACGAATATGAAGGAGGCGTTGTACCTCGTCCATACGGCCAATATCACTTTTACGGAGAAAGATCTGTTGATGGGAACAACACATCATAATTAGCCATCGTATGTAAATGGCACAACTTATGGAGAAAGAATGAACCGAATTTTGATTGACCCTGGGTCTTCCGTGAGTCAAGAATTTTGATTGACCCTGGGTCTTCCGTGAATCTAATGACTCTAAGAACCCTAAAAAGTCTGGCGATGGATGTCGGCCATTTAGACTCAGAAAAAGTTGTAATTCAAGTGTTCAACCAACATAGTCAAAAAGCCCTTGGGTCTATTACCCTTCCTATAAAGTTTGGAAAGCTGCAAACTAAGGCGAAATTCTATATCATAAATTCAGACACTTCTTATAAGGCATTATTAGGGAGGCCTTGGTTGCATAAATGTCATGTGGTTCCATCTACCCTTCATCAGTGCTTGAAATACATGAAAGATGGGGAGGAATATAGAATTGATGGCGAGATTCGGCCATTTGGAGTTCACGAAATTCGATATGAAGATACAAGATATTTTATAAAATCGAAAGTTACAGACGAAAATCGTACTCGATCGAGAGAACAACCCTCTAAAAAGAAAAAATTGGTAGAGGATATTAAAAAGAAGTCAATAACCCCACATTTTGCAAGCGACTCAGATAGTTCCGACTTTGACGAAGATGCATTATGTTGGGCTATGAAGCTCCTTTCAAGTAATTTAAACACCCTCGAGGTCGAAAGCTTGTCAGAAGATGAACATCACTTTACAGCTTATGTCAATGCTAATAGAATGATTGCAAAAACTCCTGAGCTGGTGGAGAATACATTGACGATTCTCAGAGTTCCTGAAAAATGTCACAAGTCTATTCCTGCAAAACAAGTTTTTGTTGTGGATCACTTAAAAACTTTCTTCATCCCGCCAAAGATAGAGGAGGTTGAAGGAGACAGAATAGTGAAAATAGGGATTCTTTTTTATAAAACAGGCTATCTAAATCCCGCTGACATCATCAAATTAGAGGATTATGATGATGGTATATATGAAGATATAGAAATTCTAAATTATTTTTCAGCCAGCTTGAAGAAGATAATACACAAGTTAGATTGCCCCACAAGAAGGTCTTGGACCGACGACAAGTTCTTTCAACAAATCTGGAATCCACCTCAAAGAAGATTCATACTTTCAAATAAAAAACCTTACAATATAAGGGGCTTAGAATATTGTTGAAGTTCTGTTTATCAAGATATCCATACTTGCAACATGATCTGTGCGAATGAGCATGTAAAAGATGACAATAAAATTATTGCCGAGAATTTGATTGAAAAACAAAAACCTCTTGAATTAAAAAATGCACCTCAAGAGCTTGAAGATGGAGGACAAGCAACTGTGGACGAACTTCTTGAGATAAATTTGGGGATAGAAAAAGATCTTAGGCCCACTTATATAAGTGCACTACTTTCAAAGGAAGAACAAGAGAAGCTAAAGATGCTGCTAATAGAATTTAGAAATTGCTTTGCGTGGAGCTATAAAGAAATGCTAGGTCTTAATCCGGAAGTGGCTGTTCACAAGCTAGCTATCGACCCTGAAGCTCACCCAGTCAAACAAGCTCCTAGGAGGGTAAGGGTGGATCTGGTGGAACAGATCATTATGGAAACCAAAAAATTCATTGAGGCAGGCTTTGTAAGGGAAGAAAAATATGCTAATTAGATCGCTAGCATTGTCCCGGTGAAAAAAAACGAATGGCCAAATTCGTATATAAGTTGATTTTCGGAATTTAAACAAAGCTTGCCCAAAAGATGACTTTCCACTACCAATAACTGAGCTAATGATTGACAACACATCAAGTTGTGAGATTTTCTCATTTATGGATGGCTCGTCAGGATACAATCAGATCAAGATGGCGCCGGAGGATGAGAAGCATACTACGTTTAGAACCCCCATTGGCATATATTGCTATAAAGTCATGCCTTTCGGTCTCAAGAATGCCGGAGCCACATATCAACGGACGATGACTAGAATATTCGATGATTTGCTCCACAAGATAGTTGAGTGCTATGTCGATGATTTGGTTGTAAAAATAAAGAACAAAGAAAATCACTTCCAAGATCTTAAAACTGTCTTCAGGCGATTGAGAGAGTATCAAATGAAAATGAACCCACTAAAATGTGCATTCGGAGTCTTTTCCGGTAAATTTCTAGGGTTTATTATCAGGCATCAGAGAGTAGAAATTGATCCTTCAAAAATCAAAACTATTATGGAGATGCCTCCTCCAAGGAATTTAAAACAACTTTGATCCTTTCAAGAAAGGTTATCATATATCAGGAGATTTATTTCAAATCTCTCTGGTAGGGTCAAACCTTTTTCCAAACTAGTAAAAAAATATGCACCATTCGTTTGGGATGCAGAGTGTCAAGCAGCTTTTGAAGACATAAAAAAATACTTAATGAAACCACCAGTACTTGCCACTCCAATACACGGCAAACCCTTAATATTATATGCAGCAGCCCTTGATGGATCACTGGGAGCACTTTTGGTAAAAAATAATGAAGAGAGAAAGGAGCAAGCTCTATATTACTGTCACGCCCCGTCGGGCCTTTAACACCAACTAGGTGGAAAGGATAACCGCACGGGCGCATGCCCCAGACCCGCCGAACGAATAGAGTCTCTTCTACCCGCCCAAGGCGTCACAACACAAGCATATCCACAAGGTTCCAACTAGGAACGGAGTACAAGAGTTGCACAAGGAAAGCATCACATAAAGAAGTTCTACTTCTATTACATTATATTTGCACATATATACATGCCCAAATTTTTCTTTTCTTTCATTTCCATTCCATACATCATATTCCAAAATTATGGAATATACAAGTTGCATACATTTAATGAAAACTCCTATACTATCAATGTCCAAGACTAGGGGTACAACTCTATGTATCACCAAAATGGAAGGACCGCTATCTAGAGAGCCAAACCCTTGCCTCGCTCCGCCGCCTCACTCGCGGAAGGACCTGAAAAACGTGGGGTGAGAACTATAAACATAGTTCCCAGTGGGTAAGGCCACCCAAGAGAGAAGCTCGACCCACCAGGTCCAAAGAAACACCACATGCATAAGTTAGATCACAAATAACTATGCAACAAATATTTACATGCTTGTAAATAAATATAAAGGATGCAACCAAATAAAATGTCAATTTTCATTTTCTCCTAGGTTCATCCTATATCTCACATTGACCAAGTTCAACTACTTGTCATTAACTTATGGTTTCGGAATCGCCGCAACACCATAATAGTTCCAACGTCCAAGGAGTGAAATCGTCACCTCCGTCTTCGGGTAGCGAAATCGTCGCATACCCGGGATAGCGAAATCATCGCATACCCCATTTCAACACCGCCATCACGTGGCACGGGTAGCGAAATCGTCGCATACCCGGGATAGCGAAATCGTCGCATATCCCAATTCATCACCGCCAACTCATGGCACGGGTAGCGAAATCGTCGCATACCCGGGATAGCGAAATCGTCGCATATCCCAATTCATCACCGCCGACTCATGGCACGGGTAGCGAAATCGTCGCATACCCGGGATAGCGAAATCGTCGCATACCCGGGATAGCGAAATCGTCGCATATCCCATTGTTCACATTTTATACTTGCCAACCCAAGTCCCATGATCCTAGGTTCAAGTCACTAAGTCTCACCTATGTTCAAGGACACTAGGTTCACTTTACATTCTAAACCTAGGTTCCATGACACTAGGTTCCATTCTCATGTTCCAACCTATGTTCAATGACACTAGGTTCCAATCATACATGTAATCACATAACAAGTATAGATAATAGAAATATACTTGAATTCTTTAACATGCAAGAGGAGCTCATGGCTATATCTATCATGATTCTCATTTTGCCAACATGCAAGTTCTAGGGTTCACATTACACACCATTTTATCTTTAAATGGTTATTTACCATAGACATGGAAGTGACCTAATCACTTCGGTAAACACAAACCCACCTCAAGAGCTTCCAATTCCTTAAATTCTTTGAGCTCCTAGGTCTCCAAGCCTTGAGTTCTTGCTTCAACCCAAGCTTCTACAAGAAAATGGTTCGTTACTCGTTACGAACCCTATAATCAACTCGATACATGAAATCAAGTATTCTAACATGATTTCCTATGCCTCAATTGTAATTCCCGAAGGTCCAAATATTTTTAGAACCTCCCATGGCAAAAACTCTCATTTCACCTAGGTTTCACATGCATGCATGTAGGACCTCAAAATCTCATGGCCAATCTCCACGTTTTGTAGTTTAGATTGCCTAGGGTTTCCAAAAACCTCAAAATACTAGATCAATTCCAAGGTTTGAACCCAAAACATGAGAAACTCACCTTAGCCACGAGTTCCCCAAGCTTCTACTTGCACCAAGAAGCCTCTTCTCCCCTTTGGAAGCCTTTTCCAAGCTCAATCCACCATTTTCTCCAAGTTTTGGAGAGATCTCTAGAGAGAGAAAGTGAGAGAGATGGAGAGGAGAAGTAGAGGAGGAAGATGACTGAGAAGGGAAGGTATCCCTGCCTTTCTAACACTCCCTCGAGTGTGAAAAGACCCTTTTGCCCCTCTCAACAATCAACACTTCTAACCAGCCAAAACTGGCATTTCGCAACACTGTATACCGGTATTCGCATTGGCATACCGGTATACGGGTGTTAGTTCCAGTATACCCCGAGGAATTCCGCAAAACCCGAGAGCTGGTTTCTCGGATTCAACCCTCACATTCCGGTATACCAGACTCCATACCGGTACTAATCGCTTCAGTACCGGTATGGACACATCCATACCGGAATCCACTGCAGACTTCACAAGTTCAGCAATTTTAACTTTTCGAAGTCCGTTTTCGCGCCTCATTTGCGCCGAAAACACTTCGCACAAGTCCCAAACTTGGCCGAAGCCGCTCACGTAGCCTCTCATGCTACATTCTCACCGGAACTCCACAATTTGTAGAAGTTCGGTACGATGCACTGAAATTCAGTGTACTACAATTACCTTAGCAGAATGTTGGTGGGAGCAGAGAATTCATACTCGCCAATAAAAAAAAACTGTTTAGCGCTTTTATTCGCTGTCAAGAAACTGAGACATTTTATGCTTGAGCACAAAATTTATTTAGTGTCGCAAGTTGATCACTCAAATTTTTTATGACAAGAACTGTTTTAACTGGAAGGCTAGCTAAATGAACAGTTATCCTTTTAGAGTATGATATTATATACATACCACAAAAGGCTGTAAAGGGTCAAGCACTTGCTGATTTTTTAGCAGCACACTCAGTACCTAATAACTCACCTTTGGTGTGCAATCTGCCAGATAAAGAGGTATTACTCGTTGAGGATGAGCAATCATACTGGGAGATGTATTACGATGGAGTATCTTCCATCCAACCTACATATAGCTCGAATATTCCGCAAATAAGGGCGGGGGTCGGTCTAATTTTTGTGACACCTGAAAGAGGAATCTTACGATATTCTTTAACACTTTCTGAACCTCGCACAAATAATGAAGCTGAATATGAAGCCCTAATTGCGGGAATAGAGATAGCTCTCTTCCTGAATATACGACGACTGCACATCTATAAAAATTCTCAGCTAATCATTAATCAGGTGGTAGGAGATTATAAAGTCCACAAGCTGGAATTGACCAAGTATCAAAAAAAGGTGCAAGAACTCATGAAAGAAATACCAAATGTTATGCTGGAAAGGGTTTCCTGAGCTGTAAACGGGAAGGCTGATGCCCTAGCCAGACTAGCTACAGAACTAGCTGATCCTGATCTTGACGAAGTCCATGCAACCATTAAGAATAGAAAGATTCTGGCACCTACATACTTGAATCTTGAAGAAGAATCAAAAAAAATTCAGAAGGCAAATGCGCTAAAAGTTGAAGTGGAAGATGATTGGAGGGAACCCTTCATTAACTATTTCAAATATAATGAACTCCCTAAAGAAAAGGCAAAACAAGTTCAATTGAAAAAGAGGGCAATGCAGTTTGCCTTCGTGAATGATACACTCTATAGAAGGTCCCACAATCAGTTATGGCTAAGATGCATATCGTCAGAAGAAATTAAACAGGTTATGCACGAAGTCCATTCGAGTATATGCGGTGCACACCAATTTGGCCCAAAGATGCGCCTCAAAATTAAGCACTTAGGCTATTATTGGCCCACGATGGTTCAAGATTGTATAGAATATGCTAGGAAATGCCATCAACGCCAAATCCACAGCGATTTCATTTATCAACATCCGAATCCTCTACACCCGACAATTGCCTCTTGGCAGTTCGACATGTGTGGAACAGACGTCATAGGGCCAATTAATCCTTCTTTATCCCGAGGACACAAATTTATTCTTACCGCAATAGATTACTTCTCTAGATGGGCTGAGGCTATTCCTTTGAGAGAAGTGAAAGCACATAATGTCATAAAAGTTTTTAGAGAAAATATTCTGAACCGCTTCAGGGTTCCTCTTCGAATTATCTCCAATAATGGTTCGGCATTCAAAAGTTTGAAAGTCAGCAGATTCGCTTCCCATCATAAGATCGATTGGCGATATTCATCGGTCTACAATCCAAGGGCTAATGTTTTGGCCGAAGCCTTCAACAAGACTCTGATTAAACTTCTGAAGAAAATTATCGATAAAAATAAGAGGGAATGGCATGACAAGATTCCGGATGCACTTTGGACTTATCGAACAACTTTTAAAATCCCTACTCTAGCCACACCTTAGTTTTTGGTTTTTGGAACCGAAGCATTGCTTCTTTTCGAAATAGAACTGCCGTCACTGAGGATAGCAGTTCAATTATGAGATAGCAAATAAATAAAATACTCGCTTAAGATTTGATGAACTAGATTCCTTAGACGCGATGCGATTGGCTGTGCAACAAAATCTAGAACTTTACCAGTCTCAAATGTCAAGAGCTTACAATAAACTGGCGTGTATCCGCACTTTTGAGGCAGGAGATTTAGTACTAGTTCATCGACGGCCTATAATTATTAATAGACATGTCGGGGGCAAATTCGATCCAAATTGGGAAGGTCCCTACGTCATAGAAGAAGTACATAAAGGAGGATCTTATCAATTAATTGACGCAAAAGGAGAAAGGCCGATGCCGCCGATCAATGACCGATTTTTGAAGAGGTACTATCCGTAAAAAAAAAAAAAAAAAAAAAAAAAAAAAAAAAAAAAAAAAAAAAAAAAAAGAGAGAGAAAAATAAAGAAAAGAAAGAAAAAATTTCGGCTGTGATAAAATCTCACAGGCAAAAATGGTATCCCCACTGTGAGAAAACCTATCTTCGGCTCACAGGCAAAAATTAGGGGAAAGGTCTCTAGCGAAAACCCTCACGGGCGCTAGTTTCCAATAAACCTAAAATCCACACTTATTCTACCGACGATGGAGTGCTAACTTATCCTTTGGGATCGGTTATGCACAGCAATCTTGATATACCGAGTTGCTTCCGGAGGCTAAACAAACTCGACAAAATTTATTTTTCCTGCCGATGATGGAATGCTAACTCACCCTTAGGGTCGGTTATGCGCAGCAATCTCAACATACCGAGTTGCTTCCGGAAGCCAAACAAATTCAACAAAATTCATTTTCCCTGCCGACGATGGAATGCTAACTCATCATTTGGGATCGGTTATGCGTAGCAATCTCGATATACCGAATTGCTTCCGGAGGCCAAACAAACTCAACAAAATTTATTTTTCCTGCTGACAATAGAGTGCTAACTCACCTTTTGGGGTCGGTTATGCGCAGCAATCTCGATATACCGAGTTGCTTCCGAAGGCCAAACAAATCTAACAAAACACATTCCTCAAACCTTCTACCAAGAAAGAAAGACTAACTTACCTTTCAAAGTTGAATTGAATTTCTTAAAAAAAAAGGAAGCTTGAAAAAAAAGAGGGCCTGTAAAAAAATAAAAAATATATATAAATAAATATTGCACCTTTTTTCTGCTCTCGTAAGCGCTCACAGCAAAAGGTGGGGGCACTTTGTTTGGGTAAAAAAAAAAAAAAATTGCAAAAAAAAAAGAGAGAAAGTAAAAAAAAAACAAGGAATGAAAGAAGAAAAAAAAGGAAAGAATTATAAAAAAAAAGAGAGAGAGAAAGTTTTAAAAAAGAGAGAGAAGGTAGCCTCACCTCCTCTGATCCGTACAGAGGAGGTGGGCCCACCTCCAATTTTCTTTTAAAAAAAAGAAAAGAAATAGAATATTCAAAAAAGGAAACAAAAAAAAGGAAGGAAATAAAAAAAGAGAAAGATTCAAACAAAAGGAAAAATTTTATTGATTAGTATTACATGCCCTATTAATGATCAAGTTACCATCTTTTTGAAATTTTTTGATTAATTTTCAAAAAAAATGAAAGTCATTGGGGGCCTTTTATAAGTTAGATTCTTGCACACAAAAAAAAGAAGAAGAGGTTAGAGAAAAAAATTTGAAAGAGAAGAAGGAAGAAAAGAGAGAAGAAAAAAAAAAGAAAAAGAAGAACTCAAAAAAAAAGGTGAAGAGAAAAAAAAAGAGAAGATTTTTTTTCCACTCCCACTCTCTCTCTCTCTCTCTCTCTCTCTCTCTCTATCTCTCTCTCTCTCTCTCTCTCTCTCTCTCTCTCTCTCTCTTTCTCTCTCTTTGGTACATGCATGAGGGGGGTGCCCCCCTCTTTTCCTCCCTGACACACTAGCAGAGGGAGGGAGGTGTGCGCACCCCTCCCCCTCTCACATGTTTTCTTTTTTTAAAAAAAGGAAAAAAGAGAAAGAAGAGAAAAAAAAGAGGAGAAGTCGAGGTGCTGCGGGCCTCTTCTCCTTCGACGGCGATGGCGACGGTGACAATAACGGCGACCTCCACGACAACGAAGGTTAACACATGCATACAAACGGTGTAAGTGGGATTCTTTTCTCGATTTGATCAACAGGACCATCTTCGTGATAGGCTCGACCGATCAAATTTGACATTAAATCGCTACTTTCATCGTGCGTACGTATCGCTAATCCCTATACCGAGCGGCCATTTTCGTGATAGGCTTGATACGGTCAAACCCGGCGATTCAAACTGAACCCTTTTCATTAGGTTGATCGAGCAGCCATCTTCGCGATAGGCTCGACACGATCAAACCCGCATATTCGGACAAATATAATAAAATAAAATTAATAATAATAAATGATGAAAGTAAAAATTGACTGTTACTTTAATTTGTCATCTTCGTGATAGTCATTGTTCGAACCATTTGCCATCTTCGTCATAGGCCTGGTTCGACTCGATCAATTCACCATCCTTGTGATAGGCACTATTCGAACCATATGCCATCTTCGTGATAGAAACAGTTTGATTCGACCACATTACAATCTTCATGATAAGCATTGTTCGAACCATTCGCCATCTTCGTGATAGGCACAGTTCAACTCGAGCAATTCGCCATCTTCGTGATAGGCACTATTCGAACCATATGTCATCTTCGCGATAGGCACGATTCGATTCGACCACATTGCCATCTTCGTGATAGGCACATGTTTGATCAAATTGCCATCTTCATGATAGGCATAACTCAATTTAATCGAACCTCATGTTTGGGACAGGTTGTCTAAGCGACGCCCTATGAGTGCAACATAAAGATTGACGATTCATGAATTTGGCATTAATTTTAAACCAGGCCAAATCAACTCGAATCGAATTCGACATAAAAAAAGAGGGAACGATTTGGAGTTAATTAATTTAAAGGAGCCCAATCTATAATTTACTTATGGGCTCAATGAATAAAATTTCACATGCAGTCCACCAATAAAACTAAACCCAGACCAGCCCAAAACCAAATTCAGCCCATTATGCAAATGTAGGCCCAGTCTACTCACGGGCCCTGAATCTAGCCTGTACGCAGATGCAGGCCCAGGCCCAATTTACTTATAAACCGAGAATCCAGTCCACATAAAAAGAAAGCCCAGTCTACATATGGACTCCAAGTTCAGTCCACGCTAATAAAGCCCAGAATCAGATTCAGAATACAGTCCACATAAATAAATCTCCACATCCAGTCTACATGCAAATTCGGGCCCAAAGCCCATAAAATCCAAAGTCCATTTTAGGCTATAAATAAAACCCAAAATCCACAACAAAACCCAACCCAATCTAGTCCAGCTTATGAAACCATCAAAGCCCAAGAGCATAAAACCCAAACCAACGAAACCCATATCATCCAAATACCTCCAACCCAAACCAAATTTATCTAAACAATAAAAAGGACTTCTATCATGAACTAATTTTATGAGATAAAATGGGCTTCTCATGAATTAATTTCATGAACCGAAAATGGGGCTTTTATAATGGGCTTCTATCATTAACCAATTTCATGAAATAAAAATGGGATTCTCATGAACCAATTACATGGGCTTCTTATGAACCAATTTCGTGAAATAAAATGGACTTCTATCGTGAACCAATTTCATGAAATAAAATGGGCTTCTATCATGAACCAATTTCGTGAAATAAAAATGGGCTTCTATCATGAACCAATTTCATTAAATAAAAATAGACTTCTCATGAACCAATTTCATGGGCTTCTTATGAACTAATTTCGTGAAATAAAATGAGCTTCTATCATGAACCAATTTCATGAAATAAAATAGGTCTATCATGAACTAATTTCATGAAATAAAATGAGCTTTCACAATAGGCTCTACCATGAACTAACTTTACGAACCAAAAAAAAAATGAATTTTTATCATGAGCCAAAGATGGCTTTCCGCTATAATGAGCTTTCGTCATAGACTCATACGGATCAAATACGGAGTGCCTTGAACCAAATTATAAGAGTTCTGTAGAATACCGCTTTTTGCAGTTTAGACGATGCGTGGATTGCCGATTATTGTGTGAGCATGAAATTGTGATGAAGTGATTTCGTTTTGGCGCGAAATTGACGCGCAAACGAGTGAAATGAGTCAATTGTGCATGAAATAGGACTAAATGGTAATTTTGGAAATTAGTGGATTAAGATGTAAAATTGCCATGCTTAGTGGAATTCCACTAACTCTCCACTCATCCTCTCTCTAGATTTTTCCATTTCCTGCTGAGAAAGAGAAAGAGAAAGAAAGGAAAAGAAGAAAAGAGGAGAAAAAGAGAAGAAGTAAAAGAAGTAGAAGGAGAAGAAGAAAAAAACGGTAAATCATCTTCTCATTTTCCTTTTTTCTTTTCCTTTTCTTCTTCTTTCCTCTTCCTTTCCTTTCCTTCTCCTTCTTTCCTTCTTCTTCTCCCCTCCCTGCTGCTGCTACTGCAGTTTTTACTGCAGCAGCAGCAGCTGATTGCTGCTGCAGTTTTAGAGTTCTGCAGCCGCAGCAAGCTGCTGCTGCAACTAGCGCAGCAGCTGCTGCTGCAGGGACAGCAGAGAAGAAGAAAGAAAGGAAAAGAATGAAAGTAAAGAATAAAGTAAAGAAATAAGGAAAGGGAAAAAGATGGAAAGAAAGAATGAAAAAGAGAGAAATTAAGAAAGTAAAAGAAAAGAGAGGGAGAATGAGGGATTGATCGGGAGAAATTGAGAGGATTAATAGAAATGAAAAAAAAATTGGCAATTCGCTATGCCGAAATTTCAAATTGGCGCTTCCAGAGTGTCCCGATGTATAAAGTGAAGTTCCACGCACGTCTAATGAATCGTGATTTAAGTTAATTGATGTTCAATTAGCGTAGTTCGCGCGCAATTTGAAAAGTAGACTTTTGATTGGACTTTTGTCGTTTTGACTAGTGTAGAGATTTTGGGCGAGCGTGAGTCGGGGGGAGAGCCCATGAGCGACAACTTTCTTGTTCTAGCAGACGTACTACGTTGAGGTGGGTTCCGCGTCGCCGAAAACGGCGAATTTCTTCCTATGTCTATTTTAGCAGAATGTATACCTTTTTACATAGAATTGCCACATGCTTGAATACATGTATATAGTTTAGCCCTATCAATCCTCAAACCTAGAGAATAGCTCCATTGATCCTCAAATCTAGAGATGTAAACTAGGACATGAAACTATCCGTTTTTGTGATTAAAGCATAATACATGAGATTGTTTCTTGCATGCATCGGTTATGTTATACTTTACAGAATCTCTTTTGGACATCTAGAATTATGTTGAGTTATGTGAGACCAACTCCTTTGGACATCTTTTACTGAATTGATCTTAGTCGTCGCTTCTTGAGATTTTAGACTATAGCCTGCAGATGTCACTTGAGTTTGATTGTTTATGTGCAATGTGCTATGTTACTTGGTAGGGGTCGCTCCCCTCGAGTGCCACTCCGGATTGCTGGCTGGTGTTAGTTGAGACAGTAGCCTAGAGGTCGCCGTCATACTTATGGGAGTATGTCCGCGCACTAGGCAGGCGCAGGCTTGACCGGACCTACGAGTCGGTCGTGGCGATTGGGTATCTTGACCGCAGAGCTTTACTAGCATGTATTATTGGAATTTTATCAGTATGCTTTCATTAGTCGCTCGCCCTTTATGTATCTTAAATACGAATAGCACTTGCATTTACTTCCTTTTACTCTATGCATGGAATACTTTTGTGCTTAGCCTAGTTGAATTAGTTCTACTCATTTAATAGTCCCTTTTAGTTATATTGCACCAGTCTTGCTCTATTTTTTCTGTCACGCCCCGAGACCGCCAATTTGGTCGGTTCGGGCGCGCATACAGACCCGCCGAACGGACAGAGTTTTCCCTGTACGTCCAAGGCGTCACAACCAATACAATTTAAGAGGTTCCAAACAAGAACAGAATTCATACATAGATTGCATAAGGAAAGCATCATAAATTACTATGCTATTACAAGCATTCACAATACGTCCACATATTATATTTTTGTGTCTTTGTTCTCTTTCCAAATACAATCAAATTGTTATTACATTCCTTTCATTCCAATACCCCTAAGCTATGCAGTAGAGGGTACATCTATCCTGGTCACAGTGGTAGGACGCTAACTATCAGGCTACGTCCTTCCCTCGCGCCGCCGCGCCGCTCACGTGTGGACCTGAAAAATAGTGGGATGAGAACTATCTAAAATAGTTCCCAGTGGGTAAGGCCACCCAAGGGAGAAGCTCGACCCACCAGGTCCAAAGGAAGCATAAAAGCATGGTTAGTACATATACATAACTTGCAAGCATATAACTCTACTATATGCAAAAACAGTAAACATGCTTATGCTTCAACAAATGCGATAATGAAATCCATGCAATACATTTTTTTACTGCTATTCCACTATCCATTTCATAAGTAACATGCTCCTAAGGTTCATTCACCTTAGCTAAGCCACACATGACTCACTCTCGAGTCAATCATCAACGGGTTACCACCCTCCTAAGGTTTACTTACCTTAGCCAAACCTTACCCGACTCACTCTTGAGTCAAACATCATTGGACCACCGTCCCTCTAAGGTTTACTTACTTTAGTCAAACCTTACCCGACTCACTCTAGAGTCAAATATCATTGGGCCACCGCCCCTCTAAGGTTTACTTACTTTAGTCAAACCTTACCCGACTCACTCTAGAGTCAAATATCATTGGGCCACCGCCCTTCCTGACTTTACCACTTGGCGGCGAAATCGTCGCACACGCCGAACAATAGCTTCAGTCACCCGGCGGCGAATCGTCGCACTCGCCGAACAATGGCTTCAGTCACCCGGCGGTGAATCGTCGCACACGCCGAACGATGACTTCAATCACCGGGCGGCGAATCGTCGCACTCGCCACAGGTATCCAGCCTCTTGGCGGCGAAATCGTCGCACCCACCAGCTGATACCAAGATCATCCACAAGTCACCAGTCCTGGGATTCCGGAATCCACTTTTCACGTCTCAAGGGTTAATCATTACCCTATGTTATCAACCTCTTCTAGGTTCATATTCTCATGTCCAAGTGGTTAGCCTACCACTATGTTTTCCAACCTATGTCCAACGACACTAGGTTCAATGTCCTGTTTAAGTGATCTTTCTATCACTATGTCTCTCAACCTAGGTTCGACGACCCTAGGTTCACACACATTACAAACCAAGTGGTCTTTCTACCACTATGTTATACAACCTAGGTTTACCCACTCTAGGTTCATTATCTGATCCAACCTATGTTTAATAACACTAGGTTTAATACCATCACATTCCAACCTATGTTCAATGACACTAGGTTTAATACCATCACATTCCAACCTATGTTCAATGACACTAGGTTTAATACCATCACACCAACCTATGTTCAATGACACTAGGTTTAATACCATCACATTCCAACCTATGTTCAATGACACTAGGTTTAATACCATCACATTCCAACCTATGTTCAATGACACTAGGTTTAATACCATCACATTCCTTTCAAGTATATATATATATATATGAAATACTCGAATTCTCTTACATGCAAGGTGAGCCCATGGCTCAAATCACTTGGATATACACCCAATGCCAACATGCACATTATAGTTCTTTCTTGTCCTAGTTGTCCATACCTAGAATTTCCAACTTACATGGCCTCTAGCCCCTGTTTAACCACATGTCAAGTTCTCTAGCGTATAGAGAAAACTAGCTCACCGCTATGTCCACACCTAGGCATACACATGTCCATTTGTGTCTATGTGTTCTACATGCCTATAGTTCCAATCCATGGTAGTTAATGGTATTAACATCATATAATCTACACATTCATATTTACCACTTACCAATTAACCTACCATTACATGCATCAAGTAAAATAAATTATACTTTACTCTTTGGCATGGAAGTGACCTAATCACTTCGGTAAACACAAACCCACCTCACACTCTTCCGATTGCTTGTAGATACTTGCAATTGGGCTCTTTTTCCTTGGCTTCATGCTTGGTCTTCAAGCTCCATGCCCTAACACACATGAAGGATTCGTTAATCCGAGTCGAACTCATAACGATCCCATCTCTTGAAATCACTCAAAATGGAGTTGTCCCACATGTTCTACTAACCCCCAACTAGGGTTCTATAGGGTCAAACAATTTTTAAACCCTCCCATAAAAGAATCCCTCTTTCAACCTAGGATTTTCATAAATATGGCCAAACCCAAAAATCACATGCTAATCCCTACCATTTATAGTTTAGATTAGCCAAGGGGTCTCCAAAATCTCATTCCTTAGCCCAAATTCGAAACCCTAACTACCAAATCCAAGGACTCACCTCGGATCCGCGAGCTCACCAAGCCACCATGCGTGCACGAGCTCGAATCTCCACTCCTCCGAGCTTCCCAAGCCCGATCTCCACCAAGATCTCCAAACTTGGAGGAGAAGAAGAAGAAGAAGAAGAAGAAGAAGAAGAAGAAGAAGTGAGAGGGAGGAGCTTCTTTCTCTCCCTCTCTCCTTGTGTGCGTATGTGTTTTCAGAGGAGAAAGGGGAAGGGCTCCCCTTTATATAAGCCCCCCACTGAAATTACCAATTTATCCTTCAAAACTGCATTCTGCAGAACTGCATTCCGGTATTCGGGTTGGCGTACCGGAATACGGGCTGTTAATTCCGGTATTCCGCATAAGATTTCGCAGAATCCGAAGGTCAGATTTTCAGGTCTTCACTGTATTTCGGTATACGGATTGGCGTACCGGAACTAAATACATCCGTACCGGTATATCACACATCCATTCCGGAATCAGCTGCAGAATTTGCAGTTTTGCATACTTGACTTTTCGAAGTCCGTTTCCGCGCCTCATTTGCGCCGAAAACACTCGTATAAGTCCCGAACCTTGCCAAAACCATTTAGATAGTCCTTTTTGGCTACATTCCACAAGAACTCCCCAATTTGTAGAAGTTCGGTGTACTACATTATCTTTCCCTCATTATCTCACTTGCATTTACTTTTGCTCATTTAGACCTAGTGGGAAGGTCGTTGTCGTCGCCGACCGTACCCACTGGGAACTGCTTTTAGTAGTTCTCACACCCTCTTGTGGTTTTCTTTTTTTGAGACAGGTACTTCGTCCGCTGATCGAGGTAAGGGGCTCGCACCATAGATAGGCATTTTCACTAGCATACTTGGCCTACAGCGGACTACCCGACAGAGAGCTACCCTTCACCACCATTTGGACTGGCGGGGGGGCCAGGGCCACGTTTTGTATATAGTTTTGAACTTAGCATTTCTATGTTATTTTGGATTTAGTACTTTCTTGATACTAGTGGTTGGTGTACTGTAGCTCAGCTTGTAGTATATAGTGCTCTGATACTCGTCTTTTATTTAGTGGCTTTTCTTCATATTTGTTATGTGTCATGTGAAAAATAGTTGTATGTCTTTTTGTATCTCTTGAAAACTGTTTACCTCTCTTGCCGCTTCGTTCGGACAGGGAAAACTCTGTCTGTTCGGCGGGTCTGTTAGCGTCCCGTAGTCTTCCACTGCTAGCTCGGGGCGTGACAAGTTCGATCTAAACCAAATCTCAAAGGGTCCTGAACCAAAGTATAGCGGTTCGACCCAAACCAAACTAGAAAGGGCCAAACAAGCATAAGATGGCTCAACTCAAATCGAGCACAATGGGTTCGAATTAGTTTAATCCGAACCCGACCGGAATGATCCAGATTAAGTAAACCAGCTCCGCCCGAACCGAAAGGGATCAACGGTTCAAACTAAGTTTGTAGTACACTGAACTTCAGTGCATCGTACCGAACTTCTACAAATTGTGGAGTTCCGGTGGAAGAATAGCATGAGGGGCTATATGTGAGGCTTCGGCCAGGTTTGGGACTTGTGTGAGGTATTTTCGGCGCAAAAGAGGCGCGAAAACGGACTTCGAAAAGTTAAAACTGCAGAAATTGTGAAGTCTGCACTGGATTCCGGTATGGAACATCCATACCGGTACTGAAGTGATTAGTACCGGTATGTTATGAGTATACCGGAATGCCATGGTTGAAACCGAAAATCCAGCTCTCGGGTTCTGCGGAATCTCCGAGGTATACCGGAACTAACACCCGTATACCGGTATGTACATGCACATACCGATATACAGTGCCCAGTTTTGGCTGGTTGAGAGTGTTAAGTGTGGAGAAGGGCAATTTGGTCTTTTCACACTCGTGGGGGTGTTAGAAAGGCAGGGAACACCCCCCTTTCTCAGTCATCTTCTTCTCCATTTCTCCTCTCCATCTTCTCCACTTTCTCTCTCTAGAGATCTCTCCAAAACTTGGAGAAAAGGGTGGAATGATCTTGGAAAAAGCTTCCAAAGGAGAAAAGAAGCTTCTTGGTGCAAGAAGGAGCTTGGGGAATTCGTGATTAAGGTTAGTACCTCACGTTTTGGGTTCAAACCTTGGATTTAATCCTTTGTTATGAGATTTTGGGGAACCCTAGGCAATCTAAAACACAAAATGTGGAGATTGGCCAAGAAATTTGGGGGTTTTACATGCATGCATGTGAAACCTAGGTCAAATGAGGGTTTTTACCTTGGGAGGTTCTAAAAATATTTGGACCTTCGGGAATTACAATTGAGGCATAGGAAATCATGTTAGAACACTT
Source organism: Puya raimondii (assembly GCA_016920855.1). Classification (NCBI taxonomy): domain Eukaryota; kingdom Viridiplantae; phylum Streptophyta; class Magnoliopsida; order Poales; family Bromeliaceae; genus Puya; species Puya raimondii. Next base: position 42,957,351 of record JABWPP010000050.1, read on the forward strand.
GATTTCACATATTGAGTTGAATTTAGGGTTCGTAATGAGTAACAAACCGTTTTCTTGTAGAAGCTTGGGTTGAAGCAAGAACTCAAGGCTTGGACACTTAGGAGCTTGAAGAATACAAGAATTTGGAAGCTCTTGAGGTGGGTTTGTGTTTACCGAAGTGATTAGGTCACTTCCATGTCTAGGGTAAATATCCATTTAAAAATAAAATGGTATGTGTTGTGAACCCTAGAATTTGTATGTTGGCAAAGGTAAAATCATGATAGGTAGAGTAATGAGCTCCTATTGCATGATATATATTTCAAGTATAATTCAATTATTGATACTTGTTGCATGGTTGCATGTATGATAGAACCTAGTGTTATTGAACATAGGTTGGACATGAGAATGAAACCTAGTGTATTGAACATAGGTTGGACATATGAGGATTGAACCTAGTGTCATTGAACATAGGTTGGAATATGTGATAATGGAACCAAGTGTCATTGAATATAGGTGAGACTTAGTGATTTGAACCTAAGGTCTTGAGACTTAGGTTGGCAAGTGAAAATGTGAACAATGGGATGTGCGACGATTTTGCTATCCCGGGTATGCGACGATTCCGCTACCTATGCCATGAGTTGGCGGTGTTGATTGGGATGTGCGACAATTTTGCTATCCCGGGTATGCGACGATTTCGCTACCTATGCCATGAGTTGGCGGTGTTGATTGGGATGTGCGATGATTTTGCTATCCCGGGTATGCGACGATTTCGCTACTTATGCCATGAGTTGGCGGTGTTGATTGGGATGTGCGACGATTTTGCTATCCCGGGTATGCGACGATTTCGCTACCTATGCTATGAGTTGGCGGTGTTGATTGGGATGTGCGACGATTTTGCTATCCCGGGTATGCGACGATTTCGCTACCTATGCCATGAGTTGGCGGTGTTGATTGGGATATGCGACGATTTCGCTACCTATGCCATGAGTTGGCGGTGTTGATTGGGATGTGCGACGATTTTGCTATCCCGGGTATGCGACGATTTCGCTACCTATGCCATGAGTTGGCGGTGTTGATTGGGATGTGCGACGATTTTGCTATCCCGGGTATGCGACGATTTCGCTACCTATGCCATGAGTTGGCGGTGTTGATTGGGATGTGCGACGATTTTGCTATCCCGGGTATGCGACGATTTCGCTACCTATGCCATGAGTTGGCAGTGTTGATTGGGATGTGCGACGATTTTGCTATCCCGGGTATGCGACGATTTCGCTACCTATGCCATGAGTTGGCAGTGTTGATTGGGATGTGCGACGATTTTGCTATCCCGAGTATGCGACGATTTCGCTACTCGAACTAGGAAGTGACGATTTCACTCCTTGAATATTGGACTGTTATGGTGAGACGGCGATTCCGAAACCATAAGTAAATGACAAGTAGTTAAACTTGGTCAATGTGGAATATAGGATGAACCTAGGAGAGAATGATAAATTATATTTTATTTGGTTGCATCCTTTATGTTTTTTTACTAGCATGTAAATACTTTTTGCATAGTTATTTGTGATCTAACTCATGCATATGGTGTTTCTTTGGACCTGGTGGGTCGAGCTTCTCTCTTGGGTGGCCTTACCCACTGGGAACTATGTTTATAGTTCTCACCCCACGTTTTTCAGGTCCTTCCGCGAGTGAGGCGGCGGAGCGAGGCAAGGGTTTGGCTCAATAGATAGCGACCCTTCCATTTTGGTGATATCTAGAGTTGTACCCCTGGTTTTGGACTATGATAGCATAGGAGATTTTCATTATATGTATGCAAATTGTATATTCAATCGTTTGGAACATGGTGTATGGAATGGAAAAAGAAAGAAAAGAAAAAAATTTGGATATGTATATTGTGCCATGTGATGTAATAGAAGTAGGACCTCTTTATGTTGATGCTTTCCTTGTGCAACTCTTGTACTCCGTTCCTAGTTGGAACATTGTGGATAAGTTTGTGTTGTGACGCCTTGGGCGGGTAGAAAAGACTCTATCCGTTCGGCGGGTCTGGGGCACGCGCCCGTGCGGTTATCCTTTCCACCTAGTTGGTGTAAAAGGCCCGGCGTGGCGTGACAAAGTTAAATTCAACTTAACCGGCTGAGTCAACTTAATCGACTCACAAGCTAGGATCAAATGACCGTTAAGTCGTTAAACTGAATAATTGATCGTCAAATCGTTAAACTGAACAATTGACTGCCAAGTCGTTAAACTAAGCAAACTAAATTCAAATTCAAATCGACCGCCAAGTCGTTAAGCTGAGCAAACCAATTTCTAATTCAAATTGTCCGCCAAGTCGTTAAACTGAGCAAACCAAATTCAAACTCAATTTGACCGCCAAATCGTTAAACTGCGCAAACCAAATTCAAACTCAATTTGACCGCCAAGTCTTTAAACTGAGCAAATTAAATTTAGACTCAACTCAATTTGACCGCCAAGTCGTTAAACTGAGCAAATTTAATTTAATTTCAACTCAACTTGACTACCAAGTCCATAAATTGAGCATTTCAGTTTTACAAAATTCATGTACAGTGGAGGTCTGCCCCAGCTTAAGCCATGTACACAGCAAATCATATTAATAAAATTTTATCTTCATACTTTGGTCTCTTTTATTATCAACATTCATGTTCGGTCTCTTAATCGAGGGTTCCTTAACACTGTCAGTGTAGGGTAATTAACAGCAGATTTTTGAGTCTGCTGGAAACTATGAACCAACAATTCTAATTTTAAAACAAAACTTAAATAAATTTAACATGTATCACGAATGACCACTCGCCGGAGAAATACCCGCGTCGGGGTCGGTTCGTTCGTGGCGACAGACAATATGATAGAGAGATTTAGGAAGAGAGAGTTGTGGAAGTAAGAATTAGAGTCTTGGAACATTATAATTGCCTAGAAGAGAGATATTTAGAAAGATTTTATTGAGTATGAGATCCTATAAGATATGATAAAGAAATCTGGGAGAAGAGTTAGAGTAGGAGAAGAAGAGTTAGGCCCTGAAAAAATAATAATTGCCTAGATAAGAGGGATAGATTAGGGATAGGTAGTAAGAAAAAGAAAGAGAGAGTTTAGCAGGAGAAGGAGAGAGAGAAAATGAGGGAATAAGATTGGAAGAAAAGAGTGGAGGATAAGATAGAGAAGAGGGAGAAGAGAGGCGCATAGGAGAGAGAGAAAGGAGGAGAGGCTGCCACGTGAATTGAAGAAAGTGTCAAATAATATATTTGTATAGACTAGAAGAGAGGTAGATTAGGGATAGGTAGTGAGAGAAAGAAAGATAAAGTTTAGCAGGAGAAGAAGAGAGAGAAAAGGAGGGAATAAGATTGGGAGAAGAAGTGGGGGATAAGATGGAGAAGAGGGAAAAGAGAGGCGCATAGGAGACAGAGGAGGGAGGAGAGGCTGCCACGTGGATTGAAGAAATGTCAAATAATATATTTGCATAGATTTGTATAGATGTATAGATGTATAGATTTTACTGTTTCTTAAAAATATACAGACAAAAATAATACAAAATGATACCTAATTTTTTTTGTACTTTTTTATTTTCTCCTAGATTCTCTACAAAAGATGTCTTTCGATATATGGCGGCCATCATTTTTAAAGACATCACCAACTATTTATTGTCATCAATCTTTACAATAATGCTAATAAATTTGCGGTACTGAATATAAAGTAAAAGCTCAGTCAAAGAGGACTAGATGGAAGTAGCGAAAAGCATATATATTTTTGGCCTATTTTGACTCAAGAATAAGAAAGCACCTATAATTACCAGAGAAAATGCACGATTGAGAACAATTTGATTGAAGCTTTCAATGGATCTATCCTGAAGATTGGTTTTATTCTTTTTAATGCTATCTATCCAGCACCTCTTAATAAAGTTGCTAGCTTTAATTCTATCTAAAACAGTATATTAGTTGACAATAATGTAGAGATTAGTGAGAGAACGATAGTTTAGTGATAAAATATAAAATAGTAAAGCATAATAGATAAAATAATCCTAAATTTAATGTAGAAATTATTGAGAAAATAATAACTCCGTCTTTTCAAAAAACTTATGATGTAGTAAATAAAAATAGGACTGAAATACAGTTTAGTAAACTGTATAAAATTAAGCCAAAATCAAGTACACAAGTCCCAAATTACATACTGTTTTACAAGTTAAAAATCAAACTCGAAAGATCTTAAAATAGAAAATTAAAACCATTTACAATAATAATTTACATTATTTAAAGGTTAATATAGATCGAGGAATCTGTAGTGGTTGGGGTTCAGAGTTCTTTATTATTATTATTATTATTTTATCTTGGATTTATCCAAAGTTAGCGGGCGAATGATGGGAACAGCCTCAAACGGATGATGAAGCAAATGACAAAATAGATATTAATTTAAGGCTAAATTATATTTTTGGTCTGCAAACGTTGGACGTGATATTTGAACCTCAAACTTTAATTTATTATAAGTTCTAGTTCAAACTTTATAAATAATTGTGATTAAGTCATATAACTATTTAGTTGACTAAATATTAAAGTATCGCCTATGAGAAAATAATGCTGCAATTTAATTATTGCCGCATCATTAATTACAACACCGCTATATCACGTTTATATTAGCGATACATTAACATTTAGTCAATTAAATTATATTGTGAGACTTGATTGTAATAATTTAAAAAAAATTAAAAAAATTATAATAAATTAAAATTTAAGAACAAAGGTGTTACATACCTTCTAATTTGAGGATTGAAAAGTCTAATATTATTCTAATATTCCATCATCGGAAAAATAAGTAAAAGCACGAAGATCCTATGGTAATCTCTCTCTCTCTCTATATATATATTGTATGTGTAATTGTAGGTCCCTTATATATTAAATTAAATTATAATATAGATTAAAATATGATGAAGTGAGCGACTGCAAATTGACAAGATTTGTCTCTGCATCCCATTTAAAAATAACGGCATTCAAACAAAAGTCACCGTGTTACAACTACTACAACAATAATAATATTTTTTTACAAATATTATTTTAATATAAAATCGTTATATTATTTCTGATTGAACCCTTCACTATTTCTACTTATTTTTTACCAATTATCAACCTTTTGCATTCTCGAATTAGGCACTTAAACTTTAATAAATAATAGTAATATTTGTTGATTTCAGGAGCATTATAAGACAAGATAATAAAAGTATAAATTCGGATACCTCATTTCAAAAATGTGCCATATCCGAAGATTGGTTCGTGAACCTTTTAAATTAAAATAATAGCAATAATTTCTCCGGAAGGAGACTATGAAGGTTCACCTGCATATGTTTGCAGGCTGCAGTCCAAAGAAGTGGCAACCGGTCCAATTAATCCAGTCTTCTTCCTTGTCAGCAGCCGCGGATCTAGATTAGGAGGAGTGGGGGTCAATTCATCCCACTTATTTCTCCCAAAAAAATTCCCACATTTCTAAAAGTGGAGTTTATTTTATAATTAATTTTATTTTATTGACCAATTGATCCGATTTTATTTTAGTAAATAAGTAAAGATCATCTTTTACTCCCATGTGATATCTTTTTTTAATTTTATTAACTAGAATTCTAATTAAAAAAAGCATTTATTAAAATATAAAGATTCATTGTATACTTTTTTCAAAATAATAGTGGTTTGAGTGAAAAAATAATCCTACCTAATGATGCCATCATACGTCAGTTTCAAAATATACAAGTACGTCGAAATGATACATTTTTTAAAAAAACAATAATTCTTAACAATTATATATAATAATTTTTTATATTATTTATATTTATTTTTTATTTTATATTTTATATTGGCTAATTTGCATAAAAAATCTACAAGTTTTGAGCTTTTGCAAAACTAGACCGCCTTTTTCGATTTTGTAGATTCAATCCGGATGTTTAGCAAGCTGACCAAAATACCCTTATTATTTTTTTTATTTTCCTTTTTTTTTTTTCTCTCGTTCTTTTTTTTATCTCCGAAAAGGCAACGGAGGCGGAGGCGGAGGCGGAGGTGGCCCGCCTCGCCTCTGCCCCGCGCACCCTCACCCTAGACCGCTCCCGCACCCTCCGCCCTCCTCGCCTCCGACCCTACCGAGGCCGCGCCGCTACCCTCCTTTTTTTCTCTCCGACCCTCCTCCACCGCCTCCGCGGCCCTCCGCGATGGTAACGAGGAGGGCAATGCATTCTCTTCCTCCGCCTTCGCCCTCCACCTCTACTGCATACACCCACCAAATTCACTTCTAGGAATCCGCCATCCGACCGCCGCCGCCGACGACGAAAAGGAAGCGCTTCTCGGCGCCGAGAAGCTCGCCGACGAGGGAGGGGGCACACGGCCCACTCGCCTACTCGGGGCCGGAGACGAGCGAGATGGAGACAGAGGAGAGCGCGATGACGCTGAAGAAGAGGGCGGCGGAAGCGGAGGCGGCATTCCAGAGGGCGGTGGCGAGCGCGGCCTCGGCGGTGTCGGAGGCGAGGAGGGCGAGGGGTGCACGGGTCTCTGGATAAGCACTTTTGTTTGTTTAAAACAAAAAAAATTAACTAAAGGCCAAAAATTAGAGAATAATGAAGAAAACCAGAAAAGAAGGAAGATGAAGATGAAGTTGCACTGTTAAGATGAAATTGCACTGTTTTAAAAGAACATTGCACTATTATGAACGTAAGTTGCACTCTTTGAAATATAAACTGCACCCTTTAAGATGAAAATTACACTCTTTAAACGAAAGTTGCACTCTTTGAGAGATATTTACACTGTTTCTTCTCTTGTTGTATTCTTTGAGATGTAAACTGTACCCTTTAAGAGGAGAAACAGTATAAATATCTCTCAAAGAGTGCAATTTTCGTTAAAAGAGTGTAACTTTCATCTTAAAGGGTGCAGTTTATATTTCAAAAAGTGCAACAAGAGTAGAAACAGTGTAAATTTTTTTCAAACAGTGCAACTTTCATTTGAAGAGTGTAACTTTCATCTTAAAAGTACAGTTTACATCTCAAAGAATACAACTTACGTTCATAATAGTACAACATTATTTTAAAACAGTGCAATTTCGTCTTAACAGTGCAACTTCATTTTCTTCTTCCTTCTTCTCTGATTAATCTTCCTCATTCTCTAATTTTTTGCTTTTAGTTAATTTTTTTTTATTTTAAACAAGCAAAAGTGCTTGACTAGAGATGCTCTCGTTGATAATATTATAAATACCATGATAATATTGTAAAATAGAAGAGAATACAAATGAGAAACAGAGCTCTCTAATCTATATGTCTTTATTAATGTCTTGTACATATATTTATATAGCAATAGAGAATAAACAATGTATACATAATAAGAAATATCAAATAAGGTACATAATTAACGGAGATAGTTAGGAAAGAATTAAGTAATTGATTACAAGAGTCAATTAGCCCTTAATATTAGCCATTCTCCAATACTTTCCTTTCACATCCCCCCTCAAATTGATGCTGGGAATCAGCAAGCATCAATTTGTTAACCAAATAAGCATGGCGAGATGAAGACATAGATTTAGTGAATAGATCTGCAATTTGGTCATGAGAGGGCACGTGAGAGAGGGCAATAATTTTCTCTTGTACAAGTTCCCGAATATAATGGCAGTCCACCTCAATGTGCTTAGTTCTTTCATGAAGTACAGGGTTGGTTGCAATACGAATAGCACTTGTATTATCTGCATGCAGAGTTGTTGATTGTGGACAAGTCACACCTAATTCCACGAGAAGTCGGCGAAGCCAAACAATTTCAGAACTGACGGATGACATAGATCGATATTCGGCTTCTGTGGAGGATTTGGCAACTCTGTCTTGCTTCTTACATTTCCATGAGATGGGTGAAGAACCTAAGAAAATACACCAACCAGTGGTTGATCGTCTAGTGTCAAGACAACCAGCATAGTCAGCATCAGCGAAAGCAGTAAGAGCAAGAGAAGAATTTGATGGAAAAAATAAGCCACGACCAAGTGTTCCTTTAAGATATCGAATGATGCGATGAAGCGCAGAAAGATGTAGACGTCGTGGATCAGAAACGAATTGGCTCACTACTTGAACTGGAAATGAAATATCTGGTCGAGTGATAGTAAGGTAGATAAGACTCCCCACAAGACGCCGATACAAATTTGAATCCGAAACAGGCTGCCCAGCATCGCGCTGTAGTTTGACATTAAGTTCCATTGGCGTAGCAGATATTTTGTTATCTGTGAGATTAGCTAACTTAATCAAGTCGGTAGTGTATTTCTGTTGATTAAGAAATAATCCATTTGCTGAATGAGAAACCTCCAACCCAAGAAAATAATTAAGTGAACCAAGATCTTTCATACGAAAGGAATCATGAAGAAATTTTTTTAACTCAACAATGCCGCTAGTATCATCCCCTGTTATAACCATGTCATCAACATAAAGCAAAAGAGCTATTATCCCATCAGTAGAATGACGAGTGAATAAGGAGTAATCATTAGAGCTTTGTTTGAAACCAATAGAACAAATAGTGGAGCAAAACTTTTCAAACCATGCACGGGGAGCTTGCTTTAGACCGTACAACGATTTGCGAAGTTTGCACACCAAATTAGGAGAGGACAGAGAATATCCAGGGGGAGGTTCCATATGCACAGTCTCTTTTATATGCCCATGAAGAAAGGCATTCTTTACATCCATTTGATATAAAGACCATGTCTTAGCCGAAGCCACGGCAAGTAGTGAGCGAACCGTGGTCATTTTAGCTACAGGAGAAAATGTTTCTTCGTAGTCAATGCCATATTCCTGTTTGTAACCCTGCGCAACGAGTCGAGCTTTGTACCGATCAAGCATGCCATCTGGCTTCAATTTGATAGTATACACCCATTTACTACCAATTACAGATTCATTACTTGGGCGAGGGACTAAGTCCCAAGTGTGATTGTCCTCAAGAGCTTGAAGCTCCTCAACCATTGCTTTTTTCCAACATTCATGCTTTATCGCTTGTTTATAGGATGAAGGAATCGAAACAGAATCGACGGAAGTAAAGAAAGAAGTAGAAAAAACCATACCGGTCAGGTGAATATCCAAGGCGTTTGGGAGGTTGACCAAAGTTGGAACGAGTTGAACGTCGAAGTGGTGGTGGGCTCATACTTGGAGTAGATGTGGGAGAATTTGCGGATTGAGACTGACGATGGTTGGAGATGGCTACAGGACCTTCATGAGCATGATCTGAGAGGGGCATAATTGAATTTTGTAGTGTTAAATCTGGACCGGCATCTTCTAGACCAAATGAATCTTGAGATCCTAAAGAAAAATCTTGTAAAAATGAAATAGGTTCACGAGGCTTATGTGATTCAGTGGATTTGTAATAGTAAGAATTTTCAAAGAAAGTGACATGGCGAGATATGTGCATGCATTTATTATGCGGATCAAAACAAAGATAGCCTTTTTGTTTATCACTATATCCAAGAAACACGCATTTTGCAGCTTTAGAAGATAATTTATTTCGTTCATGTGGGGGAAGTAACGCAAAGCAAATACATCCAAAGACTCTTAATCGAGAATAGTCTGGATGTTTATTGTAAAGACAGAACCATGGGGATTTATTCTTTAGAATAGGCGTAGGTTGTCGATTAATGAGATAGACTGCTGTATGAATAGCTTCTAGCCAAAAAGTAGATGGAATATCGGCCTCAAGTAAGAGAGTTCGGGCTATTTCAAGTACATGACGATTTTTCCGTTCCACTATCCCATTTTGCTCAGGTGTTTGTGTCACGCCCCGGATTACTCGTTTCCCCGGGCTCGCCAACAGATCCGCCGTATACATAGACTTTTCTATGTATACGAAGCGATAGCTAACCTGTAACAAACATACAAGCCACTACAAGAGATATATAGAGCTGAAAATAAAGCATACTAATAACCAAAGCCACCTGTACATATAGAGTCCAAAATACAACATGTCCACCACAACCAAAATAGGTACAAGTCCACAGTATATGTACATGGCACAACACCAAAAAGAAACTATCTCCGGTAGGGTCCTCCTCTAGGAACAACAGGGACAGGTAGGGATCTAGCTCGCAACTCCCTTACCTCGATCCGCGGAAACAGGTGCAGCAGCCGCAACAGAAGAAGGCTCTGCAAAAAGGGTGGCAACAACGGGTGTGAGAACTACTATCAAAAGAAGTAGTTCTCAGTGGGTACCGATACCGACCTCAACGGTCCACCCACTAAGTCTACGAGACTAACAGTATAGCTGGTAGGTAAAGAACAACAAAGTAAGCTGGAATAAACTCTACAGCTATCATGCCACTACCCTACCACTATCCAAGTCAACCCTCAAGTAAACATCACCAAAGTGAAAAGTCATCCCTGACCCAATCTATCGGAACCGCCCGAACGGGCTCGTCCAGCCAACTGCCTAGCCACACCGCACACTACCAATAGGGTAGCCGGTCCAAAACAGATCTAGCAGTCTGTAGCGACATCAACGCAAAAGAGGCCTCACTCCGGAGCGGCACTCGGGGGAGCTACCCAGCCGAGTTAGTACGCGTATCTCTGTCGAGCACAAACAGGCTCCGGCAGGCGAAATCGAAGAACAAAAGGGGTCAAAAGGGGTCAAAGACTCTAAGCTCACGTGCCCTCAGCACAAACAGAAGCTAAAACAAGAGTCTGGGTCCACCGTCAGCCCCGACGGCACCCGGCAACACTAAACAGCCTAACCCTGCTGTAAATACAAGCTCGGCATCCCAGCACAAGCGTAAACCCGTCCTACAGCGAACTAAGTATCCACATCGCACTAACAGCGGTGATACAAGAACAGAAACGGCTCCTAGAGCTAAATCTGATAACAGTTCGAAAAGTGACGGTTGTATGTTCGCGAGTTTTCTCCTAAGTCAATTCCCAGTTCAGCATGTAAAATCATGTCAAATAAATAATCTACTCATGCTCCAAATTCAGATTTCATAATAAACATGCAAATTCATGAATTCGAGCTACTAACAGATAAATAAATAGCATGCTGCACTCTCTACAACTTAGGAGGAAATCCGACGATTTCGGTAACATCAACCCACCTCAAAGCTATCCAACAACGGCTAGGAGTCGAGTGGAAGGGCTCCTCCAAACAACGCCGGCTGAAACCGGACTCGAATCTGCAACTTCAGGATTCGGACCCACCTGCGCACAGATCTGGGCGCCCAGAAAATCAGCCCAGAAATGCAGCCTGGCAGCACGACCCACATGCAATCAACATGCGATAAAATCCAATTCCTAAGTCCAAATGCAGTGAAATTTGGCTCAACTCACCAGCACAGGTTCAAGAACAAGCCCTCCAAAAATCAGCCAAATCGGAGATCGACTCGATGCCCAAAAGGTCCATGCACTGAACCGGATTCACTATTGGACCCTCCTGCACATGGATCCGAAAATTCCAGCACTTGAGCAAAACTCAAAAACAGCAAAATCTCAGGGATTCCAACGAATCTAGCTCATAGAAAGGGGTCACAAACCTCTCAAAAACAGTGATGGGGCTACCCAAAGCCTCTCCAAAGATCCTCACAAGATCTGGATCTAAAAATCCAAGAAATTCGATAAATGACCCAAAATCAGCACTTAAGCAAAATCTCCAAAATCTGAGCTAGAACTCACCTTTGAATCCTCAATTCAGGTGAGAAGGGGCTCCAAACCAGCAAGGAAAGTGGAAGGATCAATCCACACTTCGAAAATCCAGCTCCCAAGAGATCGGATCCAAAGATCAAAGGAAAAACCCAAGTTTCAGCTCAAGAACACGAGGGGTCCAGTAAAACAACAACTGTAGCTTACATACCTGTCCAAATCGCGATTGGAAGGATCCCACTTCTTCCTCTGCGAGTCCTCTATCCAGCAAACCAAGTTTCGTTGGATTTGGATACTCCTACACCGCACACGAGCCAAAACACTCCAGGTCGACGCTGCAGTTCCAGCAGGAAACCGAGATCATCAATGGTGGAAGATGAAATTGGGGAAGAAGAGAGGTTCTCCTTGCTAGCTCCGAGCTCAGGATGAAGAGGAAGGAAAAGAGCCTCAGGGAAAGCCATCCACATCTTTTATAGACCTCTGGATTGGTGCAATGAGCCTCAAGAACAAAAACCACTATGCTGTCCCTCAGCAGAATTCTGCACATCCGGGCGCCCGAAACTCCAAAACTTCAGTTTTGGCTTATTTCGGCGCTCCGAGTCCGTTTTCGCGTCTATTTGACGTCGAAACGACTCCGACCTGTCTCGACCTTCTCCAGAAGTGTCGAACAGTCTAAGGTACTACAGTCATTCCGTCAGTTAGGCCCCAGGGGTACTACACTCTCCCCCCCTACGGAAAGTTTCGTCCTCGAAACTTAAACTCAAACTCATACCTCAAGAAGGCAGCTCGAACAGGTAGGGATAGGATTCCCGCATCACCGTCTCCAGCTCCCAAGTCGCCTCACGCTCCTCGTGATTACTCCACTGCACTTTCACGTACGGTATGACTCGGTTGCGCAATTCTTTCGTCTCGCGAGCAAGAATCCGCACCGGTCGCTCCTCGTACTGCAGGTCCTCAGCCAACTCGAGTGGAGTGAAGTCAATCACGTGGGAGGGGTCGAACACATATCTCCTCAGGGCCGAGACATGGAACACATCGTGGACTCCAGAAAGTCGCGGTGGAAGGGCAATCCTGTACGCTACCGGCCCCACTCGCTCTAATACCTCGAACGGGCCAACAAACCGTGGACTGAGCTTTCCACGAACTCCAAAACGGCGAATTCCTCTGGACGGCGAGACTTTCAAAAACACATGATCTCCAATCTGGAACTCCAAGTCTCGTCTCCTAGTATCCGCATAGCTCCTCTGTCGACTCTGGGCGGTCTCAAGACGTCGTCGAACCATCTTGACCTTCTCTTCCGCTTCCAACAGGATATCGGGACCCAAAGTCCTCCTCTCACCCACATCGCTCCAATGCAAGGGCGAACGACACTTGCGTCCATACAATGCTTCAAACGGAGCCATCTGGATGCTCGCTTGATAGCTATTGTTGTACGCAAACTCAACCAGTCCTAAGTGTCGATGCCACCCTCCACCAAAGTCTAGGACACATGCTCTCAACATGTCCTCCAAAGTCTGAATGGTCCGCTCAGACTGACCATCTGTCTGTGGATGAAATGCCGTGCTGAACCGCAGCTGAGTACCCAGTGCTGTCTGAAGACTCCTCCAAAACTGTGAGACGAACCGTGTGTCTCGATCTGACACAATCGAGGCAGGCACTCCATGCAGTCTCACTATCTCGTCCAAATATAGCTGAGCGAGTCTATCCCTGGACCAAGTAGTCTGCACTGGTAAGAAGTGGGCAGACTTGGTCAGTCTGTCCACTATCACCCAAATAGCATCGAAACCAGCCTGCGACCTCGGTAATCCCACGACAAAGTCCATGGCGATCTGGTCCCACTTCCACTCGGGTATTGGGAGACTCTGAAGCTTGCCAGCAGGTACTCGGTGCTCCGCCTTTACCTGTTGACAAGTCAAACACTGAGCCACAAATCTCCCAATATGCCGCTTCATTCCATTCCACCAGAAGTGTGCCTTCAAGTCCTTATACATCTTGGTTCACCGGGGTGAACCGTATAAGGTGAGTAATGAGCCTCTCTCAAAATCTCCTCTCGGATCTCTGAATCCATAGGCACACACAGTCGGTCCCTGTACCGCAGTACTCCCGAACTGTCAACACTAAAATCCCCTGTCTGCCCACTAACAATCTGATCTCGAATCCTCGTCAAATAGGGGTCCGCACTCTGTTTCTCTCGGATCCTATCCAACAGAGTGGGTTGCAAAACCAAAGACATAAGTTTTGCCGTAACCCCAGGGGATACCACCTCAAGCTCAAGCCGCCTCAACTCCTCAAGTAATGGCGCCTGCCGAGTGATCGTCATACTAAGGCTCTGCACTGATCTCCTGCTCAACGCATCTGCCACTACATTCGCCTTGCCGGGGTGATACTGGATGGCAATATCATAGTCCTTCAACAACTCTAACCACCGGCGTTGCCTCAGGTTCAATTCCTTCTGAGTGAACAGATACTTGAGACTTTTATGATCCGTGAAAATCTCACAGTGCTCACCATACAGATAATGCCGCCACAGCTTCAGTGCAAACACTACAGCTGCCAGCTCCAAATCATGCGTAGGGTAATTCTTCTCATGATCCTTTAATTGCCGGGAGGCATAGGCAATTACCCTACCATGCTGCATCAACACACAACCCAAACCACTGTGTGACGCATCACTATAAATCACAAATCCTTCCCCCATAACTGGAAGGGTAAGGACGGGAGCAGACATCAGCCTCTCCTTCAGCTCCTCAAAGCTACGCTGGCACTCATCAGTCCACACAAATCTAATCCCCTTCCTCGTCAGACGAGTGAGGGGTGTGGAGAGCTTCGCAAAGCCTTCCACGAATCGACGGTAATATCCAGCTAACCCGAGAGAAAACTCCTCACCTCGGTAACCGTCGTCGGTCTAGGCCAATCCCGCACGGTCTCAATCTTCTGCGGGTCCACCGCCACTCCAGTGGCTGAAATCACATGGCCCAAGAAAGCTACCTCTCGAAGCCAGAACTCGCACTTCTTCAACTTGGCATACAACTTCTTCTCTCTCAGAAGTTGCAGCACAATCCTCAAGTGCTCCTCATGCTCAGCATCACTCCGAGAGTAGATCAGGATATCATCAATAAACACCACTACAAATCGGTCCAAGAACGGCTTAAACACTCGATTCATCAAATCCATAAACGCGGCAGGGGCATTAGTCAATCCAAACGGCATCACCGTAAACTCATAATGCCCGTACCGAGTCCTAAAAGCCGTCTTAGGAATATCCTCGGCCTTCACCTTCAATTGGTGGTAACCAGACTGTAAGTCAATCTTCGAGAAGACACAAGATCCTTGCAGCTGATCAAACAGATCATCAATGCGCGGCAAAGGATACCTGTTCTTGATGGTCACTTTATTCAACTCTCGATAATCCACACAAAGTCTAAGTGAACCATCCTTCTTCCTCACGAATAACACCGGCGCTCCCCAAGGCGATACGCTGGGTCTCACAAATCCTTTATCCATCAAATCCTGAAGTTGCGCCTTAAGCTCTCTCAGCTCAGCCGGTGCCATTCGGTAGGGTGTCTTTGAGATTGGCGTAGTTCCAGGGACTACATCAATCACAAACTCGACCTCCCTGTCCGGTGGCATCTCAGTCAACTCCGGGGGAAACACGTCCGGGAACCCGCGGACTACAGAGATGTCCTCGAGCTCCGGTGCCACCGTAGATACCTCAACAACAGTCGCCAGAAATGCCGTGCATCCTCGACTCATCATCTGTCTCGCTCGTGCCGACGAAATCCACGTCGCGAACAAAAAGTACTCCTGCAGCCTCGATACACGTACTCCTCCTGGTCCGGCTCGCGAAACGTCACGGTCCTCTCGCCGCAGTCGATCGTCGCGAAGTAGCGCGCCAGCCAATCCATGCCAAGTACCACATCAAAATCCTGCAATCGCCCCAAGACCAACAGGTCTGCGGGCATCACCCACGGTCCAAGCTGCACAGGGCAAGCTCGACAACAGTCCTCCACACGTAAAACGTGCTCGGGAACCTGCACCTCTCGTGCACACGGTAACGGCCCTATCACTAGCCCATGCAAGGATGCGAATGCTCGACTAACAAAAGAATGTGATGCACCGGTATCAAATAATGCACGAGCTCTAATGCCAGAAATCAAAATGATACCTGCCACCACATGGTCAGCCGCTGTGGAGTCCTCCAGTTGAGCCGCAAAGACTCTGCCGCTCTGCGCCTGCTGTCGCCGCTCACCCTGGCGTGGTACAGAAGCCCGATCCATCTGGCTGTGACTCGGTGGAGCTCCATAGGTCTGCTGATGAACTGGGGGGGGTGCCGATGCGATCGATGGTACAGGCGACGCTGCTCGGGGACACGCTGCTCGCAGATGTCCGGACTGACCACACCCATAACACCGGCCCTCTCGCTGCTCGCACTGCCTAGGCCAATGTGGTCCTCCGCAGATGACACATCTCTGTGCTCCCCTCTGCTGACGTCCCTGCTGACGGGATCCACCAGACCTCTGCCGCCCCGAAAACCCACGACCCTGAGAATGTGATCGTGGAGGTCTCGGCGGGCGTCTGCCGCTGGTCTGTCCTCCGTCCTCCGGAGTCGGGCGCTTCCTATCCAAACCCTGACTCGAAGTGGCAGCCCCGCTCACTCGCTGTCAAGGCTCCACGCTCCACCCAAAGCGCCTGCTCAATCGACGCATCCAAGGTCTGCAACCTCTGCGCCTGGACTAGAACAAATATCTCATGTCTCAATCCTCGCTCGAACAGATAAACTCTGTGAGCCTCATCCCTCGCTGCGAAAGGAACACAGTTCAGGAGTCTGGTAAACTCCCGGGTATACTCCTGCACTGTGCGATCTCCCTGAAGCAAACTCTTCAAATCCTCCTCGAGTTTCTGCTTCACGCTGTTAGGGAAATAGGACCCATACAGCATCCCGCAGAACTCGGTCCAACTCAACTGCAGCGCATCCAGCGACCTGCTCGATCTCGTCCTCGTCCACCAAATGCGTGCATCACCTGACAGGCAGTGAACTGCCAAGTGAACTCGCTCCCGCTCTGGTACAAAGAGATCCTCGAACAGCTTCTCCATCTCGCCTACCCAGGCCTCCACCACCCATGGCTCGGTGTGGCTACCATCAAAACGAGGGGGATCAAACCGGCAAAAACGAGCCAGTCTCTCAGTCATCCGCTCCTGCTCAGCCTCCGACATCTGTCCACCTGACCGGGAAGTGTCGCCAACCGGTGCGGCCCGAACTGCCGCTGCTGGGGGTACGGTCGCAGCTGGAACGTCCTCTGGAACAGCAGGAGGTGGCTCCTGCGGCTCCGTCGCTCTAGGTGCTGCACTCCACGTCTGGGTAATGGTCTCACACATCCTCTGCAAGAGCGCACTCTGCTGCCTAGCTGACTCAGCTAGCGCACTCAACTGATCGCACACATCAGGGGGTGCACTAGGTCCCGCCTGCTCAGGCACCACAGGAGGCGCGGGGGTAGCCCGCGTCGGGGGTCGACCTCGGTGTCGGGGAGGCGTCATGCACACCTCCGCAACACACAGATCAGTCAACACACAAACAACTCAAGACCCAATCATGCGAAAGTCTAGAAGGTCGTCTCTTTTCCCTCGTTGCTTGACGTCGTCTGCAGCCAACGCAAGTTCACGACAGGAAAGGACACACGCCTTCGATCACTCCCTCCACTTAAGGATGAGTTCAACAGTCAAATCGATGACTTTCGCGGCAAGTCACGTCTCTCACGTCTTGCATTCCTAAGGTCTGCCATAGCCTAGGGTTTACTAAGTCCCAACGACCTATTCCTAAGCTCTGATACCAACTTAATCTGTCACGCCCCGGATTACTCGTTTCCCCGGGCTCGCCAACAGATCCGCCGTATACATAGACTTTTCTATGTATACGAAGCGATAGCTAACCTGTAACAAACATACAAGCCACTACAAGAGATATATAGAGCTGAAAATAAAGCATACTAATAACCAAAGCCACCTGTACATATAGAGTCCAAAATACAACATGTCCACCACAACCAAAATAGGTACAAGTCCACAGTATATGTACATGGCACAACACCAAAAAAAAACTATCTCCGGTAGGGTCCTCCTCTAGGAACAACAGGGACAGGTAGGGATCTAGCTCGCAACTCCCTTACCTCGATCCGCGGAAACAGGTGCAGCAGCCGCAACAGAAGAAGGCTCTGCAAAAAGGGTGGCAACAACGGGTGTGAGAACTACTATCAAAAGAAGTAGTTCTCAGTGGGTACCGATACCGACCTCAACGGTCCACCCACTAAGTCTACGAGACTAACAGTATAGCTGGTAGGTAAAGAACAACAAAGTAAGCTGGAATAAACTCTACAGCTATCATGCCACTACCCTACCACTATCCAAGTCAACCCTCAAGTAAACATCACCAAAGTGAAAAGTCATCCCTGACCCAATCTATCGGAACCGCCCGAACGGGCTCGTCCAGCCAACTGCCTAGCCACACCGCACACTACCAATAGGGTAGCCGGTCCAAAACAGATCTAGCAGTCTGTAGCGACATCAACGCAAAAGAGGCCTCACTCCGGAGCGGCACTCGGGGGAGCTACCCAGCCGAGTTAGTACGCGTATCTCTGTCGAGCACAAACAGGCTCCGGCAGGCGAAATCGAAGAACAAAAGGGGTCAAAAGGGGTCAAAGACTCTAAGCTCACGTGCCCTCAGCACAAACAGAAGCTAAAACAAGAGTCTGGGTCCACCGTCAGCCCCGACGGCACCCGGCAACACTAAACAGCCTAACCCTGCTGTAAATACAAGCTCGGCATCCCAGCACAAGCGTAAACCCGTCCTACAGCGAACTAAGTATCCACATCGCACTAACAGCGGTGATACAAGAACAGAAACGGCTCCTAGAGCTAAATCTGATAACAGTTCGAAAAGTGACGGTTGTATGTTCGCGAGTTTTCTCCTAAGTCAATTCCCAGTTCAGCATGTAAAATCATGTCAAATAAATAATCTACTCATGCTCCAAATTCAGATTTCATAATAAACATGCAAATTCATGAATTCGAGCTACTAACAGATAAATAAATAGCATGCTGCACTCTCTACAACTTAGGAGGAAATCCGACGATTTCGGTAACATCAACCCACCTCAAAGCTATCCAACAACGGCTAGGAGTCGAGTGGAAGGGCTCCAAACAACGCCGGCTGAAACCGGACTCGAATCTGCAACTTCAGGATTCGGACCCACCTGCGCACAGATCTGGGCGCCCAGAAAATCAGCCCAGAAATGCAGCCTGGCAGCACGACCCACATGCAATCAACATGCGATAAAATCCAATTCCTAAGTCCAAATGCAGTGAAATTTGGCTCAACTCACCAGCACAGGTTCAAGAACAAGCCCTCCAAAAATCAGCCAAATCGGAGATCGACTCGATGCCCAAAAGGTCCATGCACTGAACCGGATTCACTATTGGACCCTCCTGCACATGGATCCGAAAATTCCAGCACTTGAGCAAAACTCAAAAACAGCAAAATCTCAGGGATTCCAACGAATCTAGCTCATAGAAAGGGGTCACAAACCTCTCAAAAACAGTGATGGGGCTACCCAAAGCCTCTCCAAAGATCCTCACAAGATCTGGATCTAAAAATCCAAGAAATTCGATAAATGACCCAAAATCAGCACTTAAGCAAAATCTCCAAAATCTGAGCTAGAACTCACCTTTGAATCCTCAATTCAGGTGAGAAGGGGCTCCAAACCAGCAAGGAAAGTGGAAGGATCAATCCACACTTCGAAAATCCAGCTCCCAAGAGATCGGATCCAAAGATCAAAGGAAAAACCCAAGTTTCAGCTCAAGAACACGAGGGGTCCAGTAAAACAACAACTGTAGCTTACATACCTGTCCAAATCGCGATTGGAAGGATCCCACTTCTTCCTCTGCGAGTCCTCTATCCAGCAAACCAAGTTTCGTTGGATTTGGATACTCCTACACCGCACACGAGCCAAAAAACACTCCAGGTCGACGCTGCAGTTCCAGCAGGAAACCGAGATCATCAATGGTGGAAGATGAAATTTGGGGAAGAAGAGAGGTTCTCCTTGCTAGCTCCGAGCTCAGGATGAAGAGGAAGGAAAAGAGCCTCAGGGAAAGCCATCCACATCTTTTATAGACCTCTGGATTGGTGCAATGAGCCTCAAGAACAAAAACCACTATGCTGTCCCTCAGCAGAATTCTGCACATCCGGGCGCCCGAAACTCCAAAACTTCAGTTTTGGCTTATTTCGGCGCTCCGAGTCCGTTTTCGCGTCTATTTGACGTCGAAACGACTCCGACCTGTCTCGACCTTCTCCAGAAGTGTCGAACAGTCTAAGGTACTACAGTCATTCCGTCAGTTAGGCCCCAGGGGTACTACAGTTTGAGGGCAAGATTGTTGTGCTAAAATTCCCTTTTCATGGAAAAAAGAAGTGAGTGCTGAAGAGGAAAACTCCCCTCCCAAGTCTGAACGAAATATTTTTATTATTTTTCCAAACTGTGTTTCTATCATAGTAATAAAAGATTTGGCTATATTTGTGAGCTCCGACTTTGCACGCAAGAAATAAATCCAAGTGAAACGTGTATGTTGATCAATGAACAAAACAAAATACCGATATCCAAGCCTAGAGGAAATTGGTGATGGACCCCATAAATCACTATGTATTATATCGAATGGGCTATCAACTTCTGAAGAGCTAGATGAAAAAGGTAATTTGGAAGCTTTGCCAAAAACACAACTTTGACAATTTTTATCTAAAGAAATAGATTTGACATTAAGCTTTTCTGGAAGAAAATTAGATTGAAACATATGGTCAAGTCTATTTGTATGAGGATGTCCAAGACGACGATGCCAAAGACACCACTTCTTATTAGCAAGAAAATTTTTAAAAGAAGGAGATGCTGAAAGACAGAATGAAGATGGTTTTTCTTTCAAGTCTAAGTAGAAGAGACGCCCTCGCTTATGCCCCTTCTCTATCACTTTCCCAGTTTGAAGGTCCTGCACATGACAACCATGAGGAGAAAATTTTACTAAACAATTTTGATCAACTAATTGACCAATAGAAATTAAATTTGCAGCCAGATTCGGAACATAGAAAGTATTAGGAAGAGAGAAAGTTTTCTTTGATTTATTTGTTAAGCAAACAGTACCAACACCTTTAATAGGTAATTCCTGTCCATTAGCTGTAATGACAGAAGTACTGGATTTATATGGCTGAAGGGTGGAAAAGATATGTTTTTGTCCGGACATATGATTAAAGGCAGCGGAATCAAGAAACCAAGGAGACATTTCGATTCCTTTACCTGATAAACCAGCAGCGGAAAAAGCAGAAGAAATAGCACCTGGTAGAGTTGATTGTAAAGTACTTTGTATCATTTGTTGGATAGCTTCTTGAGAAAGATAATTATCAGATGAGCTCGACACGTTTTGATCTCCAGCAGAGGTGTAGAGTACTGGCTGATATTGCTTGTTCTTTTGCAGAAATCGACATTCTGAAATTATATGACCTGTTTTCTTACAATAGTTGCAAGTGTTTCGCTTTTTACAGTGAGACTGCACATGCCCAATTTCATTACAGTATCTACACTGAATGTTGCTTCGATCGCCATTCTTTTGCTTTACTTGATTCCTGCCACGAGAAGTAAGAAAAGCAGCATCGATAGAATTATTTTTGGCATCTAATGTAGCTTGTGTATTTAGTCGAGTTTCTTCCCGAACAAGGTCAGCAAGAACATTATCAAGGCCTTTGATACTTCGATTTATTATGTTGGCCCTGACATTTTCGAATTCCGGTCTTAGTTTCATAAGAAATTGCAGCACCCTACTTTGATCCCTTTCCTGTTTGAGCTCTAAATAAGCAGGACTTGTAATAAGACTAGTTGAGATCATATCTTGCTCGGTCCATAATTTCAAAAGCTCGACATAGAAGCTCCGAATATCTCTTCCTTCCTGATTCAACTTAGCAATTTCATATTCAATCTCAAATTGCCTAGCTTGATTGGTTTGTGAGTAGATTTTTAGCAAATGTTTCCACATCTCATTGGCAGTTTTGAAAGATCTCAAGCTTAGAGCAATGTCAGTCTCAATAGAATTCAAGATCCAAGTGATGACTCTAGCATTTTTAATTTTCCATGAACCTTTTTCTTTGATATCAGTAGGTTCAAGGATAGATCCATCAAGAATTTCAAAGAGATCCTTACCTTCAACAAATGTTCGAAAATGAAATTCCCACAGAGCATAATTTTTTCCCATTAAGCTTTACAGAAATAGTATCTGATTTTTCAAAGTCCATCCTAATAAGATATCAAGCAAAGTTTCTGAAAAACAAAATAGATCACACCTGATAGTTGAGCGTGAAGGTAGTGCAAGAACTCGAATGGCCACAGGATGATTGACAAAGACAGCCGTAACTGTCACTAATCCTCAAGAGGATCAACAAAATTTTCTAATTAGAAAACCTTGCTCTGATACCATGATAATATTATAAATACCATGATAATATTGTAAAATAGAAGAGAATACAAATGAGAAACAGAGCTCTCTAATCTATATGTCTTTATTAATGTCTTGTACATATATTTATATAGCAATAGAGAATAAACAATGTATACATAATAAGAAATATCAAATAAGGTACATAATTAACGGAGATAGTTAGGAAAGAATTAAGTAATTGATTACAAGAGTCAATTAGCCCTTAATATTAGCCATTCTCCAATACTTTCCTTTCACAGCACCCCCCACCTTTCTCGTCTCCAACCCCGCTGAGGCCGCGCTCGCCGCCGCCCTCTGAGAAGCCGCCTCCGCTTCCACCGCCCTGTTATCCAGCGTCGTCGCGCTTTCTCTTCGTCGTTAGCGGCGGTGGTGGGAACGGCGTGTTCCCTAAAGTGGATTTGGTGGGTGAAAAATCTGTTGCAGTGGAGGTGAAGGGCGAAGGCGGAGGAAGAGGATGCGGTGTCGTCCTCGCTACCATCATAAAGGGCCACGAAGGCGGTGGAGTAGAGTCGGATAGGGAAAAAAAAAAAAAAAAAACGCCGGGGTCGGAGGCGAGGAGGGCGGGGGTGCACCGGCGAGGGCGAGGGCGAGGGTGCGCGGGGCAGAGGCGAGGCGGGCCGCCTCCGCCTCCTCCGCTGCCCTCTACAGAGGGAAAAAAAAAAAAAAAAAAAGAACGAGAAAAAAAAAAAGAAAAAGAAAAAATAATAAGAATATTTTGGTCAGTTTGTTGAAAATTCTACTGAATCTGTAAAATTAAAAAATGCGGCCCAATTTTACAAAAGTTCAAAACTTGTGGATTTTTTATGCAAATTGGTCTTTTATATTTGATTCCTCTAAAAAAAATTGCTGTAGCTCGTGGCCCTACAGTTGAAATTAGCTTTAATCAGCAATGACGTCACTCCGCCCTCCTTCCTCGCCCTCTTCCTTCGCAGTAGTTCTATATATATATAAAGTACAGTCGAAATTAACCTTCATCAGCAATTACGACACTCCCTCTCCTTCCTTCTCCTTGATTCTATAATATATAAAATTAACACATCAACCTCCTCTTCACTTCCACCTCCGCCGTCCCTTCTCCTGTTTCTGTCATCTCTCTTAATTCTCTACCCTCGTCGGAGTTGTTCGCCATGCAGCAACCGACGGAGGCCGCGGAGAACATCGTGATTGTCGGCGCCGGCATCGCCGGCCTCGCCACTGCGCTTGGTCTGCACAGGTGAGCCCTCTCCATCTCCCACTCTTTTTTTGAGAGAGAAAGGTAGCCTGCTTTCTGCGACAATCTGTCCTTTGGGTTTGGTTTCTTAAAAAATAGTAAAAAAATATTTTTTAAACAAAAAAAAAATTAGAAATTTCTTTTTGTTTCTGTTGTTTCGTTCGATGGAAAAGAAAAATAATTTTTCATGTATATGTGTCTATGCGTGTTTGGTTGATAAGACAAAAAGAATAAAAAATAGTTTTTTATTTCTATTTTACTTGTTTGGTTAGTTGAAAATTTTGGCATATAAATATCTTTTACAAAAAAAAGATAAAATTATCGATCCTTTAAAATTTAATATAATACTTACAAATTTTTTACAATATAAATAATAATAATTAAATAAAAATAAATTTTAACTATATTTTAGTATAGATAATATAATTTGACAAAAAAGATGGATATGATGGAGATGACAAATAGGAGATAGAAATAGCTCTTCTATGTGTCTTCTGTTTGTGTATAGAGATGACGGTGGGAGATGATAGAAATAACAGATTGGATGGTAAACATACAAAAAAAAAATTTCTTTTTCCACTCCTCAACACATTCGTGAGAAAAAAGTTTTTATTTTTCTAAAAAAATTTTAAAAATGAAAAGAAAAATTTTACGTGAAATATAAAAAATAATTTTCTAAAAAATTTATTTTTCTTGCGAACCAAACATACGAAAAAAAATTTCCAAAATGAAAAAAAAATTTTGAGATATTTTTCAAGAAACCAAACAGGCACTTAGTTATAGTAAGCCGTACTGTACTACTGCTAATTTTTAACATATATTCTAGTCGAGCTTCACTCTACTTATCAAACTCTTTATTCGATATTCGTCACTTTTATATTTAGAGAGTATTTGGTTGGACTAAAAATCATGAAAAATAATTTTTCATAAAAAAAATTTGGTGGAAAATGTTTTTTACGATTTGTAGTGATTGGTTTGTACAAAAAAAATTATTTTTTATCAACATTTATTTGGATGAAAGAAAAAAAAATCAATATTTATTTGGTTCGGTGGAAAATAATGAATAAAAAAAATTTTACGTAGTTTGCGTTTTTGTTTTATGCCGAAAATCTGCGAAAAACGAAAACACTCTGTTTTTCTCAAATCTGTAAAGATAGTTTTTCGAAATTTCTTTTTACGGCTATACAAACACATGAAAAATAATTTTTCAAATCGAAAAATAATTTTTAGTACATTTTATGACCAATCAAACACACCCTTATACATGGCACACTGCAAATTTATTAATATTTTATTTATCTTATACTTTTAATTCAGTTTATCCATTTTTACTTAAAAAATATAAGTATGGAGACCAAACTAATTATGGTTTTTCATTCATGGCATGCTTTTCAATCATCTCATACTTTCGATCCAACCAACCATCGCCGTTATGCTTTTTTTCTACACTCAAACCGAACCCGAATCCAAACTTGAACTCAAAGCTAAATCCGTATAAAAATATATTTTAGATATAAAAATATAATTTTTTACATTTATTTTAATAATTAATATATATTAATAATTTAATTTAATATTAGTATATTAAATAGTTAGGTTTTGTTTTCAGTCTTGAGTACGGGATTTTAATTTTTTTATTTTAGTTCAGTTTCGAATTTTGAACTTTTATACCCAATCAGGTTCCGGTACAATTTGGGGTTTCGATTCTTATTCGAATTAGTAGTTATCAGTTATATATACCATATAGTATATATGCATAAAATAGTGACGAAATAGTAACGGTGCAAGTTACAATGTGCAATTTTAAATTTCGAGATGATAAAATTGAGATTTGTAAGAGATAGGAGGGTAAAGTGCAAAAGTAGATTTTAATGGGGAGGAAAGTTTCCTGCATTTTAACCATTATAATATAATCTAATTTAGTTTAAATAGATAAATAATTTTATTCAGTTTATAATATTATTAAATAGAATAGAGTAAAATTTTTAAATTTATAATAATTTCATCACATTCTAGGTATAATAAATTTAATTTGAACCATTAAATATTTTTAATTCTCATCATTAATTTTTATGTAAACTTAAATTTAGTATTAACCATTAAAATATAAAATGTTTATATCACATTGTGTTAAATTAGATTAGATATACATCTATCTACCTTTGTTTAATTTAAATATTGTAACACATATGAGTTTTACCTTATACATTTTTTATAACTTATCTAATTCCATCACTATTTTACCAAATTTTGAGGACCAAAATGAAATTCAACTGAGTTGAGGCAGTTGTGCAACTTACCCAAAAGAACCATTCTGCATTGGGTAAATTACACTACCAGTCCATGATTAAGTTTCACTTTGGCTCTCAAACTTTTTGATTTTGAAGTTCAAAAACCCTGAACTTTATTTCGATTTTTATCTGTAAACTTTAATAATATTTTTGTATATGTTTGGATCCGAACGGAGCTCACAAACTGTTGACCAAGTCAATTTGTTGACCGGGTCAAACACCCTTCGGATTGTGGATCGAGTCTTGAATTGACCCGGGAATGCGCCTGGATCAAGCGATTCGGTTGAGGAGGGATCAGCTCAACCGGATTCTTTTTCAATGCGTAAAAACGAACCAAACTCAAGAAGTAACGAACCAACTCGGCTGAACTGGAGCCGAATTAATTATATTGCATTAACAGTTGAAAATTACAGGGATTCTCTAACACTAGAAACTACACCTAGGAAAAACAGTAGATACAGAAAAAGAAAAGATTACAGACTACTACTATGAAAGCTGTAGATGCTGGAATTATAAAAGGAATTGAAAAAGCAGTGATCTTGTATTCGTAGAAAGATCCTTATTGCAGACGTCATTCTACCATTTATAGTGCTCCTTCGCTGGCCTGCGGTTTCCGAACGGATCGTGACGTGGAGAGTGCTTTAGCCACATTCCCGTTGGTTACGACACTGTTCTCGACGTTCTCAACCGTTCCCGCCTAAAGTTTGTTCATCTTTGGGCGATTTCTTCTTGGCTCCTGGTGCACCGCGTGTTCTTTTCCCATTCATCCACGCACGCCAGTCGCGTGAGCCAAGCCGTATGCCAGCTGGCGCTATTTTTCCTATGCCAACAATATGTCTTTTTCTCGGACTAAAAACTAAAAACTATTAGTTCATTTTATCTTTGTGCACCACAAATTTTATTGATCCTTCATCCAACTATACTTTTTAATTTTATAGCCCCAATCCTAAACAGAGAAAAGTATATCAGAGTGAATACGCATATAATTAAGACAAAGATAAGTGAGACGAAACCTAGCATCTAAAAGTTTGAGGACCAGCTGTGCGGTGTATTCAATATTCATTCTTCTTACGTTGGGGAGTTTGGGGGTTGCAGGCAGGGCATTAGAAGCGTGGTGTTGGAGTCATCGCCGACGCTGCGGGCGGCGGGGTTCGCATTCACGACATGGACGAATGCGTGGAGGGCGCTCGACGCTCTCGGCGTGGGCTACGCCGTCAGGGCCCACCACGTCCGAGGCCAGAGGTACTACTAACTACTGCTACAATGTTATATTCATTTGCATTATTTTGCCGGCCCTGATGTGCATGTACTTCTCATAGAGCTAATTGAGTTGGTCAAGAGGGAGCAGTTGTTGACTATCGTCTTATATTTGGTTGCTAATATATCTTTTAGTAAAATTACCTTTTAAATAATTTTTTTAAAAAAATAATTAAACTACTGTTTTGAAAAGAAGCATGCAAGAATTAACACCAATGTGTATATGTATATATATATATATATCAAAATAAAGTTTAGATGAAACCTGTGAGTCGAGTCACGCGTGCTAACACTATCCTAGAAGCGAGATTGACACTATCCTAGAAGCGAGATTGCCCCTTCACGTGTGAGGCTCAGGCTCCGACAATCACTCCTAGCGATACAACGGCCACCGGTTAAAGCTCTGAGTAGAGTAGAAGAAGATGAACTAGAAAAATTATTCTTAACCTTAGCGATACAACGGCCACCGGTTAAAGCTCTGAGTAGAGTAGAAGAAGATGAACTAGAAAAATTATTCTTAACCTGTGCTGCCCATCCTCCCTCCTATATACAGATAGGAGCCAGGACTTGCTGCTTGCAGCAGCCAATGGGAGGTAGGGTCCAACGGCTAAGCAAAATAACCGGGTAGCCAAGACCGCGCACCGACACCCGGCCCGGCTTTTGCCATGTGCACGTGCGTGTGTATTGTGGAAAGCATTACTTTCATTATCTCCCAAACAACTAGATTGAAAATGATGGAGTATATAAGGCATTACTACATGCCTTAAGTTTTCAATGTGGGACTAAACTCACATGTAGTAGAATAAGCACAGCTTCCCAAGCATAGCCCATTTGATGTTGGGCCGCCCAGGAAGCCCATGGGCCACAAAGAAATTTTAAATTACTTAAATCAAATAAATACTAACAGATAATGTGTGGCACGGCTGTTGGGAGTTTACATGTGAGAGTACTCCTTGACTAATAAACAAAGTTAAATGCTTTAGGTCCCCAACAATGTTGCTTGTTGCTATGTTGGCAATCGCATATAGCACTTTTGGAGTGCGTGTATGAGCTAATCAAAACTCTCATCATCATAATGCCAACACATCAACAACATATAAGAAAAGCAATTTGGTGTGACCTGCAACAATACTCGCAAAGGTTAAGAGGATCAATATATACTAACGAGCTCATACCTACATGCTTAAGTTTTTGGCTCACATCATTTCTAGTAAATATACCATATTCTTGAACCATATAGAATATAGACTTCGGTTGGATCGAAAATCTCCTATCAATTAGTATTAAAGCTGATTGGTGGATGAATATCTACTCATCTAAGTCATGTGGTGATTCTTGTAAGCATGACAGATTTGTGGAGAAGTTGTGAGAACACAACATAACGATTTGGTGCACCCTAGCGATTGGAAACCTACATCTTAGTATCATACTTTTGATTTAGCTAGAATAATGATTTGTATGCTATCAAAGTGACAAACCGAGCATCAGTATTACTCCCTTTCATAGACAAATTTTCGGTGGGAATAATGACAATCAGAATAGTGCTTATCTGTTCTACCACAGGAACTTTTATCTTTGTATAGCTTAGTTGGGCATCTGAGTTGTTGTGGTTGAGACAATCAACATACCATCCAATATTATAATTGTACTTTATGTAGCATGTGGGCTTGTGTAACCCAAAAGCCTTGTAATGCTGTTTTTATACAATTTTTCTGATCCATAGCATGGCTATTGGTGTTAGCATTGATGATTTGTAATTTTAAATTTCTTCTTCACTAAGAAGAATGCTTCCCCAGCTGATAACTGTAAACCAATGAGTGATCAGTTTCCTTTTTTCCTTTCTTAAACTTTATTGCTTAATACTGGCTAGAGTTTAAGTTCTTGTTTCTGATATCATTTGGGAGCCACATCTTTTTCCTAACAAAGTTGTTCATCTCAGTTATACTCTCTCTAGCAAAAGGAGTTAAAAAGATTATAGATTTGTGCATATAAAAAGCCACTTCCCTACTTGTTTTATGGCCACATGGTTTAGGTGCTACTAAGTCAAACATTGTATGTTTAAAGAGTTGGACAATGAGGGAAATTCAAATATTGTAGCTTAGCAAATTTCCAGTCAACTATGAAGCCAAGGAGGAAGTTTAGTAAGCTTTCAAAATCTATGAAATTCTCGGTTGTATCATGATCTACCTTTTTGTTGGCCTTTCTCTTGTACACCATTTTTTGTTAACTCTTTATCTCCATGCTTAGTTTCCTAGATGCCTGGTTTGTGATTTTCAGCTCAGTCAAGTTTGAGAAAGTGCTCACAACAGAGTGAACAGTGCAGTCACTTTTTTTACTGCATTGTCGTGCACCAAGGACGTGTAAATGAGGAATCCTATATCCTAAGTGTGTTTACGAGTTCCTAATAGGTTCAAACCAATACAGTAAAAGGCCTTTTTTTTCTTCTGTAGAATGAAAATTGAGAATGAAAACTAGGTAAGTGAAATTTCCTGATGCTATCTTCTTGCTATTGAAAAACCTCACTGCATTGTCAAGGCCTGCTGCCCTCTTAAGTGTCTGTTACCGATATTTGTTTTAATCAAGAACTTTTAAATTGGACTGAATGGCCACTAATACAAGATAAGTTTATTAAATTAAGGTTTAACTAGAAAATAATGGCGTCCACTAATGAACGTAAAAGGTATTAAGATACCTAGCAATTTGTGTGATAATAAAAAATATTAAGCTAACTGTAATCACTAATAAAGTGTACTGTCGGTTAAGCTTTTAACTAGTTAAGTCACAATATGGAAGTCCGCTGACGTCTTATTGTTTGGCACCTTTTGTTCAGTTCATAGTAAGTGATTTGTTTTGCTAGATTGGTTTTATTTCATTTTTCTATGCACAAATAGGATCTACTTCAAAGGCTAGTTAAAGTTCTTTATTTATTCTTGCAGGTTGGTCGTTAAGTCTGCATCTAGTGGTGAAACTGCTACAACATTGAACTTAATGGCTCAAGGAAGAAGGTGAGTAATGCGTCAAATTGTGAAGCGGATTTGTTGAACACATAATCAAAAGACTTCAATGGCATTTTTTTTTTCCTTGTAGTGTTAAACACTTGATTGGTGTAACTAATGCGATCTTATAATTATTTAATGCAGTGGAATGAATGAAATTTATTGTGTGAAGAGGAACTTTTTGTTAGAAACCTTGGAGAAGGAGCTACCTAGAGGCACCATTAGATACTCATCAAAGATCGTCTCGATAGAGGAGGATGGCAAAATAAAGCTCTTACATTTGGCTGATGGATCCATAATCAGAACACAGGTACTTAATAGTATAATGTGCAGATGATATCCAAATATATATATATATATATATATATATATATATATATATATATATATATATATATGTAAAACAAAATTAGAAGCATTAGTTTGAATCTGTTTTTTTTTTTTTTTAACTATTTTCTGGGTAACAGGTACTGATAGGGTGTGATGGAGTAAATTCAATTGTAGCGAAATGGTTGGATCTGAAGAAGCCATCCTTCTCGGGGCGTTCTGCTACTAGAGGTCTTGCGGAGTTCCCAAATGGCCATGGGTTTCAACCTGAATTTTTGCAGTTCTTTGGCCAGGGATTTCGCGCAGGTTTATTGCCTTGTTCAGAGCAAAGTTTATACTGGTTCTTCACATGGACTCCTTCCGCTGATGGTATGATTGTTTTTTTTTTTCTGTTGTGTATGCAATAATCTATGGTTACACAAATATGCGCAGATTTTAGAAGATACTTATTTTTCCACAATGTCCTCTAAAGAATGGATACATTAATATTTTTCAACTTTTTATTATGTTCTGCTACAGAAGTTATACTCATGTTAAGTTTTTTTTTTCTTTTTAATGCCTAAAAACATCAATTTTGAATCATTGCATCAAACCTTTTCTTTTTAACCGAAAAAAAAAGTGTAAACACTAACACAGAGAACTGAAACAAAAAATAATAGGTTAAAAGAATTGACATCAGAAAGTCTGAGTTTTGTATAGTCATTTCATAAACTTTTAACTTTCTGTTAAAATTACTTCTATGTGCTTTTGTACAACATATATAGTAGTGAGTTGAAAATTTCTTTTACGATGCCGTTTCTTTCATTAAATTGCGTCATATTTCATTGATTGCAAAATTGAATTTGTTGTTTATTTATTAAACAGAAAAGGAGGTGCAGGAAAACACGAGCAAAATGAGAGAATATGTTCTGAAGAAGCTTAAGCATGGGAAAGTCCCTGATGAGGTGTTACAAGTCATCAAAGTTAGCGAAATGAGTGATGTGGTCTCATCTCCTCTTAGGTATCGATCTCCCGTCTCTTTACTACGTGGCAAGATTACTAAAGAAAATGTGTGCGTAGCCGGAGACGCCTTCCACCCGATGACCCCCGACTTAGGTCAGGGCGGTTGCTCGGCGCTTGAAGATAGCATCGTTCTTGCTCGGTGCTTAGGCGAAGCCATTCGCGGGGAGGATAAAGAAGGTAAAAAGGGAGAATATGAGAGAATTAACGATGGATTGAAGAAGTATGCTGAGAACAGGAGATGGAGGGGCATTCAATTGATTGTGACAGGTTATATCATCGGTTTTATTCAGCAAAGTGATAATGCATTCATAGGCTTTTTGAGGGAGAAGATTCTGTCAGGAACAATGGCCAAAACGCTAATGAAGATGGCTGACTATGACTGTGGCAAGCTGTAAAAGTTACTACTGCTGTACTCCCATCTTGATTTTGAAACTTGTAAACCATGGCTGCTGGTGATGTTTTATTGTATTGTTTACTATCAATATCTTGTTGTTGTAATGTTACTGTCAATGTCTTGTTGTTGTAATGTTACTGTCAATGTCTTGTTGTTGTTGTTGTAATGTTAACCTGCGAATGTAAACTACAGCCACTTAAAAGATCGTTGCTGTTAAACAGAGTGCGAATATGTATCTGAATGATGAGTTATATTATCCTTTTAAACTAATTTGCTGCTGCTCATTCTTTGTGAGATCTTATTGGCCGAAATTAACTAAGTATAATGAGAGCATAAATGTATAATAATCGATTCGTTGTCAGGAAATCGCTTTGCTGTGTTTTTCGGTACTGGAATATGGTGTCCGTAGGTATGAGTTATTGGGATCGATTTCATTACAACTAGCAAGTAACAGATGGGCGATGGCGGTCAGACATGATGATGTTTAATTTCCACGGGTGTCAGAATTTATTGTGAGAATATTAACCAAGAGCTGGGAGTCGCATTTGAGCCCAAGCCTAGCCCAGTTAACATGTTTGAATATATATTATGACATAATTATATAAATTTTTATATACTTGTATTCATTTTTATATAAATATTTATATATTTGTATTTATTTATAAATAAAATAATATTTAGGTTTAACATGAAAGGGGGTTAAGCGGGTCGACTTTGTTTCTAATTCACATGTATTTAAGCTAAGGGCACATTTGGTTGTCCGAAAGTGGCTGAAGTGAAAAAAGTCACTTGTCACGCCCTGTGCTAGTTTTAGAAGCGAAAAATACGTACCAATTTTTTTTTTTTTAAAGCCTAGCCCACGCCACGTACAGACCCGCCACAAATACAGGGTCCACTGTACACACGGACAGAGCCTCCCATGTATTTGCACGGCGTACACAACATACAACAGGATCACAACCACCATTCATTCATCACAACAACACAACAGCTCAAAAAGATTCATACAGCTAACAGTCCTTAAACCTGTATGAATCTAAGCAAGTCCTTAGGCGAAGGATGATGCGATGCACAAACAACAGATCATTCTAGAAAATTGCTCCTTATCCAGAAGCTTTATTTTAAAACCCTAATCACAAACATTCAAGAATCGTTTGAAAACTGTTCTCCACACGAGAACTCTCTTTTGAAAAAAATCCAAAAGTCAATCGATCGAAAATTCATGTGAAAGCTGTTTCCTACACGGAAACCCTTATTTGAAAACGCTACCACGAGGGGTAGAAATCCAAGATATGCGATAAAAGGCCACCATGATAGATCTGAAAGCATCGACATCCAAAGTCTAAACATGCAATCCACACATGGATACTAAACCAAAACCACGAGAACTAAGCATGCAAGACAATCATCCAAAATATAACATGCTAGATAAAGAAACCACAATGTAACTGAACCATATCCATAACTAACTGATAGAGGATAAGGGTAAAACCAAATCTGAAGAGGAAAGCCTCACAGGTCGGGATCTCTAGTACCACTAACTAGGCGTGCCTCGCAGCGTCCCGACTCTCACCACCCTGCTCACCTGAAAACAACAACAAGGGCGGGGGGTGAGAACATGTAAACATGTCTCCCCTCCCGGTGGGTACCGCAAGCCGACGAAGGCGAGGTGTACACACCGGCACGAGGGTCAACAAAAGATAGATAAGGTAAACAGTAGCACAAGTAAGTATGAGGCTGACATACAACTGAACAACTACGCTACTGTAAGCAACTAGTATATGCATCAATGAAGATAACCACAAAGTAAACCCAATCCATAGCCACCGGGACGTATCCCTGGCATTGTCACAACCTGCTCAACCAACGGCACAAAACCTTTCCGACGCACTGCATCGAGGCTCACGGGTCGGAACAACTCAACGACCCTTTTCCGGAAAAGAAGCCCAAACGGTGGATCAAACCGTTGGCATACGTGAGGTGCTAGGGAGCTGTGACGATCGATGCGAATGCTCAATCCACATAACGGCAACGAGCCGTGAAGCAACTGATAAACCACAACGAGGATCGCTCGGAACAACAGGCGATCACCACCGACCAACTGGGTCGTCTCAAGAATCATGCAAACCACAACTACTCTACTATCCAAGCACACATAAGTAGAGTCAACGGGAGTCAAGTGAACTAATAACTGAAATGCAAGAGAAGGGATAGAAAGATATCACCGTAGTCCACTGAACCGACTCTGGATCGAAGTACCCACCTGTAGGTAAGATCAAGCCTAACACCGACGGCTCTCGGGAACTGCGATAGGACCTACGAAAGACTCACGTGGTTAAGGTCCACCAAGTCGACGCTAAACACAAAGCTCTCACATCCCGAAACCGACGGATCGCCCGGAAACCCACCGGGACGATTCCGAAACCACACTAAGCCCCAGAGGGGTACCAAACAGCCAACCAAGTCCCTCGCTGTCCCCGAACACACAAAACCAAGTGACGGGACAGCGAGCACAAGCTCGGGGTGCCACGAACACAAACGCACCCGAAAAGGCTTCCCGGGTTCCCGAAAAATGCCGATTTGGTACCAGAACCCCTCGTCACTCATCCGCTGTCCTCGAAACTTCGGGACAGCAATGAGGAACAGCCAACGAGGCTACACGACAAAGCCAAGTCGCTCGCAAAATCAGCAAGTGAGTCGCACGACTAGAAACGTACGTTTCGCCGACTATTTCATCAAAAAACGCGTCGGAAATAAATCCGAAACTCCGCGAAGGGCGAAGGGGTTGGACAACCAGTCCACAGGGCCTCAAGGACCTTGCCCTTGCTGCCCGCAGCGTCGCAACACTGCCACAATCGCCAAAGTCCTCAAACAGGCAACAATTGCATACATACAAGCGATAAATAAGGCCGTTCGAGCAATCCGTACATCCGCACGACCTTCCGCAAGCACCAGCGGATAGGTAACAACGTAACGGAGGCCGTGCTCACAGCCCCACTGCGACAGGACTAGTCACAAGCCCAGAAATGCCATAAAAATAGTGCTCACATGCGATGAAATTTTTTGACAAAGGCCGAACAGCGAAACGGCACACCCGAACAGCAAACTGGGGTGAGCATGATGATCAGTGCGTCGCCGCGATCATCGTGCTCACCCTCCCGGGCTTCGGGAGGCAACAGGGAGCTCAAACACACTCAAGCGGCCAAAAACCACTAAAAAGAGACCCCGGCCGGAGCAACAAGCTCCGGCCGACTGCCGGCCGGCATGCACGGCCAGCGGCCGCCAGGGTCGGATGCGGGGGAGGCAAGGTAGAGGGGGCTCTCCTCAGCCGGCGGCAGGGAGCGGCGGCGGCGGCGCGGGGAGGAGAGGAACCCTCGGGCTGGCTAGGGCACGGCGGCGCCGGCAACAAACGGCGACGGCGACCGGCGGCGATGCGAGCATCGGCAAGAGAAGGTCGCCGGACGTCGGGTAGGGGGCGACCGCGACAGCTCAGGGCAACAGCGGTGGCGGCCGGAAGCACTCG
The DNA here is from genome assembly GCA_016920855.1 of Puya raimondii. Lineage (NCBI taxonomy): Eukaryota > Viridiplantae > Streptophyta > Magnoliopsida > Poales > Bromeliaceae > Puya > Puya raimondii. The sequence continues at coordinate 42,992,453 of JABWPP010000050.1, forward strand.
GCCCCGGGTGCCCTAGAAGCCCAAACGACGACAGCGGCGGCTGCGGCGGCACTCCGGCAGCACGGCGGCGGCGGCCGGGAAGGGATGGACCGGCGGCGGCGGTCCCGAGGGTGGCGGCGCGCACCCTCCGAGATGGCGGGAGGCGGCAGGGCGCGGCCTCCAGCTGCTCCTGCCCGCAAGCAGCAAGCAAGAGCCGCAGGCGGCGCGGCGGCGCGGCGGCGCACCGGCGGCACGGGGACGGCCGGGGAAGGAGGCGACGACGGCGGTGGCCCTCCTAAGGCCGGCGGGAGGCCGCTGCGGCGGCGGGAGGCGGCGGCGGCTCGGATCACAAGCCCACTACCCGCACTCCCAACAGTAGTCAGCTGCGGCATGGCGGTGCTCCGGCGGCACGGCGGCGGCCGAGGAGGTAGGGGGCGGCGCCGAAGGACCTGAGGGTGGCGGCGCTCACCCTCCAAGGCGGCGGGAAGCGGCGGCGGCTCGGGCCACAAACCCCCTGCCTGCAGCTGCCCTAGCAGCAGCTGCAGCAGCTCAGCGGCCCACGGCGGCGGGGCAGGTCACCGGCGGTCGTGCCACCTCGGGGAAGCTCATGCATGGGTTCCCCCCGGGTGCACACCGCAGGGAATGAGAAAAAGAAGAAGAAGAAGAAGAAGAAGAAGGAGAAGAAGAAGAAAAGGAGAGGGAGAGGGTGGCCGGGGTTGCGCCGGCCAGGGGATGATCGGCGGCGGCCGGCGGAGCTCGGGGAGGTAGCTGAGGGGCTGTGGGAGCTAGGGCTGCTGCTGGGAAGGCTGAGGAAGAGAGAGAGAGAGTGAGGTTCAACCTCCACTCACACACACACACAAAACTCATATACACACTTGCACAAATGCAAAAACACCGCTCAAACCTTGCAAATAGCCCCTGGGTCCCTCACAGCAGGAACAAAAAGCCCAGACACCCCTCCACAAGCAATCCCACGCGAAACGGTGTGAGAAACAGGGTCCAGATCGCGAAACTGCAAAATATCCAAAACGACCCCTCGGCGAAGAACATTGAACAACTTTCAATCCGTCCGTTGCATGTCGACACGGATTGCGCCATCGCGTTCAGCACTGCCGAGACAACGAATCTACCATTTTGGATCGTCAGAATCGGACTCCGGATTGCGCCGTTAAGCCGTTCTCTCTCCGCAACAAAACTCAAAAACCCTAAAATACATAAAAAAACAACATATACATATATATATATACTTATACAGATATATATACGTATACAGATCAAATACACAGTACCAGGGGAGGGAAACACAGAATTCCAATTTCCAAAATTCGAATTCTCACATCACTTTTGCAAAAATGACTTTTACAAAAATGATTTTTCAGTTCGATTGTTTGGTTGGCTATAAAATGAAACGAGAAAGCTATAGTTTTATAATTTTGATTTTTTAATTATATTTAAAGATATGAAAATATAAACAAACGACTTATCCTCGCAATTTAAATTAAAATTTTAAATTTAAATTTAAATTTAGAATTCAAAATTCTATTTTAAAATTTAAATTTAAATTTAAACTGAGTTGAATTTATAATTAAAATTTAAGACATAAATTAAATTTATAATTTGAATTTAAAGTTTAAGTTATAACTCATAACTAAAATTAAATTCTAAAATAAAAGTTCAACATAGAAATTAGACATTTATTCATATTTGAATTCACAATTTAAATTTATAATTTGAATCTTATTTTAACTTACTTTTTGATCTCAAAATTTTGAATTCAAATATGAATTCAAAATTTGAATTAATATTTAAATTTAAATTAAAGTTTGAGTTTAAATCATAATAACTAAACATATGAATTCATAATTTGAATTCAAAGTTCAAACTGAAACTCATTATTGAAATTAAACGTAAATAGCAAATTAAATTTGAATTTGAATTTGAATTTCAACTTAAAAATATAAATTTAAATTCAAATTTCAGTCAATAATTTGAATTTATATTTTGAACAATTTGAATTCAAAGTTCCAATTGAAGTTCTTAGCTAAAAAATAATATAATTATAATGTAAATTTCAAAATTTAAATTTAAATTAAATTTAAATTCTAGGATTAAAATATAAATAAAAATTTAAATTTAAATATAGAGTCACAAATTTGAATTTAAAAAATTTATGTTGAATTTGAATTTAGAAATAAAATTTAGAATGTGATCTAAATTTAAATTCTAGAATTCAAATTTAAATAAAAATAAATATTTAAATATTTAACTTTAAATATAAAGTCACAAATTTGAATTTAAAATTTTTTTGTTAAATTTGAATGTACAAATAAAATCAGAATGTAATTATAATTTTAATTCAAATTTAAAGTGAAATTCAACTTTAAAAGTAAATTCAAATATTAAAGTTAAAACTAAATATTACTTAGCTAAGCTCTCCACTTTCGGTCACTTTAAAAAAATTTGAGCCGAAGTCAAAAAAATGAGATTTAGTTATAACTCACTTTAACAGCCCACTTTTCTAAAGTGACTTTCATATTCACTTTTACAAACCAAACAACTGATAAGACGTCACTTTCTAAAAGCGCCACTTTCGGTGCTCCACTTTTTAGTTTAATTTTTTTAAATTATTGTAATTAAGTCCTACAACTATTTAGTTGATTAAACATTGACCTATCACTTATACGAAAGTAATGCTATATTTTAATTATTACCGCATCATTAATTACAACACCGCAATATCACATTTGTATTAGCGATATATTAATATTTAATCAACTAAATAAGATTGTGAGACTTGATTGCAATAATTTTTAAATTTTAAAAAAAATTAATAAATTAAAGTTTGAGAATTAAAGTGTTACATACCTTATAATTTGAGGACCGAAAAGTCTAGCATTATTTTGATATTCCATCATTGAGGAAAAAGTGAAAGCAAGGAGGCCCTATACTTTTGAAACCATATATAGACCTCTGTATATATATTGTTATCTTTAAGGAGTTAGTGTAATTGTTGTAGGTCCCTTATATTAAATTAACCTATAATAATAATAATATAGATTAAAATACGATGAAATTAACCTATAATAATAATAATATAGATTAAAATACGATGAAAGTGAGCTACTGCAAATTGATGACTATGGTAGACAAGATTAGTCACTGCATCGCATTTAAAAATAACAGCACTCAAACAAAAGTCACCATGTTACACACTACAACAACAATAATATTATTTTTTACAAAATTATTTTAATATAAAATCGTCATATTATCTCCTATTAAATCATTCACTACGTCCGCATACTTCTGTCTGATTATCAACCTTTTACATTCTTGAAGTAGGTACTTAAACTTTAATAAATAACTAGTAATTATTTATTTCAAGAGCATTATAAGACAAGATAATAAAAGTACAAATTCGGATACCTCTTTTCCAAAATGTGCCATATCCGAAGATTAGGTTTGTGAACCTTTTAAATTAAAATAATAACAATAATTTCTCCGGAAGGGGACTATGAAGGTTCACCTGCATATGTTTGCAGGCTGCAGGGTGCAGGCTGTAGTCCAAAGAAGTTGCTTGCCGGTCCAATTAATCCAGTCTTCTTCCTTGTCAGCAGCGGCGGATCTAGGAGTGGGGGTGAATTCATCCCACTTATTTCTCCCCAAAAAATCCCCAGATCTCTAAAAATGGGGTCTATTTTATAATTAGTTTTTATTTAATTGACTGATTTTATTTTAATAAATAAGTAAAGACCGTCTTTTACTCTGATGTGACACCATTTTTCAATTTTCCTATGTTGTTTCGCTTCGTATACATGGTAGAAATACTGTGTGTGCGGCGGATCTGGTCATGCGCCTGGGAAGAGGTAACCCGGGGCGTGACACCAACGGTTCCAAGAAACTTCTCTCACACATATCTTTCCAAAAGACTTAATCCCTTAATGTGTGAGTCCAGAGAAGGGAGTAGACAACTGAGTAATCTCCCCACAATTATCCATAACATCCAATCAAACTAGGAAGTTTGAACTTTGATTACATTCGCTTGTCCAAATTAACTATGGATGGCTTGATTCCTTGAGATCTCCAATCATATCCACTTTGGCGTCAACTGCCAAGGGACGCTAATCCTCACAACCGAATCAGCACGTCTTCAACTTGAAGCACTTGCAGTCCTCATTTAAAGGAATCTTCATCGCCTCTCGACTTCCAACATGTCGTCGATGCGCACAGGAACAAAGACACCCAGAAGGGCCAAACATCACAACACACAAGAGCATCAACCAGCTCAAACGACACCACGACAATTTCGTAATGTCTACACCGAGTGAACAAGTTACCCTCAGTCCAAACTCAAACTCAATCCAACGAGAGTAGTACCCAGATTGCAACTACCCTTGAGTAAACCAGAATCCATGGAGCTGATCAAACAGATCAACAGATCTCGGCTACGGGTACATATTCTTGATCATGACCCTATCGAGTTCACGATAGTCGACCCACAGTCGAAATTACCCGTCCACTCGAAACAAACGAGATCGATGCTCCACAAGAGAAAATACTAGGCAAAAGAGGTCTCCAAACCAAGCCTTCAATTCTCACAACTCAACCGGATTTGCGCAAGCAACTCCCTCACAAGAGACATCCTCGCTTTTGAGGATTCTCAACTCTCACCAAAGATGCTGGCCTAAAGGCCACGCGCCCACTCAGCCAACAACTAGGCTTGGGCGGGTGAAACAATCATCGCAAATAGCGCAATTCCACGCCCTCTGAAAACACTATTTCGTGTCCAGGTTCCCAAGACACTTCAGCTCGGCTCACTCACTCATCGGCAATCTGATAACCGGAGAGCCAGCCCAAGTTCAAATCAGAACCATACGCGCTCAGCCCAAGCAAAGCCAATCGCTTCGTTGGCGCACATAAACATCCAATCCTAACGGAGTACAAGAACAATACTCTCAAGTCCAAACAATCAGGACCACTCGATCTGTAAGCATCAAGGGAAATAAGTTCCCTGCCAAGCATTCGGCAAACAGCCGAACCAATACTACAATCATAGCAAGCAACAACTAGCTCCAATACCAGAAGCTGCGAACAACCTTCGTCGTCGCTGCATCAACCTCCGCCTGTCAAACAGGCATGCATTCACCCGGTGCCAGCCGCGCGAAGTCGATACCAATATTGTCGACACTGTTCTCCTCAAACACTCTAACTGAGAATGGCCCACCTGGCCACGAAGAGAGCACCCGCCTCTACTCCAAGGGCATCATCGGGTACATGCAGACTCCACCGCTCACACATCCTAATAGTTGATGACGATTTGACATCCCTCTTTCATCCTGTTAAAGGTCCACGTTCTCGAGATCAATTTCTCTTTGAACCCTTTGATTGTCCTCTTACACTTGACTTGCCACTCTCAGTAGCTTCTTTTGCCATCCCAACGGTCTTCACGTCCCTCGCCCTTATCAAGGTGCGATCAGCATTCTCATAAAATTTCTTGAGGTCGGCTGTCTACTGGATCATCAAGTCCTTCAGTCGCTTAATCCTCTCGTCTGCCGGCGCAAAGCCTCAACTTGGAGTAACATCATAATCGATCGCCGCTCCACCATGCTCGCTGAGATTGCCAGTTATTCTCTCAACTTCAGGGTCTCACCAAATTCGGAGGATGCAGAAGTCCCGTCTCGGCTGCCTCGGCCGCTATCGAGTGCGTCGTTCACCACTCAAGCTGCAACAAGCATAACATGCGCAGGTAAGACACCCCACGCCGACGCATCTCCACACAAAACTATAACCCCAATCATGCGAAAGTAATGAAGTGGACTCCCACTATTCCCCGATGTCACGTTGTCGGCCGCCAACGTGACCCTCCAAGGGTATAGAAGTGGTTCACTCCTATCTAACTCCAACACCTTTGGAGCTTTAGAAATGACCCAATCATAATACTTTCGCCAATATGTCACAAGAGATCCCGTCTCTCACGTTCCTATTCCTTATCGTCCAACCTGCCTAAGGTTTACTAGGTCCACTAAGACTCAACCCTAGGCTCTGATACCACAATAATCTGTCACGCCCCGGGCCCTAGTGAGAGCCTACCAGGCACGTGCATAGACCCGCCGTGTACCCCAAAATAATACACAATGTACACAAGGCGTCTACAACAACAACAGTGGAGAAGAAGAAGGAATACATCCTAAACAAGGTGATCAGAGCGAGAACATAATTCTACAACTAAAACAAGATCAACACAACTAAAATCGCGAGATATACAATAGAATTTATACATCTTATGTATTAACAGATCAACCAACTAACATATCTATACACCTTTCACTCAAAATATAATGAAAGGAATCTATGGTATGTCTATAATAACATCGTAGAGGCTCTAGCTAGCTGCTAACCCCTCGCCACGATCCCAAGCCTCTCCTGCTGCGGAAGGCTCTGAAACAAAAACCCAACAACAATAGGGGTGAGAACTATTAAACAATAGTTCCCAGTGGGTAAGCCGCCGAGAGTGGCGAATTACACCGCTAGGTCAACTGAGGCAAGATAGTATAAGCTGAAACATAAGGCATATAACATTAAATGTTAAACAAATAGTTCTACAACTATCATGCCTCCAATTGACTAAATCATCTACATGAACATGAACATGTTCTACTGTCATATACTCAACATTTAGTTACACCAGTTTACATGCATGTCAAATTAATGCCATAATTATTGGTTATAAAGAATCTTTCCATTTTCATCTTAATACCAAGCCACTATACTAATCATCATAAGTATAGGCTAATGCCACTATGGATGTCCATACAAGTAATGACTAATACAAATGTCCAACTATGGTGCATGCATCCAAATGATGTCAAGCTAAGTAATGCCACACGATGCAACTCACTACTATGTCCATATGCTATATGTATATACATCAACCATCTGTGATGTACTATGTCCAGTTTACTTAGCATTTAACCAATCAACAAGGGGACTTACACAAGGTAAAGTCCCAGCTGTGCCCGCCTAGTGGCCCCGTGGTAGTCAACATTCTCGCGTAGACAATGAGACTTCCCCACGGCAATCCATTTCGGCGCTCTACATCGCACGGCGACCTACCATCGCAAAGACCAACTCCGGAGTGTCAGCTTGTAGGGAGCGACCCTCACAAGCAAGCGCGGAAGAGCCCAAAGGTAACAAGTCATAATCAACCCATAATGTCATGCTCGTCATGTCTCTAACATGGAATAGCCAACCAATGTCCAAAGGATCTAACATTATGTCATAATGTCAACCTAGTTATTGTTGGCTTAAATGGGCCAGCATCCTGCCCTGTGGCGGGAGGCCATGTTGGGCCGAGTCATGTTCGAAATGGCGTGAGGCTGGGTGGGCCGAGTCATGTTCGAAGTGGCGTGAGGCTGGTGGGGCCGAGTCACAATCGAGATCCGTGGGCGCTGTATCTGTACGCTTTAAGTGAATTGGTTGCGTATTTCTAACAGCTCGAGCTTTTGGGATTAATGGTTAGCGCCAACGATCCTACAAGTGGTATCAGAGCCAGTGGTCACAGGTTCGATTCCCGCATGCTGCGAATGTGTGCAGGTGCTGGAGGGGGGATTGTTGGTTTAAATGGGCCAGCATCCTGCCCTGTGGCGGGAGGCCATGTTGGGCCGAGTCATGTTCGAAATGGCGTGAGGCTGGGTGGGCCGAGTCATGTTCGAAGTGGCGTGAGGCTGGTGGGGCCGAGTCACAATCGAGATTCGTGGGCGCTGTATCTGTACGCTTTAAGTGAATTGGTTGCGTATTTCTAACAGCTCGAGCTTTTGGGATTAATGGTTAGCGCCAACGATCCTACAGTTATTTACCTAAGTGAAATATAATATGCTTAACCTCACACTATGTCAAAACATGCCATATCATGTTTATTACATTCAATAGCCAATATGCTAATTGTCAACAATATCATGTTGTTCTCAAATTGTCCGTTGGTATGTCCCTACCAAAATGCACATGTCTCTAACATGTAAATGCTCACCTCTCAGTTTACTAAGTTCATAATCTATGCATTATTCTAATGCCATGTCCAATGCATTATACTAATGCTATAACCAATACATTTCAATGCCGTGACCGATGCATTCTACAAATGCTGTAATTCATGCATTATTCTAATGCTACAATTCATGCATTCTACGAATGCCATGATAATGCATTCTACGATGCCAACAAGACCATAACCCATGCCATGCATGAGCTACATCAACCTCTACTACATAGAGTATAAAAGTCATCACGAAAGTATTCATTTAACCAAATAAACTCATGTTTAGCCAATTACAATTATCAAATACAAAGAGAATCCCTTTCCTCATGTTTTAAACATGGAATCATTCCACGACCAAAAGGTCGAGCCCAATGTCAACAATGTCCGTCACAGTTGCTCACCTAAATGAGGTGCAACATACTTATTTTGCATTTGTCATATCCTCTCTTTTCTCTATACAAGCATACTTTGGTATGCGAAGAGAATTCACTAGTCCATCAACCAAGTAGTGTCTCATATGACACTCCTTTCTAGCATGCATATCTTAATTAGCATTTCATAAATGCATCATCACAATACTAGTGTAAGTACTCTAGCATGCTTATCATTCTCATAATACTCTACTATATGGAATATGCCACTTTTTACATGCAACATGTATATATCATATTTTCACAATTTCCACCATGTCATAATTATCATAATTATACATCTAATCAATCCTATAACAAGATAGGAGACATAGGGGGAGTTCACCCATTTCGGTGAGGTCAGACCCACCGGATAAACGTCGAAACCTCGCAGTACATCAAAACGAAGTTGTCCCCCGAGCTTCACATACCCTAAGATAATTTTCCAAGGGGTTACAAGTTTCGAACGAACAAATTCGAAAACTACCAAAATCCATGAGGTAAATGGGTGAAAAATACCTTGAGCAAGTAGAACTTGTTCTAAGTCCAAATTGAGGTTAGGGATTTCAAATCCAACCTACAACAACATTCTACACCCATCAATTAAACCCCAAGAGCTCACAATCAAGAAACTCCAAATAAAATCCTAGTTTTCATGAAACTAGGTTTACATCCAAAATTTCATGCAATACTCATGAAAAAGGATTGTAAGAGAATCACTCACCATCTCAAGAGCCTCAATCCAAGCTAGCAAGTGCTAGGGTTGAAGTTTGATCCACCACAAGCACATCTCATCCATCCCGAGCTCCCCACAAAGCCTAGAAGCACTCCTCCATGAAGAAAATGGAGAAAGAAGAGATCAAATCCATGATCTAAAGGGTTGGAGAGGAGATAATCTAAAGAGAGAGAGAGAGAGAGAGAGAGGAAACCTACCTCACCTTCTCCAAGTCCTCAGCACATGAGGCAGTGAAGGGGTGAAGGGGTAAGCTATAATGGATGCAACAATATCCCCATAAGTCCCTCCAAAGACCAAAATTGTAAAACTACACAAATTGCAATTTCTGCACTGTATTCCGGTATACGTATGGGAATACCGGTATCAGGCCATAAATCCCGCAAACCCGAGCCTCGGCCAAAAAAGGCCACGCAACAGTGTTCCGGTATGCAACCCTCTGTACCGGAACAAAAGACTTCAGTACCGGTACGCCAACATCAGTACCGGAATGCCAGCCTAATCCGGTATCTGCTGCCGAATTCCGAAAAACCTGAGAGCTGCGCAAAAATAAGATCTCACTGGATTCCAGTATCCCAAAACCAGATACTGGTATACAATGTCAAAACTGCAGTTTTTGCAGATTTGACATCCGGAGTCCGTTTTCGCACTTTCCAAGTCTCGAAAACACTCCCAAGTCCACCAAACTCAACCCAAAACTACAGAATAGTATAAGCCACTATTCTCTCACTAGAACTCCGCAATTTGTTAAAGTTCAGTATGCTACAGAACGAGGATTGAAACCCCATAAGAGCGTTCTATTACGCCCAAAGAGTGCGAGTTTGCCACGAATACAAGTCCAGATTCGAACGAACGAGGATTCAAAGCCCATAAGAGTGTTCTATTACGCCCTAAGAGTGCGAGGTTGCCACGAGTACAAGTCCAGATTCGAAAGAACGAGTATTGAAAGCTCATAAGAGTGTTCTATTACGCCCAAAGAGTGCGAGTTTGCCACACGTACATGTCCAGATTCCAACGAACGAGGATCGACAGCCCACAAGAGTGTTCTATTACGCCCTAAGAGTGTGAGTTTGTCATGACTACAAGTCCAGATTCGAACAAACGAGGATTGAAACCCCATAAGAGCGTTCTATTACACTCAAAGAGTGCGAGTTTGCCACGAGTACAAGTCCAGATTCGAAAGAACGAGGATTGAAAGCCTATAAGAGCGTTCTATTACGCCCAAAGAGTGCGAGTTTGCCACGAGTACATGCTCAGATTCGAACGAACGAGGATTGAAAGTCCATAAGAGCGTTCTATTACGCCCAAAGAGTGCGAGTTTGCCACGAGTACATGCTCAGATTCGAACGAACGAGGATTGAAGCCCCATGAGAGCGTTCTATTACGCCCAAAGAGTGCGAGTTTGGCACGAGTACATGTTCAGATTGGAACGAACGAGGATTGAAAGCCCCTTGAGAGCGTTCTATTACGCCCAAAGAGTGCGAGTTTGCCACGAGTACATGTTCAGATTCGAACGAACGAGGATTGAAGCCCAGAGAGCGTTCTATTACGCCCAAAGAGTGCGAGCTTGCCACGAGTACATGCTCAGATTCGAACGAACGAGGATTGAAGCCCCATAAGAGCGTTCTATTACGCCCAAAGAGTGCGAGTTTGCCACGAGTACATGCTCAGATTCGAACGAACGAGGATTGAAGCCCCATAAGAGCGTTCTATTACGCCCAAAGAGTGCGAGCTTGCCACGAGTACATGCTCAGATTCGAACGAACGAGGATTGAAGCCCCATGAGAGCGTTCTATTACGCCCAAAGAGTGCGAGTTTGGCACGAGTACATGCTCAGATTCGAACGAACGAGGATTGAAGCCCAAGAGAGCATTCTATTACGCCCCAAGAGTGCGAATTTGCCACGAGTACATGCTCAGATTCGAACGAACGAGGATTGAAGCCCCATGAGAGCGTTCTATTACGCCCAAAGAGTGCGAGCTTGCCACGAGTACATGCTCAGATTCGAACGAACGAGGATTGAAGCCCCATAAGAGCGTTCTATTACGCCCAAAGAGTGCGAGCTTGCCACGAGTACATGCTCAGATTCGAACGAACGAGGATTGAAGCCCCATGAGAGCGTTCTATTACGCCAAAGCGAGCTTGCGCCCAAGAGTGCTAGCTTGCCACGAGTACATGCTCAGATTCGAACGAACGAGGATTGAAACCCCATAAGAGCATTCTATTACGCCCAAAGAGTGCGAGTTTGCCACGAGTACATGTTCAGATTCGAACGAACGAGGATTGAAGCCCCATGAGAGCGTTCTATTACGCCCAAAGAGTGGGAGCTTGCCACGAGTACATGTTCAGATTCGAACGAAGGAGGATTGAAGCCCCATGAGAGCGTTCTATTACGCCCAAAGAGTGCTAGCTTGCCACGAGTACTTGTTCAGTTTCGAACGAACGAGGATTGAAGCCCCATGAGAGCGTTCTATTACGCCCAAAGAGTGCGAGTTTGGCACGAGTACATGCTCAGATTCGAACGAACGAGGATTGAAGCCCCATGAGAGCGTTCTATTACGCCCAAAGAGTGCGAGCTTGCCACGAGTACATGCTCAGATTCGAACGAACGAGGATTGAAGCCCCATGAGAGCGTTCTATTACGCCCAAAGAGTGCGAGCTTGCCACGAGTACATGCTCAGATTCGAACGAACGAGGATTGAAGCCCCATGAGAGCGTTCTATTACGCCCAAAGAGTGCGAGCTTGCCACGAGTACATGCTCAGATTCGAACGAACGAGGATTGAAGCCCCATGAGAGCGTTCTATTACGCCCAAAGAGTGCGAGCTTGCCACGAGTACATGCTCAGATTCGAACGAACGAGGATTGAAAGCCCCATGAGAGCGTTCTATTACGCCCAAAGAGTGCGAGCTTGCCACGAGTACATGCTCAGATTCGAACGAACGAGGATTGAAGCCCCATGAGAGCGTTCTATTACGCCCAAAGAGTGCGAGCTTGCCACGAGTACATGCTCAGATTCGAACGAACGAGGATTGAAGCCCCATGAGAGGGTTCTATTACGCCCAAAGAGTGCGAGCTTGCCACGAGTAGATGCTCAGATTCGAACGAACGAGGATTGAAGCCCATAGAGAGCGTTCTATTACGCCCAAAGAGTGCGAGCTTGCCTCGAGTACATGCTCAGATTCGAACGAACGAGGATTGAAGCCCCATGAGAGCGTTCTATTACGCCCAAAGAGTGCGAGCTTGCCACGAGTACATGCTCAGATTCGAACGAACGAGGATTGAAAGCCCCCATGAGAGCGTTCTATTACGCCCAAAGAGTGTGCGCTTGCCACGAGTACATGCTCAGATTCGAACGAACGAGGATTGAAGCCCCATGAGAGCGTTCTATTACGCCCAAAGAGTGCGAGCTTGCCACGAGTACATGCTCAGATTCGAACGAACGAGGATTGAAGCCCCATGAGAGCGTTCTATTACGCCCAAAGAGTGCGAGCTTGCCACGAGTACATGCTCAGATTCGAACGAACGAGGATTGCCCCCCCATGAGAGCGTTCTATTACGCCCAAAGAGTGCGAGCTTGCCACGAGTACATGCTCAGATTCGAACGAACGAGGATTGAAGCCCCATGAGAGCGTTCTATTACGCCCAAAGAGTGCGAGCTTGCCACGAGTACATGCTCATATTCGTACGAACAAGGATTGAAGCCATATGAGAGCGTTCTATTACGCCCAAAGAGTGCGAGCTTGCCACGAGTACATGCTCAGATTCGAACGAACGAGGATTGAAGCCCCATGAGAGCGTTCTATTACGCCCAAAGAGTGCGAGCTTGCCACGAGTACATGCTCAGATTCGAACGAACGAGGATTGAAGCCCCATGAGAGCGTTCTATTACGCCCAAAGAGTGCGAGCTTGCCACGAGTACATGCTCAGATTCGAACGAACGAGGATTGAAGCCCCATGAGAGCGTTCTATTACGCCCAAAGAGTGCGAGCTTGCCACGAGTACATGCTCAGATTCGAACGAACGAGGATTGAAGCCCCATGAGAGCGTTCTATTACGCCCAAAAAGAGTGCGAGCTTGCCACGAGTACATGCTCAGATTCGAATTCGAACGAACGAGGATTGACCCCATGAGAGTGTTCTATTACGCCCAAAGAGTGCGAGCTTGCCACGAGTACATGCTTAGATTCGAACGAACGAGGATTGATTGAAGCCCCATGAGAGCGTTCTATTACGCCCAAAGAGTGCGAGCTTGCCACGAGTACATGCTCAGATTCGAACGAACGAGGATTGAAGCCCCATGAGAGCGTTCTATTACGCCCAAAGAGTGCGAGCTTGCCACGAGTACATGCTCAGATTCGAACGAACGAGGATTGAAGCCCCATGAGAGCGTTCTATTACGCCCAAAGAGTGCGAGCTTGCCACGAGTACATGCTCAGATTCGAACGAACGAGGATTGAAGCCCCATGAGAGCGTTCTATTACGCCCAAAGAGTGCGAGCTTGCCACGAGTACATGCTCAGATTCGAACGAACGAGGATTGAAGCCCCCCATGAGAGCGTTCTATTACGCCCAAAAGAGTGCGAGCTTGCCACGAGTACATGCTCAGATTCGAACGAACGAGGATTGCCCCCCCAGAGAGCGTTCTATTACGCCAAAAAGAGTGCGAGCTTGCCACGAGTACATGCTCATGCTCAGATTCGAACGAACGAGGATTGAAGCCCCATGAGAGCGTTCTATTACGCCCAAAGAGTGCGAGCTTGCCACGAGTACATGCTCAGATTCGAACGAACGAGGATTTGAAGCCCCATGAGAGCGTTCTATTACGCCCAAAGAGTGCGAGCTTGCCACGAGTACATGCTCAGATTCGAACGAACGAGGATTGAAGCCCCATGAGAGCGTTCTATTACGCCCAAAGAGTGCGAGCTTGCCACGAGTACATGCTCAGATTCGAACGAACGAGGATTGAAGCCCCATGAGAGCGTTCTATTACGCCCAAAGAGTGCGAGCTTGCCACGAGTACATGCTCAGATTCGAACGAACGAGGATTGAAGCCCCATGAGAGCGTTCTATTACGCCCAAAGAGTGCGAGCTTGCCACGAGTACATGCTTAGATTCGAACGAACGAGGATTGAAGCCCCATGAGAGCGTTCTATTACGCCCAAAGAGTGCGAGCTTGCCACGAGTACATGCTCAGATTCGAACGAACGAGGATTGAAGCCCCATGAGAGCGTTCTATTACGCCCAAAGAGTGCGAGCTTGCCACGAGTACATGCTCAGATTCGAACGAACGAGGATTGAAGCCCCATGAGAGCGTTCTATTACGCCCAAAGAGTGCGAGCTTGCCACGAGTACATGCTCAGATTCGAACGAACGAGGATTGAAGCCAAATGAGAGCGTTCTATTACGCCCAAAGAGTGCGAGCTTGCCACGAGTACATGCTCAGATTCGAACGAACGAGGATTGAAGCCCCATGAGAGCGTTCTATTACGCCCAAAGAGTGCGAGCTTGCCACGAGTACATGCTCAGATTCGAACGAACGAGGATTGAAGCCCCATGAGAGCGTTCTATTACGCCCAAAGAGTGCGAGAGCTTGCCACGAGTAGTACATGCTCAGATTCGAACGAACGAGGATTGAAGCCCCATGAGAGCGTTCTATTACGCCCAAAGAGTGCGAGCTTGCCACGAGTACATGCTCAGATTCGAACGAACGAGGATTGAAGCCCCATGAGAGCGTTCTATTACGCCCAAAGAGTGCGAGCTTGCCACGAGTACATGCTCAGATTCGAACGAACGAGGATTGAAGCCCCATGAGAGCGTTCTATTACGCCCAAAGAGTGCGAGCTTGCCACGAGTACATGCTCAGATTCGAACGAACGAGGATTGAAGCCCCATGAGAGCGTTCTATTACGCCCAAAGAGTGCGAGCTTGCCACGAGTACATGCTCAGATTCGAACGAACGAGGATTGAAGCCCCATGAGAGCGTTCTATTACGCCCAAAGAGTGCGAGCTTGCCACGAGTACATGCTCAGATTCGAACGAACGAGGATTGAAGCCCCATGAGAGCGTTCTATTACGCCCAAAGAGTGCGAGCTTGCCACGAGTACATGCTCAGATTCGAACGAACGAGGATTGAAGCCCCATGAGAGCGTTCTATTACGCCCAAAGAGTGCGAGAGCTTGCCACGAGAGTACATGCTCAGATTCGAACGAACGAGGATTGAAGCCCCATGAGAGCGTTCTATTACGCCCAACGAGTGCGAGCTTGCCACGAGTACATGCTCAGATTCGAACGAACGAGGATTGAAGCCCCATGAGAGCGTTCTATTACGCCCAAAGAGTGCGAGCTTGCCACGAGTACATGCTCAGATTCGAACGAACGAGGATTGAAGCCCCCATGAGAGCGTTCTATTACGCCCAAAGAGTGCGAGCTTGCCACGAGTACATGCTCAGATTCGAACGAACGAACGAGGATTGAAGCCCCATAGAGAGCGTTCTATTACGCCAAAAAGAGTGCGAGCTTGCCACGAGTACATGCTCAGATTCGAACGAACGAGGATTGAAGCCCCATGAGAGCGTTCTATTTACGCCCAAAGAGTGCGAGCTTGCCACGAGTACATGCTCAGATTCGAACGAACGAGGATTGAAGCCCCATGAGAGCCTTCTATTACGCCCAAAGAGTGCGAGCTTGCCACGAGTACATGCTCAGATTCGAACGAACGAGGATTGAAGCCCCATGAGAGCGTTCTATTACGCCCAAAGAGTGCGAGCTTGCCACGAGTACATGCTCAGATTCGAACGAACGAGGATTGAAGCCCCATGAGAGCGTTCTATTACGCCCAAAGAGTGCGAGCTTGCCACGAGTACATGCTCAGATTCGAACGAACGAGGATTGAAGCCCCATGAGAGCGTTCTATTACGCCCAAAGAGTGCGAGCTTGCCACGAGTACATGCTCAGATTCGAACGAACGAGGATTGAAGCCCCATGAGAGCGTTCTATTACGCCCCCAAAGAGTGCGAGCTTGCCACGAGTACATGCTCAATTTCGAACGAACGAGGATTGAAGCCCCATGAGAGCGTTCTATTACGCCCAAAGAGTGCGAGCTTGCCACGAGTACATGCTCAGATTCGAACGAACGAGGATTGAAGCCCCATGAGAGCGTTCTATTACGCCCAAAAAGAGTGCGAGCTTGCCACGAGTACATGCTCAGATTCGAACGAACGAGGATTGAAGCCCCATGAGAGCGTTCTATTACGCCCAAAGAGTGCGAGCTTGCCACGAGTACATGCTCAGATTCAGATTCGAACGAACGAGGATTGAAGCCCCATGAGAGCGTTCTATTACGCCCAAAGAGTGCGAGCTTGCCACGAGTACATGCTCAGATTCGAACGAACGAGGATTGAAGCCCCATGAGATGAGAGCGTTCTATTACGCCCAAAGAGTGCGAGCTTGCCACGAGTACATGCTCAGATTCGAACGAACGAGGATTGAAGCCCCATGAGAGCGTTCTATTACGCCCAAAGAGTGCGAGCTTGCCACGAGTACATGCTCAGATTCGAACGAACGAGGATTGAAGCCCCAAAGAGAGCGTTCTATTACGCCCAAAGAGTGCGAGCTTGCCACGAGTACATGCTCAGATTCGAACGAACGAGGATTGAAGCCCCATGAGAGCGTTCTATTACGCCCAAAGAGTGCGAGCTTGCCACGAGTACATGCTCAGATTCGAACGAACGAGGATTGAAGCCCCATGAGAGCGTTCTATTACGCCCAAAGAGTGCGAGCTTGCCACGAGTACATGCTCAGATTCGAACGAACGAGGATTGAAGCCCCATGAGAGCGTTCTATTACGCCCAAAGAGTGCGAGCTTGCCACGAGTACATGCTCAGATTCGAACGAACGAGGATTGAAGCCCCATGAGAGCGTTCTATTACGCCCAAAAAGAGTGCGAGCTTGCCACGAGTACATGCTCAGATTCGAACGAACGAGGATTGAAGCCCCATGAGAGCGTTCTATTACGCCCAAAGAGTGCGAGCTTGCCACGAGTACATGCTCAGATTCGAACGAACGAGGATTGATTGAAGCCCCATGAGAGCGTTCTATTACGCCCAAAGAGTGCGAGCTTGCCACGAGTACATGCTCAGATTCGAACGAACGAGGATTGAAGCCCCATGAGAGCGTTCTATTACGCCCAAAGAGTGCGAGCTTGCCACGAGTACATGCTCAGATTCGAACGAACGAGGATTGAAGCCCCATGAGAGCGTTCTATTACGCCCAAAGAGTGCGAGCTTGCCACGAGTACATGCTCAGATTCGAACGAACGAGGATTGAAGCCCCATGAGAGCGTTCTATTACGCCCAAAGAGTGCGAGCTTGCCACGAGTACATGCTCAGATTCGAACGAACGAGGATTGAAGCCCCATGAGAGCGTTCTATTACGCCCAAAGAGTGCGAGCTTGCCACGAGTACATGCTCAGATTCAGATTCGAACGAACGAGGATTGAAGCCCCATGAGAGCGTTCTATTACGCCCAAAGAGTGCGAGCTTGCCACGAGTACATGCTCAGATTCGAACGAACGAGGATTGAAGCCCCATGAGAGCGTTCTATTACGCCCAAAGAGTGCGAGCTTGCCACGAGTACATGCTCAGATTCGAACGAACGAGGATTGAAGCCCCATGAGAGCGTTCTATTACGCCCAAAGAGTGCGAGCTTGCCACGAGTACATGCTCAGATTCGAACGAACGAGGATTGAAGCCCCATGAGAGCGTTCTATTACGCCCAAAAAGTGCGATCTTGCCACGAGTACATGCTCATTCAGATTCGAACGAACGAGGATTGAAGCCCCCATGAGAGCGTTCTATTACGCCCAAAGAGTGCGAGCTTGCCACGAGTACATGCTCAGATTCGAACGAACGAGGATTGAAGCCCCATGAGAGCGTTCTATTACGCCCAAAGAGTGCGAGCTTGCCACGAGTACATGCTCAGATTCGAACGAACGAGGATTGAAGCCCCATGAGAGCGTTCTATTACGCCCAAAGAGTGCGAGCTTGCCACGAGTACATGCTCAGATTCGAACGAACGAGGATTGAAGCCCCATGAGAGCGTTCTATTCGCCCAAAGAGTGCGAGCTTGCCACGAGTACATGCTCAGTTTCGAACGAACGAGGATTGAAGCCCCATGAGAGCGTTCTATTACGCCAAAGAGTGCGAGCTTGCCACGAGTACATGCTCAGATTCGAACGAACGAGGATTGAAGCCCCATGAGAGCGTTCTATTACGCCCAAAGAGTGCGAGCTTGCCACGAGTACATGCTCAGATTCGAACGAACGAGGATTGAAGCCCCATGAGAGCGTTCTATTACGCCCAAAGAGTGCGAGCTTGCCACGAGTACATGCTCAGATTCGAACGAACGAGGATTGAAGCCCCATGAGAGCGTTCTATTACGCCCAAAGAGTGCGAGCTTGCCACGAGTACATGCTCAGATTCGAACGAACGAGGATTGAAGCCCCATGAGAGCGTTCTATTACGCCCAAAGAGTGCGAGCTTGCCACGAGTACATGCTCAGATTCGAACGAACGAGGATTGAAGCCCCATTAGATCGTTCTATTCCCCCAAAGAGTGCGAGCTTGCCACGAGTACATGCTCAGATTCGAACGAACGAGGATTGAAGCCCCATGAGAGCGTTCTATTACGCCCAAAAGAGTGCGAGCTTGCCACGAGTATGCATCAGCTCAGATTCGAACGAACGAGGATTGAAGCCCCATGAGAGCGTTCTATTACGCCCAAAGAGTGGGAGGTTGCCACGAGTACATGCTCAGATTCGAACGAACGAGGATTGAAGCCCCATGAGAGCGTTCTATTACGCCCAAAGAGTGCGAGCTTGCCACGAGTACTTGCTCAGATTCGAACGAACGAGGATTGAAGCCCCATGAGAGCGTTCTATTACGCCCAAAGAGTGCGAGCTTGCCACGACGAGTACATGCTCAGATTCGAACGAACGAGGATTGAAGCCCCATGAGAGCGTTCTATTACGCCCAAATAGTGCGAGCTTGCCACAAGTACATGATTCAGATTCGAACGAACGAGGATTTGAAGCCCCATGAGAGCGTTCTATTACGCCCAAAGAGTGCGAGCTTGCCACGAGTACATGCTCAGATTCGAACGAACGAGGATTGAAGCCCCATGAGAGCGTTCTATTACGCCCAAAGAGTGCGAGCTTGCCACGAGTACATGCTCAGATTCGAACGAACGAGGATTGAAGCCCCATGAGAGCGTTCTATTACGCCCCAAAGAGTGCGAGCTTGCCACGAGTACATGCTCAGATTCGAACGAACGAGGATTGAAGCCCCATGAGAGCGTTCTATTACGCCCAAAGAGTGCGAGCTTGCCACGAGTACATGCTCAGATTCGAACGAACGAGGATTGAAGCCCCATGAGAGCGTTCTATTACGCCCAAAGAGTGCGAGCTTGCCACGAGTACATGCTCAGATTCGAACGAACGAGGATTGAAGCCCCATGAGAGCGTTCTATTACGCCCAAAGAGTGCGAGCTTGCCGCGAGTACATGCTCAGATTCGAACGAACAGGGATTGAAGCCCCATGAGAGCGTTCTATTACGCCCAAAGAGTGCGAGCTTGCCACGAGTACATGCTCAGATTCGAACGAACGAGGATTGAAGCCCCATGAGAGCGTTCTATTACGCCCAAAGAGTGCGAGCTTGCCACGAGTACATGCTCAGATTCGAACGAACGAGGATTGAAGCCCCATGAGAGAGCGTTCTATTACGCCCAACCCCAAAGAGTGCGAGCTTGCCACGAGTACATGCTCAGATTCGATTCGAACGAACGAGGATTGAAGCCCCATGAGAGCGTTCTATTCGCCCAAAGAGTGCGAGCTTGCCACGAGTACATGCTCAGTTTCGAACGAACGAGGATTGAAGCCCCATGAGAGCGTTCTATTACGCCAAAGAGTGCGAGCTTGGCACGAGTACATGCTCAGATTCGAACAAACGAGGATTGAAGCCCCATGAGAGCGTTCTATTACGCCCAAAGAGTGCGAGCTTGGCACGAGTACATGCTCAGATTCGAACGACGAGGATTGAAGCCCCATGAGAGCGTTCTATTACGCCCAAAGAGTGCGAGCTTGCCACGAGTACATGCTCAGATTCGAACGAACGAGGATTGAAGCCCCATGAGAGCGTTCTATTACGCCCGAAAGAGTGCGAGCTTGCCACGAGTACATGCTCAGATTCGAACGAACGAGGATTGAAGAAGCCCCATGAGAGCGTTCTATTACGCCCAAAGAGTGCGAGCTTGCCACGAGTACATGCTCAGATTCGAACGAACGAGGATTGAAGCCCCATGAGAGAGCGTTCTATTACGCCCAAAGAGTGCGAGCTTGCCACGAGTACATGCTCAGATTCGAACGAACGAGGATTGAAGCCCCATGAGAGCGTTCTATTACGCCCAAAGAGTGCGAGCTTGCCACGAGTACATGCTCAGATTCGAACGAACGAGGATTGAAGCCCCATGAGAGCGTTCTATTACGCCCAAAGAGTGTGCGCTTGCCACGAGTACATGCTCATATTCGAACGAACGAGGATTGAAGCCCCATGAGAGCGTTCTATTACGCCCAAAGAGTGCGAGCTTGCCACGAGTACATGCTCAGATTCGAACGAACGAGGATTGAAGCCCCATGAGAGCGTTCTATTACGCCCAAAGAGTGCGAGCTTGCCACGAGTACATGCTTAGATTCGATTCGAACGAACGAGGATTGAAGCCCCATGAGAGCGTTCTATTACGCCCAAAAGAGTGCGAGCTTGCACACGAGTACATGCTCAGATTCGAACGAACGAGGATTGAAGCCCCATGAGAGCGTTCTATTACGCCCAAAGAGTGCGAGTGCGAGCTTGCCACACGAGTACATGCTCAGATTCGAACGAACGAGGATTGAAGCCCCATGAGAGCGTTCTATTACGCCCAAAGAGTGCGAGCTTGCCACGAGTACATGCTCAGATTCGAACGAACGAGGATTGAAGCCCCATGAGAGCGCGTTCTATTACGCCCAAAGAGTGCGAGCTTGCCACGAGTACATGCTCAGATTCGAACGAACGAGGATTGAAGCCCCATGAGAGCGTTCTATTACGCCCAAAGAGTGCGAGCTTGCCACGAGTACATGCTCAGATTCGAACGAACGAGGATTGAAGCCCCATGAGAGCGTTCTATTACGCCCAAAGAGTGCGAGCTTGCCACGAGTACATGCTCAGATTCGACGAACGAACGAGGATTGAAGCCCCATGAGAGAGCGTTCTATTACGCCCAAAAAGAGTGCGAGCTTGCCACGAGTACATGCTCAGATTCGAACGAACGAGGATTGAAGCCCCATGAGAGCGTTCTATTACGCCCAAAGAGTGCGAGCTTGCCACGAGTACATGCTCAGATTCGAACGAACGAGGATTGAAGCCCCATGAGAGCGTTCTATTACGCCCAAAGAGTGCGAGCTTGCCACGAGTACATGCTCAGATTCGAACGAACGAGGATTGAAGCCCCATGAGAGCGTTCTATTACGCCCAAAGAGTGCGAGCTTGCCACGAGTACATGCTCAGATTCGAACGAACGAGGATTGAAGCCCCATGAGAGCGTTCTATTACGCCCAAAGAGTGCGAGCTTGCCACGAGTACATGCTCAGATTCGAACGAACGAGGATTGAAGCCCCATGAGAGCGTTCTATTACGCCCAAAGAGTGCGAGCTTGCCACGAGTACATGCTCAGATTCGAACGAACGAGGATTGAAGCCCCATGAGAGCGTTCTATTACGCCCAAAGAGTGCGAGCTTGCCACGAGTACATGCTCAGATTCGAACGAACGAGGATTGAAGCCCCATGAGAGCGTTCTATTACGCCCAAAGAGTGCGAGCTTGCCACGAGTACATGCTCAGATTCGAACGAACGAGGATTGAAGCCCCATGAGAGCGTTCTATTACGCCCAAAGAGTGCGAGCTTGCCACGAGTACATGCTCAGATTGGAACGAACAAGGATTGAACCCCATGAGAGCGTTCTATTACGCCCAAAGAGTGCGAGCTTGCCACGAGTACATGCTCAGATTCGAACGAACGAGGATTGAAGCCCCATGAGAGCGTTCTATTACGCCCAAAGAGTGCGAGCTTGCCACGAGTACATGCTCAGATTCGAACGAACGAGGATTGAAGCCCCATGAGAGCGTTCTATTACGCCCAAAGAGTGCGAGCTTGCCACGAGTACATGCTCAGATTCGAACGAACGAGGATTGAAGCCCCATGAGAGCGTTCTATTACGCCCAAAGAGTGCGAGCTTGCCACGAGTACATGCTCAGATTCGAACGAACGAGGATTGAAGCCCCATGAGAGCGTTCTATTACGCCCAAAGAGTGCGAGCTTGCCACGAGTACATGCTCAGATTCGAACGAACGAGGATTGAAGCCCCATGAGAGCGTTCTATTACGCCCAAAGAGTGCGAGCTTGCCACGAGTACATGCTCAGATTCGAACGAACGAGGATTGAAGAAGCCCCATGAGAGCGTTCTATTACGCCCAAAGAGTGCGAGCTTGCCACGAGTACATGCTCAGATTCGAACGAACGAGGATTGAAGCCCCATGAGAGCGTTCTATTACGCCCAAAGAGTGCGAGCTTGCCACGAGTACATGCTCAGATTCGAACGAACGAGGATTGAAGCCCCATGAGAGCGTTCTATTACGCCCAAAGAGTGCGAGCTTGCCACGAGTACATGCTCAGATTCGAACGAACGAGGATTGAAGCCCCATGAGAGCGTTCTATTACGCCCAAAGAGTGCGAGCTTGCCACGAGTACATGCTCAGATTCGAACGAACGAGGATTGAAGCCCCATGAGAGCGTTCTATTACGCCCAAAGAGTGCGAGCTTGCCACGAGTACATGCTCAGATTCGAACGAACGAGGATTGAAGCCCCATGAGAGCGTTCTATTACGCCCAAAGAGTGCGAGCTTGCCACGAGTACATGCTCAGATTCGAACGAACGAACGAGGATTGAAGCCCCATGAGAGCGTTCTATTACGCCCAAAGAGTGCGAGCTTGCCACGAGTACATGCTCAGATTCGAACGAACGAGGATTGAAGCCCCATGAGAGCGTTCTATTACGCCCAAAGAGTGCGAGCTTGCCACGAGTACATGCTCAGATTCGAACGAACGAGGATTGAACCCCCATGAGAGCGTTCTATTACGCCCAAAGAGTGCGAGCTTGCCACGAGTACATGCTCAGATTCGAACGAACGAGGATTGAAGCCCCATGAGAGCGTTCTATTACGCCCAAAGAGTGCGAGCTTGCCACGAGTACATTCTAAGATTCGAACGAACGAGGATTGAAGCCCCATGAGAGCGTTCTATTACGCCCAAAGAGTGCGAGCTTGCCACGAGTACATGCTCAGATTCGAACGAACGAGGATTGAAGCCCCATGAGAGCGTTCTATTACGCCCAAAGAGTGCGAGCTTGCCACGAGTACATGCTCAGATTCGAACGAACGAGGATTGAAGCCCCATGAGAGCGTTCTATTACGCCCAAAGAGTGCGAGCTTGCCACGAGTACATGCTCAGATTCGAACGAACGAGGATTGAAGCCCCATGAGAGCGTTCTATTACGCCCAAAGAGTGCGAGCTTGCCACGAGTACATGCTCAGATTCGAACGAACGAGGATTGAAGCCCCATGAGAGCGTTCTATTACGCCCAAAGAGTGCGAGCTTGCCACGGGTACATGCTCAGATTCGAACGAACGAGGATTGAAGCCCATAAGAGCATTCTATTACGCCCAAAGAGTGCTAGCTTGCCACGAGTACTTGTTCAGATTCGAACGAACGAGGGATTGAAGCCCCATGAGAGCGTTCTATTACGCCCAAAGAGTGCGAGCTTGCCACGAGTACATGCGCAGATTCGAACGAACGAGGATTGAAGCCCCATGAGAGCGTTCTATTACGCCCAAAGAGTGCGAGCTTGCCACGAGTACATGCTCAGATTCGAACGAACGAGGATTGAAGCCCCATGAGAGCGTTCTATTACGCCCAAAGAGTGCGAGCTTGCCACGAGTACATGCTCAGATTCGAACGAACGAGGATTGAAGCCCCATGAGAGCGTTCTATTACGCCCAAAGAGTGCGAGCTTGCCACGAGTACATGCTCAGATTCGAACGAACGAGGATTGAAGCCCCATGAGAGCGTTCTATTACGCCCAAAGAGTGCGAGCTTGCCACGAGTACATGCTCAGATTCGAACGAACGAGGATTGAAGCCCCATGAGAGCGTTCTATTACGCCCAAAGAGTGCGAGCTTGCCACGAGTACATGCTCAGATTCGAACGAACGAGGATTGAAGCCCCATGAGAGCGTTCTATTACGCCCAAAGAGTGCGAGCTTGCCACGAGTACATGCTCAGATTCGAACGAACGAGGATTGAAGCCCCATGAGAGCGTTCTATTACGCCCAAAGAGTGCGAGCTTGCCACGAGTACATGCTCAGATTCGAACGAACGAGGATTGAAGCCCCATGAGAGCGTTCTATTACGCCCAAAGAGTGCGAGCTTGCCACGAGTACATGCTCAGATTCGAACGAACGAGGATTGAAGCCCCATGAGAGCGTTCTATTACGCCCAAAAAGAGTGCGAGCTTGCCACGAGTACATGCTCAGATTCGAACGAACGAGGATTGAAGCCCCATGAGAGCGTTCTATTACGCCCAAAGAGTGCGAGCTTGCCACGAGTACATGATCAGATTCGAACGAACGAGGATTGAAGCCCCATGAGAGCGTTCTATTACGCCCAAAGAGTGCGAGCTTGCCACGAGTACATGCTCAGATTCGAACGAACGAGGATTGAAGCCCCATGAGAGCGTTCTATTACGCCCAAAGAGTGCGAGCTTGCCACGAGTACATGCTCAGATTCGAACGAACGAGGATTGAAGCCCCATGAGAGCGTTCTATTACGCCCAAAGAGTGCGATCTTGCCACGAGTTATGCTCAGATTCGAACGAACGAGGATTGAAGCCCCATGAGAGCGTTCTATTACGCCCAAAGAGTGCTAGCTTGCCACGAGTACATGCTCAGATTCGAACGAACGAGGATTGAAGCCCCATGAGAGCGTTCTATTACGCCCAAAGAGTGCGAGCTTGCCACGAGTACATGCTCAGATTCGAACGAACGAGGATTGAAGCCCCATGAGAGCGTTCTATTACGCCCAAAGAGTGCGAGCTTGCCACGAGTACATGCTCAGATTCGAACGAACGAGGATTGAAGCCCCATGAGAGCGTTCTATTACGCCCAAAGAGTGCGAGCTTGCCACGAGTACATGCTCAGATTCGAACGAACGAGGATTGAAGCCCCATGAGAGCGTTCTATTACGCCCAAAGAGTGCGAGCTTGCCACGAGTACATGCTCAGATTCGAACGAACGAGGATTGAAGCCCCATGAGAGCGTTCTATTACGCCCAAAGAGTGCGAGCTTGCCACAAGTCATGCTCAGATTCGAACGAACGAGGATTGAAGCCCCATGAGAGCGTTCTATTACGCCCAAAGAGTGCGAGCTTGCCACGAGTACATGCTCAGATTCGAACGAACGAGGATTGAAGCCCCATGAGAGCGTTCTATTACGCCCAAAGAGTGCGAGCTTGCCACGAGTACATGCTCAGATTCGAACGAACGAGGATTGAAGCCCCATGAGAGCGTTCTATTACGCCCAAAGAGTGCGAGCTTGCCACGAGTACATGCTCAGATTCGAACGAACGAGGATTGAAGCCCCATGAGAGCGTTCTATTACGCCCAAAGAGTGCGAGCTTGCCACGAGTACATGCTCAGATTCGAACGAACGAGGATTGAAGCCCCATGAGAGCGTTCTATTACGCCCAAAGAGTGCGAGCTTGCCACGAGTACATGCTCAGATTCGAACGAACGAGGATTGAAGCCCCATGAGAGCGTTCTATGCTCAGATTCGAACGAACGAGGATTGAAGCCCCATGAGAGCGTTCTATTACGCCCAAAGAGTGCGAGCTTGCCACGAGTACATGCTCAGATTCGAACGAACGAGGATTGAAGCCCCATGAGAGCGTTCTATTACGCCCAAAGAGTGCGAGCTTGCCACGAGTACATGCTCAGATTCGAACGAACGAGGATTGAAGCCCCATAGAGCGTTCTATTGGGTTAATAGGTGTATAAACAAAAATCACAAATCTCAATGCGATAAAGTAATGCGGAAAATAAAATCAGCACACCGAGATTTACGTGGGAAACTCCACCTTGGAGAAAAACCCACGGGACCAACACGCGAAAAAATAATCCACTAAGAGTAAAGAATTACAAGGTGATTACCGACTCCACGGACTTAACCTCTCCCTTCTCTTCAGCGGATCACGCGCACCAACGGGTTGTCCACGCCCCACGTCCGAATCCACGGACGCCACGCCTCGAATCCACGAGACGCCCAACTTCGAATCCACGAAGCCTTCAACACGTCGAATCCACGACGCTCACTCGAATCCACGAGTGCACTCTGTCCGGAGCAAGAACAATAAAGTTGATGATGGTTTATTGCTTAGAATATCATGAAAGATCTGTGGGAATAGTCTCTAAGCAATTCTCAAATTGATTCTAAAAGAATATTAGAAATTAGGGCACCATGAATCAATTTGAGAGAAGCTTGATGTAGAAGATGAGAAAAACGGTTACCTACAAGCTTCTAGGGTTTGTAAAAGATAATCTATACTTAACCACGTTTTAGAGACACCCCCACATCTTATTTATAGGTTTAGAAGCAATCCGAAATAGATTAGGATTAAAAACAGTTTTTAGAAAGATTTGGAAACAATCCAATTTCGACTAGGATTGAAAACAGATTTTAAAACGATTTGGAATCAAATAAGGATTGCAAAAATGATTTTAAGAAATCTACCATCTTATTTTTAGGTTTGGGAGACATTAGAATCAGAGTAGAATTGAAAAAATAACTTTCCAAAAATTCGCGACGGGTCGGGGTCCGGACCTTGGATTGCAGGGTCCGGACCTTGAAGTTTCCAGACGTTTCATAGTCCAGACCTTGGCCTCAGGGTCCGGACCCTCCCTGCGTGACAGCCTGACAGGCTTACGGGTTCCGGACCGCAGCTCCCAGGGTCCGGACCCCGTAGCATGAATTTTTCCGATCCGATTATAAATCATTAAAAACCTATTCTAATGTCTTCCAAACACTTGTAAATGTTTATAAATCATCATCAAGATTATTTAAACTTACCAAGCATCGAGAATTCATACGTTGAGTCTTCGAGTCTTCAATCTTCGTCTTTTCTTCTTTGAACCTTCAAGACTCCGACTCACTTCACGAAATATGCCAATATAAAATCCGTAACAATCTCCCCCTTTGGCAATTTCATGACAAAACCCAAAATTACATAAAACACTCACGATGCTCATCTCTCCAAAATTGAAATTCATTGCCATCACCAAAACAATGAACTTCTCGCGTGAAAGATCCAAATAAAATTCAAAATTATATTTTTGTAACTCCTAAAAACAAACTCTATAACTTAGACAAACATGGAGTCTTGAAGTCTTGAAAGACCTGCAAAAAATTTTCATTCTCCACGAACAAAGTTAGTAAAAAATATATATCTAAATCTCTCACCCTTTGTTCATGCGTCTAAGTTCAAAATCTCTCTCCCCCTTTTTGTCAAAAATTGCCAAAAGAAAACACCCAAAAATAGAGAGAGTTGAAAGAAATAAAATAAAACACAAGTTCAAAACATTTTTCAATTTTGAAACCACTTGTGATAAAAACGTCAAACATTGTTAGTGCAAGAGGAGTATAAATTCACATTGACTTCTTTCAATCCCTATTAATTTCATAAGAATTAAGAACTTTACTACACAATCATCATAATGTAGATAAAATACTACACGATTTCTTAATTCATATAAACTTCAAAATCAAGTCATCAAAAATAATCTAAAGGCTCAAAAGCTATCAAGATGTAAACGGATTTATGAAGATGACTTAAGAAATTCATCAAAGAGACATAAATTGTCGCATAAACGTTCAAAATTGAGAGATAAAACAAACATCGCACAGGGGGTGGCTCTTTGAGCATCTTTCATGTATGTGGACCACCTTATAACTCCGAAAAATAAAATTTGTGACATTTTTTTGCTCTCTCTTGGGCTTCGATCCTCGTTCCTTCGAATGTGAGCATGTACTCGTGGCCAATTCGCACTCTTGGGGCGTAATTGAATGCTCTCTTGGGGCTTCGATCCTCGTTCCTTCGAATGTGAGCACGTACTCGTGGCAAATTCGCACTCTTGGGGCGTAATAGAATGCTCTCTTCGGGGGGCTTCGATCCTCGTTCCTTCGAATGTGAGCATGTACTCGTGGCAAATTCGCACTCTTGGGGCGTAATAGAATGCTCTCTTGGGCTTCGATCCTCGTTCCTTCGAATGTGAGCATGTACTCGTGGCAAATTCGCACTCTTGGGGCGTAATAGAATGCTCTCTTGGGCTTCGATCCTCGTTCCTTCGAATGTGAGCATGTACTCGTGGCAAATTCGCACTCTTGGGGCGTAATAGAATGCTCTCTTGGGCTTCGATCCTCGTTCCTTCGAATGTGAGCATGTACTCGTGGCAAATTCGCACTCTTGGGGCGTAATAGAATGCTCTCTTGGGCTTCTTCGATCTTCGTTCCTTCGAATGTGAGCATGTACTCGTGGCAAATTCGCACTCTTGGGGCGTAATAGAATGCTCTCTTGGGGCTTCGATCCTCGTTCCTTCGAATGTGAGCATGTACTCGTGGCGAATTCGCACTCTTGGGGCGTAATAGAATGCTCTCTTGGGCTTCGATCTCGTTCCTTCGAATGTGAGCATGTACTCGTGGCAAATTCGCACTCTTGGGGCGTAATAGAATGCTCTCTTGGGGCTTCGATCCTCGTTCCTTCGAATGTGAGCATGTACTCGTGGCAAATTCGCACTCTTGGGGCGTAATAGAATGCTCTCTTGGGCTTCGATCCTCGTTCCTTCGAATGTGAGCATGTACTCGTGGCAAATTCGCACTCTTGGGGCGTAATAGAATGCTCTCTTGGGCTTCGATCCTCGTTCCTTCGAATGTGAACATGTACTCGTGGCAAATTCGCACTCTTGGGGCGTAATAGAATGCTCTCTTGGGCTTCGATCCTCGTTCCTTCGAATGTGAGCATGTACTCGTGGCAAATTCGCACTCTTGGGGCGTAATAGAATGCTCTCTTGGGCTTCGATCCTCGTTCCTTCGAATGTGAGCATGTACTCGTGGCAAATTCGCACTCTTGGGGCGTAATAGAATGCTCTCTTGGGCTTCGATCCTCGTTCCTTCGAATGTGAGCATGTACTCGTGGCAAATTCGCACTCTTGGGGCGTAATAGAATGCTCTCTTGGGGCTTCGATCCTCGTTCCTTCGAATGTGAGCATGTACTCGTGGCAAATTCGCACTCTTGGGGCGTAATAGAATGCTCTCTTGGGCTTCGATCCTCGTTCCTTCGAATGTGAGCATGTACTCGTGGCAAATTCGCACTCTTGGGGCGTAATAGAATGCTCTCTTGGGCTTCGATCCTCGTTCCTTCGAATGTGAGCATGTACTCGTGGCAAATTCGCACTCTTGGGGCGTAATAGAATGCTCTCTTGGGGCTTCGATCCTCGTTCCTTCGAATGTGAGCATGTACTCGTGGCAAATTCGCACTCTCGGGGCGTAATAGAATGCTCTCTTGGGCTTCGATCTTCTCGTTCCTTCGAATGTGAGCATGTACGTGGCAAATTCGCACTCTTGGGGCGTAATAGAATGCTCTCTTGGGCTTCGATCCTCGTTCCTTCGAATGTGAGCATGTACTCGTGGCAAATTCGCACTCTTGGGGCGTAATAGAATGCTCTCTTGGGCTTCGATCCTCGTTCCTTCGAATGTGAGCATGTACTCGTGGCAAATTCGCACTCTTGGGGCGTAATAGAATGCTCTTGGGCTTCGATCCTCGTTCCTTCGAATGTGAGCATGTACTCGTGGCAAATTCGCACTCTTGGGGCGTAATAGAATGCTCTCTTGGGCTTCGATCCTCGTTCCTTCGAATGTGAGCATGTACTCGTGGCAAATTCGCACTCTTGGGGCGTTAATAGAATGCTCTCTTGGGCTTCGATCCTCGTTCCTTCGAATGTGAGCATGTACTCGTGGCAAATTCGCACTCTTGGGGCGTAATAGAATGCTCTCTTGGGCTTCGATCCTCGTTCCTTCGAATGTGAGCATGTACTCGTGGCAAATTCGCACTCTTGGGGCGTAATAGAATGCTCTCTTGGGGCTTCGATCCTCATTCCTTCGAATGTGAGCATGTACTCGTGGCAAATTCGCACTCTTGGGGCTTAATAGAATGCTCTCTTGGGCTTCGATCCTCGTTCCTTCGAATGTGAGCATGTACTCGTGGCAAATTCGCACTCTTGGGGCGTAATAGAATGCTCTCTTGGGCTTCGATCCTCGTTCCTTCGAATGTGAGCATGTACTCGTGGCAAATTCGCACTCTTTGGGGCTTAATAGAATGCTCTCTTTGACTTCTTCGATCCTCGTTCCTTCGAATGTGAGCATGTACTCGTGGCAAATTCGCACTCTTGGGGCGTAATAGAATGCTCTCTTGGGCTTCGATCCTCGTTCCTTCGAATGTGAGCATGTACTCGTGGCAAATTCGCACTCTTGGGGCGTAATAGAATGCTCTCTTGGGCTTCGATCCTCGTTCCTTCGAATGTGAGCATGTACTCGTGGCAAATTCGCACTCTTGGGGCGTAATAGAATGCTCTCTTGGGCTTCGATCCTCTCATTCCTTCCTTCGAATGTGAGCATGTACTCGTGGCAAATTCGCACTCTTGGGGCGTAATAGAATGCTCTCTTGGGCTTCGATCCTCGTTCCTTCGAATGTGAGCATGTACTCGTGGCAAATTCGCACTCTTGGGGCGTAATAGAATGCTCTCTTGGGCTTCGATCCTCGTTCCTTCGAATGTGAGCATGTACTCGTGGCAAATTCGCACTCTTGGGGCGTAATAGAATGCTCTCTTGGGCTTCGATCCTCGTTCCTTCGAATGTGAGCATGTACTCGTGGCAAATTCGCACTCTTGGGGCGTAATAGAATGCTCTCTTGGGCTTCGATCCTCGTTCCTTCGAATGTGAGCATGTACTCGTGGCAAAATTCGCACTCTTGGGGCGTAATAGAATGCTCTCTTTGGGCTTCGATCCTCGTTCCTTCAAATGTGAGCATGTACTCGTGGCAAATTCGCACTCTTGGGGCGTAATAGAATGCTCTCTTGGGGCTTCGATCCTCGTTCCTTCGAATGTGAGCATGTACTCGTGGCAAATTCGCACTCTTGGGGCGTAATAGAATGCTCTCTTGGGCTTCGATCCTCGTTCCTTCGAATGTGAGCATGTACTCGTGGCAAATTCGCACTCTTGGGGCGTAATAGAATGCTCTCTTGGGCTTCGATCCTCGTTTCCTTCGAATGTGAGCATGTACTCGTGGCAAAATCGCACTCTTGGGCCGTAATAGAATGCTCTCTTGGGCTTCGATCCTCGTTCCTTCGAATGTGAGCATGTACTCGTGGCAAAAATTCGCACTCTTGGGGCGTAATAGAATGCTCTCTCTTGGGCTTCGATTCTCGTTCCTTCGAATGTGAGCATGTACTCGTGGCAAATTCGCACTCTTGGGGCGTAATAGAATGCTCTCTTGGGCTTCGATCCTCGTTCCTTCGAATGTGAGCATGTACTCGTGGCAAATTCGCACTCTTGGGGCGTAATAGAATGCTCTCTTGGGCTTCGATCCTCGTTCCTTCGAATGTGAGCATGTACTCGTGGCAAATTCGCACTCTTGGGGCGTAATAGAATGCTCTCTTGGGCTTCGATCCTCGTTCCTTCGAATGTGAGCATGTACTCGTGGCAAATTCGCACTCTTGGGGCGTAATAGAATGCTCTCTTGGGCTTCGATCCTCGTTCCTTCGAATGTGAGCATGTACTCGTGGCAAATTCGCACTCTTGGGGCGTAATAGAATGCTCTCTTGGGCTTCGATCCTCGTTCCTTCGAATGGGAGCAAATTCGCACTCTTGGGGCGTAATAGAATGCTCTCTTGGGCTTCGATCCTCGTTCCTTCGAATGTGAGCATGTACTCGTGGCAAATTCGCACTCTTGGGGCGTAATAGAATGCTCTCTTGGGCTTCGATCCTCGTTCCTTCGAATTTGAGCATGTACTCGTGGCAAATTCGCACTCTTGGGGCGTAATAGAATGCTCTCTTGGGCTTCGATCCTCGTTCCTTCGAATGTGAGCATGTACTCGTGGCAAATTCGCACTCTTGGGGCGTAATAGAATGCTCTCTTGGGCTTCGATCCTCGTTCCTTCGAATGTGAGCATGTACTCGTGGCAAATTCGCACTCTTGGGGCGTAATAGAATGCTCTCTTGGGGCTTCGATCCTCGTTCCTTCGAATGTGAGCATGTACTCGTGGCAAATTCGCACTCTTGGGGCGTAATAGAATGCTCTCTTGGGCTTCGATCCTCGTTCCTTCGAATGTGAGCATGTACTCGTGGCAAATTCGCACTCTTGGGGCGTAATAGAATGCTCTCTTGGGCTTCGATCCTCGTTCCTTCGAATGTGAGCATGTACTCGTGGCAAATTCGCACTCTTGGGGCGTAATAGAATGCTCTCTTGGGCTTCGATCCTCGTTCCTTCGAATGTGGGCATGTACTCGTGGCAAATTCGCACTCTTGGGGCGTAATAGAATGCTCTCTTGGGCTTCGATCCTCGTTCCTTCGAATGTGAGCATGTACTCGGGGCAAATTCGCACTCTTGGGGCGTAATAGAATGCTCTCTTGGGCTTCGATCCTCGTTCCTTCGAATGTGAGCATGTACTCGTGGCAAATTCGCACTCTTGGGGCGTAATAGAATGCTCTCTTGGGCTTCGATCCTCGTTCCTTCGAATGTGAGCATGTACTCGTGGCAAATTCGCACTCTTGGGGCGTAATAGAATGCTCTCTTGGGCTTCGATCCTCGTTCCTTCGAATGTGAGCATGTACTCGTGGCAAATTCGCACTCTTGGGGCGTAATAGAATGCTCTCTTGGGCTTCGATCCTCGTTCCTTCGAAGGTGAGCATGTACTCGTGGAAAAATTCGCACTCTTCGGGCATAATAGAATGCTCTCTTGGGCTTCGATCGTTCGTTCCTTCGAAGGTGAGCATGTACTCGTGGAAAAATTCGCACTCTTCGGGCATAATAGAATGCTCTCTTGGGCTTCGATCCTCGTTCCTTCGAATGTGAGCATGTACTCGTGGCAAATTCGCACTCTTGGGGCGTAATAGAATGCTCTCTTGGGCTTCGATCCTCGTTCCTTCGAATGTGAGCATGTACTCGTGGCAAATTCGCACTCTTGGGGCGTAATAGAATGCTCTCTTGGGCTTCGATCCTCGTTCCTTCGAATGTGAGCATGTACTCGTGGCAAATTCGCACTCTTGGGGCGTTATAGAATGCTCTCTTGGGCTTCGATCCTCGTTCCTTCGAATGTGAGCATGTACTCGTGGCAAATTCGCACTCTTGGGGCGTAATAGAATGCTCTCTTGGGCTTCGATCTACGTAACTTCGAATGTGAGCATTGTACTCGTGGCAAATTCGCACTCTTGGGCGTAATAGAATGCTCTCTTGGGCTTCGATCCTCGTTCCTTCGAATGTGAGCATGTACTCGTGGC
Source organism: Puya raimondii (assembly GCA_016920855.1). NCBI lineage: Eukaryota > Viridiplantae > Streptophyta > Magnoliopsida > Poales > Bromeliaceae > Puya > Puya raimondii. Next base: position 43,026,351 of record JABWPP010000050.1, read on the forward strand.
AAATTCGCACTCTTGGGGCGTAAATAGAATGCTCTCTTGGGCTTCGATCCACGTTCCTTCGAATGTGAGCATGTACTCGTGGCAAATTCGCACTCTTGGGGCGTAATAGAATGCTCTCTTGGGCTTCGATCCACGTTCCTTCGAATGTGAGCATGTACTCGTGGCAAATTCGCACTCTTGGGGGCGTAATAGAATGCTCTCTTGGGCTTCGATCCTCGTTCCTTCGAATGTGAGCATGTACTCGTGGCAAATTCGCACTCTTGGGGCGTAATAGAATGCTCTCTTGGGCTTCGATCCTCGTTCCTTCGAATGTGAGCATGTACTCGTGGCAAATTCGCACTCTTGGGGCGTAATAGAATGCTCTCTTGGGCTTCGATCCTCGTTCCTTCGAATGTGAGCATGTACTCGTGGCAAATTCGCACTCTTGGGGCCTAATAGAATGCTCTCTTGGGCTTCGATCCTCGTTCCTTCGAATCTGAGCATGTACTCGTGGCAAATTCGCACTCTTGGGGCGTAATAGAATGCTCTCTTGGGCTTCGATCCTCGTTCCTTCGAATGTGAGCATGTACTCGTGGCAAATTCGCACTCTTGGGGCGTAATAGAATGCTCTACTTGGCTTCGATACTCGTTCCTTCCAATGTGAGCATGTACTCGTGGCAAATTCGCACTCTTGGGGCGTTAATAGAATGCTCTCTTGGGCTTCGATCCTCGTTCCTTCGAATGTGAGCATGTACTCGTGGCAAATTCGCACTCTTGGGGCGTAATAGAATGCTCTCTTGGGCTTCGATCCTCGTTCCTTCGAATGTGAGCATGTACTCGTGGCAAATTCGCACTCTTTGGGCGTAATAGAATGCTCTCTTGGGCTTCGATCCTCGTTCCTTCGAATGTGAGCATGTACTCGTGGCAAATTCGCACTCTTGGGGCGTAATAGAATGCTCTCTTGGGCTTCGATCCTCGTTCCTTCGAATGTGAGCATGTACTCGTGGCAAATTCGCACTCTTGGGGCGTAATAGAATGCTCTCTTGGGCTTCGATCCTCGTTCCTTCGAATGTGAGCATGTACTCGTGGCAAATTCGCACTCTTGGGGCATAATAGAATGCTCTCTTGGGCTTCGATACTCGTCCGGGGGCGGGGGGGGTGGGGGGGGGGGGGGGGATTCGGGGGGGCGTACTTAAGTACGAATGCACTCTAGTGGGCCCCCTTCGACGCTTCCCCGTTCCTTCGAATGTGAGCATCGAACTCAGAGGCAAATTCGCACTGTTGGGGCCTAATAGAATGCTCTCTTGGGGCTTCGATCCTCGTTCCTTCGAACAAGTGAGAGCATGTACTCGTGGCAAATTCGCACTCTTGGGGTTGTAATAGAATGCTCTCTTGGGCTTCGATCCTGTTCTTCGTATGGGAGCATGTTATCGTGCTTCAATTCGAAATCTTGGGCGCGTAATAAGTAATGATCTCTTGGGCTTCGATCTCGTCTCCTACGTTCGAATGGGAGCATGTATCGCTGGCTAAATTCGCACTCTTGGGGCGATAATAGAATGCTCTCTTGGGCATCGGATCCTAGTTCCACCTTCGAATGCGAGCATGAACTCGTGGCAAATTCGTACTCTTGGGGCTAATAGAATGCTCTCTTGGGCTTTCGATCCTCGATTCGACTACGAATGGGAGCATGTACTCGTGGGGCAAAAATTCGCCACTCTTGGGGCGTCTAATAAGAATGCTCTCTTGGGCATTCGATCCTCGTTCCTTCGCAATGTGGAGCATGTACTCGTGGCCAATGCGCACTCTTGGGCTTAACGAATGCCTCCTCGGGCATCGGATCCTTCTTCAAAACTCTCGAATAATGTAATGAGTGCATTGTACTCGTGGCAAATTCGCACACTCGTTTGGGGCTAATAGAATGCTCAACTTGGGGCTTCGATCCTCGTTCCTTCGTAATTTATGAGCATGAGTACTCGTGGCAAATTCGCACTCTTGGGGTTGCTAGGGTAGAAATGATCTCTCTTGGGCTTCGATATCCGTTCCTTCGCTAAATGGGGCATGTACTCGTGGCAATTCGCTAACTCTTGGGGACCTAATAGAATGCCTATATGGGCACTCGAATCCTCGCCTTCCTCATTCGAAACCCAGTGGAGCATTGAACTCGTGGCAAAAATTCGCACTCTTGGGGCACTAATAGAATGCTCTGTTCTTGGGCTTCGATACCTCCGTTCTTCCGAATGTGAGCATGTACTCGTGGCAAATTCGCACTCTTGGGGCTAATAGAATGCTCTCTTGGGGCTCGATCCTCGGTTCCGTCTGAATGGGAGCATGTTACTCGTGGCAAAATTCGCACTCTCTTGGGGCTTAATAGAATGATACTTGGGCTTTCGATCTCGTTCCTTCGAATGGAGCATGTAACTCGTGGCAATTCGACTCTTGGGGCTAATAGACTGTCTCTTGGGCTTCGATCCTCGTTCTTCGAATGCTAGAGCATCGAACTTGTCGCAAAACACTAATTCGTACTTTTGGGGCTAATTGAATGCTCTCTTGGGCCTTCGAATGAGCACGCATGAACTTCGTGGCAAATTCGTACTCTTGGGGCCTAATAGAATGTTTTCGGGCTTCGATCCTCGTTCTTCGACGAGCACATGGGGAGCATGTACTACGTGGCAAATTCGCACTCTGGGCCTAATAGATTGCTCAGTGGCCTTCGATCTCGTTCCTTCTATATGAGCCATGTAATCGTGGCAAATTCGCACTCTTGAGGGCCTTATAGATGCTCTCTGGCTTCGATACCTGTTCTTCGAATGGGAGCATGTATCGTGGCAAATTCGCAATCTTGGGGCCTAATAAGAATGCTCTCTTCGGCTTCGTTCCTCGTTCTTTCGAATGCGGCATGAAACTCGTGGCAAATTCGTACTCTTGGGGCTAATAGAATGCTCTTTGGGCTATCGATACCTACGGTTCCTTCGAATGGCGTGCAAATATCGTGCAAATTACGCACTCTTGGGGCGTTATAGAATGCTGCTCTCTTCGGCTATACGATCCTCGTTTCCTTTCGAATGCGAGCACTTGTTACTCGTGGCAATTTCCGTACCTCTATGGTGGCCTAATAGAAGGCTCACTTGGGCTTCGAATCCATCATACCTTGGCATGTGATGAGCAAGTAGCTCGTGCACAATTCTCGCACAAAGCCTCGGGGCGTGATAGGTGAATGCTCGAGCGGTTGGGCTTCGATCCTCGTTTCTTCTGTCGAATGTGAGCACATGTACTTTCGTGGGCGTAAAATTCCGCACTATCTGGGGGTGTCGTTACTATATTGCCCTCTTGGGCCTTCGAACTGCCTCGTTCCATCAATTGAGCGAAGCGATGAACTCGTTGATGGAAATTCGTACTCTTGGGGGCGTAGAAAGAATGCTCTCTTGTTGGGCTTCGAGTCCTCGTACCTTGCGAATTTGGAGCATGTACCAGTGGTGCAAATGAGTCGTTACTCTTTGGGGGAGTAATAGAATGCAACTCTTGGGCCTTCGAAATCCTCGTCTCCTTCGATCCTGGGAGCATGTATCGTGGCAAATCCGCACTTTGGGGGAGTAATAGAATGCTCTCTTGAGCCTCCTTCGCTTCCATAGTTACTATGGAACTGGGAGCATGTACTCATGGCAAATTCCCGGCACTCTTGGGGGCGTAATAGAAATGAGCTCACATTGGGGCTTTTCAATCCGTCCGTTTCCATTCGAAATGTGAGCGATTGTAACGTGGCAAATTACGCACTTCTTGGGGCCTAATAGAATGGCACTCCATGGTTGGCCTACGATCCTCGTTTCCCTTACAAAATATGAGCATTGTTACTCGTGTGTGTGCAAATTCGCGGACTCGTTGGGTCCTACTAGAATGCCCTCATGGATGCTTTCGATCCTCGAGAGGTTGGCGCTTCGAATGGGAGCCATGTGAATCGTGGCAAATTTGCGAGCGTCATGGGCGCGTAATGAGAAATCCTTACTTTCGGCTGTCGATCCTCGATCTTCGTTAGGAATGGGAGCCATGTAATCGCAATATGAGCAATACTCGTGGCCTAAATAGGAATGCTCTTCTTGGTCTTCGATCCTTGTTGCTTGAAAGGGAGCATGTACTCGTGGCAAATTCGCACTCTTGGGGTCTAGTAGGATGCTCATCTTGGGCCTCATCGATCCTCTTACCTATCGAATGGGTGCATGTAATCGTGGGAGGAAAGCTTGCGCACTCTTTGGGACCTATAAGAAAGCTCCATCTATGGACATTCGATTCTCGTTCCTTCGTATGTTAGCATGAAACGGCCGGCTAGGGCAAATTTGCAGGACTCATTGGAGGCCGAATAGAATGCTCTCTTGGGCTCCATCCTCGTTGGTTTCATTACTTTCTCCTTCGAAATGGGTGCTAATGTACTCGTGACAGCATTCGCCACTCGTAGGGGAGCTTAATAAAAAGCCCACGTTGGTCTTCGGGGGGGGGGATCGCTCAGTTCCTTCCGATATGGGATGCATGCTACTGACGTGGGCAAATTGCGCCATCTCATGGGGCCGTAATAGATTGCTCCCTTGGGCAGCGAACCTCTTTCCTTCGAGATGCTACGGCAAGAACTCCGTGGCTAATTGCGTGTACGGTCTTGAGGCGTAATTAGAAGATGCTCTGCATCGGCTTCGCTCCTCGTTTCCTTGATCGAAGGTTAGCATGAACACGTCGTGGCAAAATTCCCGGCGAATCGTTCTTGGGGCCTAATAGGCGATGCTCTCTCTTGCTTCGATCCTCGTTCCTTCCATGTAGGGAGCATGTACTCGTGGCAAATTCACACTCTTCAGTGGGCCTTATTGAAATGCTGCTCTTGGGCATCCGGATACACGTATCCTTCGAGAAGTGAGCATTGAACTCGAGGAAAATCTTCGTATCTCTGCTTGGGGCCGAAATAGGAATGCTCTCCTTGGGCTTCGATCCTCGTATCGCTGGTCGATATACGAGAGCATGTACTCATGGCGGAAATTCGGCGCAACTACACAGATGGGCCATAATAGAAAGTGCCTGCGTCTTCGGCTTCGATCATCGTTCTTCGAATGCGAGATGAACTCGTGGCAAATTGTACTCTTGGGGCCTAATCGACTGCTCTTCTTGGAGCATCGATCCCTGTTCATTAGAATGCGGAGCATGAACTCATGGCAAAATTCGTTACCTCTTGGTTGGCGCCTTATAGGAAATTGCTCTCTTGGGCTTCGATCCTCGTTCCTTCGAATGGGTGCATTGTACTTGTGCGAATTCGCACTCTTGGGGCATACATAGAAGTGCGCATCTTGGCTTAGTTACCGCGGTTCCTTCGAAGGGGAAGCATGTACTCGTGGCAAATTCGCAACTATTGGAGGCCTAATAGAATGCTCAATACGGACTGTCGCGTGATTAGCCATCAGTGAGGTCCTTCTCATAGGAGAGAATGTACTTACGCGTGGGGCAAATGTCTCACTCTGGTTGGGGGCTGACCTGTAAGTAGGAATGCTCTCTTTTTGGCTTCGGATCATCCGTTCCTTCGAATGTGAGCGGGTACTCGTGGACAAATTCCCACTAGGGGCCCTTCTTGTGGGCCTAATAGTATTCTCTCCTTGCCTTGGCTTCGGATCCTCGTTCCTGGTCGAGGGCTGTGTGCAAAGAAACACTGTGGCAAATTTCGCAACTGCTTGTTGTGGTGCCTAATCCAGAAATGGCTCTCTTCGTCCCTTCGAACCTCGTTCCATTCGAATGGGACGCATGTACCTCGTGGCAAATTCGCACTCTTGGGGTCCTATAGACAGCTCTCTTGGGCATTCGGATATGCGAGGCATGAATCGTGGCAAAGCTCGCAACTCTTGGGGGCGTAACATCAAAAGGGGGGGGTTACCGAGCTGTCACTTCGGCGTTCGATCCTCGTTTCCTTCGAATGTGGGCAGAGTGAGCGGACCGAGGCCCAAAGCGTACTCGCAGTCTGGGACGAATAGAAATGGCTATTCTTGAGTCTGACGATCCTTGTAACCTTCGAATGTGGGAGCACGTACTCTTGGCAAAATTCGCGACTCTTGGGGGCTTTATCGTGAATGCTCTACTTCGGGTTCGATCCTCAAGTTCCTATCGCTATGGTGAGCATTACGAACTCGAGGCCAAATCATCTAGGCGCACTCTTGGGGCCTACATGTACTCGTGGCAAATTCGCATCTTGGGGCGTAATAGAATGCTCTCTTGGGCGTCGAACCTCGTTCCTTCGAAGCTGAGCATGTACTCGTGGCAAATTCGCACTCTTGGGGCGTAATAGAATGCTCTCTTGGGCTTCGATCCTCGTTCCTTCGAATGCGAGCATGTACTCGTGGCAAAATTCGCACTCTTGGGGCGTAATAGAATGCTCTCTTGGGCTTCGATCCTCGTTCCTTCGAATGTGAGCATGTACTCGTGGCAAATTCGCACTCTTGGGGCGTAATAGAATGCTCTCTTGGGCTTCGATCCTCGTTCCTTCGAATGTGAGCATGTACTCGTGGCAAAAAATTCGCACTCTTGGGGTTCTATAGAATGCTCTCTTGGGCTTCGATCCTCGTTCCTTCGAATGTGAGCATGTACTCGTGGCAAATTCGCACTCTTGGGGTTTTTTTCGCTAATAGAATGCTCTCTTGTGGCTTCGATCCTCGTTCCTTCGAATCTGAGCATGTACTTGTGGCAAATTCGCACTCTTGGGGGCGTAATAGAATGCTCTCTTGGGCTTCTATCTCGTTCCTTCGAATGTGAGCATGTACTCGTGGCAAATTCGCACTCTTGGGGCGTAATAGAATGCTCTCTTGGGCTTCGATCCTCGTTCCTTCGAATGCGAGCATGTACTCGTGGCAAATTCGCACTCTTGGGGCGTAATAGAATGCTCTCTTGGGCTTCGATCCTCGTTCCTTCGAATGAGAGCATGTACTCGTGGCAAATTCGCACTCTTGGGGCCTAATAGAATGCTCTCTTGGGCTTCGATCCTCGTTCCTTCGAATGGGAGCATGTACTCGTGGCAAATTCGCACTCTTGGGGCCTAATAGAATGCTCTATCTTGGGCTTCGATCCTCGTTCCTTCGAATGTGAGCATGTACTCGTGAGGGGGGGCAAATTCGCACTCTTGGGGCGTAATAGAATGCTCTCTTGGGCTTCGATCCTCGTTCCTTCGAATGTGAGCATGTACTCGTGGCGAATTCGCACTCTTGGGCCGTAATAGAATGCTCTCTTGGGCTTCGATCCTCGTTCCTTCGAATGTGAGCATGTACTCGTGGCAAATTCGCACTCTTGGGGCTTAATAGAATGCTCTCTTGGGCTTCGATCCTCGTTCCTTCGAATGTGAGCATGTACTCGTGGCAAATTCGCACTCTTGGGGCGTAATAGAATGCTCTCTTGGGCTTCGATCCTCGTTCCTTCGAAGGTGAGCATGTACTCGTGGCAAATTCGCACTCTTGGGGCGTAATAGAATGCTCTCTTGGGCTTCGATCCTCGTTCCTTCGAATGTGAGCATGTACTTCGTGGCAAATTCGCACTCTTGGGGCCTAATAGAATGCTCTCTTGGGCTTCGATCCACGTTCCTTCGAATGTGAGCATGTACTCGTGGCAAATTCGCACTCTTGGGGCGTAATAGAATGCTCTCTTGGGCTTCGATCCTCGTTCCTTCGAATGCGAGCATGTACTCGTGGCAAATTCGCATACTCTTGGGGCGTAATAGAATGCTCTCTTGCTCTCACTCTTGGGCTTCTATCGCAACTCGTTTCTTGAGCCTCGATTCGTTCCTTCGAATGCGAGCATGTACTCGTGGCAAATTCGCACTCTTGGGGCCTAATAGAATGCTCTCTTGGGCTTCGATCCTCGTTCCTTCGAATGTGAGCATGTACTCGTGGCAAATTCGCACTCTTGGGGCATAATAGAATGCTCTCTTGGGCTTCGATCCTCGTTCCTTCGAATGCGAGCATGAACTTGTGGCAAATTCGTACTTTTGGGGCCTAATAGAATGCTCTCTTGGGGCTTCGATCCTCGTTCCTTCGAATGGGAGCATGTACTCGTGGCAAATTCGCACTCTTGGGGCCTAATAGAATGCACTCTTGGGCTTCGATCCTCGTTCCTGCCTCGTTCCTTCGAATCGAGCATGTACTCGTGGCAAATTCGCACTCTTGGGGCCGTATAGAATGCTCTCTGTGGCTTCGATCCTCGTTCCTTCGAATGCGAGCATGTACTCGTGGCAAATTCGCACTCTTGGGGCTAATAGAATGCTCTCTTGGGGCTTCGATCCTCGTATTCCTTCGAATTTCCTTCGAATGGGAGCATGTACTCGTGGCAAATTCGCACTCTTGGGGCCTAATAGAATGCTCTCTTGGGCTTCGATCCTCGTTCCTTCGAATGCGAGCATGTACTCGTGGCAAATTCGTACGCACTCTTGGGGCACTAATAGAATGCTCTCTTGGGCTTCGATCCTCGTTCCTTCGAATGGAGCATGTACTCGTGGCAAATTCGCACTCTTGGGGCTTCTAATAGAATGCTCTCTTGGGCTTCGATCCTCGTTCCTTCGAACTGGAGCATGTACTCGTGGCAAATTCGCACTCTTGGGGCCTAATAGAATGCTCTCTTGGGCTTCGATCCTCGTTCCTTCGAATGTGAGCATGTACTCGTGGCAAATTCGCACTCTTGGGGCGTAATAGAATGCTCTCTTGGGCTTCGATCCTCGTTCCTTCGAATGTGAGCATGTACTCGTGGCAAATTCGCACTCTTGGGGGCTTATAGAATGCTCTCTTGGGGCTTCGATCCTCGTTCCTTCGAATGGGAGCATGTACTCGTGGCAAATTCGCACTCTTGGGGCATAATAGAATGCTCTCTTGGGCTTCGATCCTCGTTCCTTCGAATGGGAGCATGTACTCGTGGCAAATTCGCACTCTTGGGGCCTAATAGAATGCTCTCTTGGGCTTCGATCCTCGTTCCTTCTCATATGAGCATGTACTCGTGGCAAAATTCGCACTCTTGAGTGCGTAATAGAATGCTCTCTTGGGCTTCGATCCTCGTTCCTTCGAATGGGAGCATGTACTCGTGGCAAATTCGCACTCTTGGGGCCTAATAGAATGCTCTCTTTGGCTTCGATCTCGTTCCTTCGAATGTGAGCATGTACTCGTGGCAAATTCGCACTCTTGGGGGTAATAGAATGCTCTCTTGGGCTTCGATCCTCGTTCCTTAGAATGTGAGCATGTACTCGTGGCAAATTCGCACTCTTGGGGCCTAATAGAATGCTCTCTTGGGCTTCGATCCTCGTTCCTTCGAATCGGAGCATGTACTCGTGGCAAATTCGCACTCTTGGGGCATAATAGAACGCTCTCTTGGGCTTCGATCCTCGTTCCTTCGAATGTGAGCATGTACTCGTGGCAAATTCGCACTCTTGGGGCCTAATAGAATGCTCTCTTGGGCTTCGATCCTCGTTCCTTCGAATGTGAGCATGTACTCGTGGCAAATTCGCACTCTTGGGGCCTAATAGAATGCTCTCTTGGGCTTCGATCCTCGTTCCTTCGAATGGGAGCATGTACTCGTGGCAAATTCGCACTCTTGGGGCCTAATAGAATGCTCTCTTGGGGCTTCGATCCTCGTTCCTTCGAATGCGAGCATGTACTCGTGGCAAAATTCGCACTCTTGGGGCGTAATAGAATGCTCTCTTGGGCTTCGATCCTCGTTCCTTCGAATGTGAGCATGTACTCGTGGCAAATTCGCACTCTTGGGGCGTAATAGAATGCTCTCTTGGGGCTTCGATCCTCGTTCCTTCGAATGTGAGCATGTACTCGTGGCAAATTCGCACTCTTGGGGGCCTAATAGAATGCTCTCTTGGGCTTCGATCCTCGTTCCTTCGAATGCGAGTATGTACTCGTGGCAAAATTCGCACTCTTGGGGCGTAATAGAATGCTCTCTTGGGCTTCGATCCTCGTTCCTTCGAATGTGAGCATGTACTCGTGGCAAATTCGCACTCTTGGGGCCTAATAGAATGCTCTCTTGGGCTTCGATCCTCGTTCCTTCGAATGTGAGCATGTACTCGTGGCAAATTCGCACTCTTGGGGCGTAATAGAATGCTCTCTTGGGGCTTCGATCCTCGTTCCTTCGAATGCGAGCATGTACTCGTGGCAAATTCGCACTCTTGGGGCGTAATAGAATGCTCTCTTGGGCTTCGATCCTCGTTCCTTCGAATACGAGCATGTACTCGTGGCAAATTCGCACTCTTGGGGCGTAATAGAATGCTCTCTTGGGGCTTCGATCCTCGTTCCTTCGAATGTGAGCATGTACTCGTGGCAAATTCGCACTCTTGGGCCGTAATAGAATGCTCTCTTGGGCTTCGATCCTCGTTCCTTCGAATGTGAGCATGTACTCGTGGCAAATTCGCACTCTTGGGGCGTAATAGAATGCTCTCTTGGGCTTCGATCCTCGTTCCTTCGAATGTGAGCATGTACTCGTGGCAAATTCGCACTCTTGGGGCCTAATAGAATGCTCTCTTGGGCTTCGATCCTCGTTCCTTCGAATGTGAGCATGTACTCGTGGCAAATTCGCACTCTTGGGGCGTAATAGAATGCTCTCTTGGGCTTCGATCCTCGTTCCTTCGAATGTGAGCATGTACTCGTGGCAAATTCGCACTCTTGGGGCCGTAATAGAATGCTCTCTCTTCAAAGCGGGCAAAATTCGCACTCTTCGATCCTCGTTCCTTCGAATGTGAGCATGTACTCGTGGCAAATTCGCACTCTTGGGGCCTAATAGAATGCTCTCTTGGGCTTCGTTCCTCGTTCCTTCGAATGGGAGCATGTACTCGTGGCAAATTCGCACTCTTGGGGCATAATAGAATGCTCTCTTGGGCTTCGATCCTCGTTCCTTCGAATGGGAGCATGTACTCGTGGCAAATTCGCACTCTTGGGGCGTAATAAAATGCTCTCTTGGGCTTCGATCCTCGTTCCTTCGAATGGGAGCATGTACTCGTGGCAAATTCGCACTCTTGGGGCGTAATAGAATGCTCTCTTGGGCTTCGATCCTCGTTCCTTCGAATGTGAGCATGTACTCGTGGCAAATTCGCACTGGTAATAGAATGCTCTCTTGGGCTTCGATCCTCGTTCCTTCGAATGTGAGCATGTACTCGTGGCAAATTCGCACTCTTGGGGCCTAATAGAATGCTCTCTTGGGCTTCGATCCTCGTTCCTTCGAATGTGAGCATGTACTCGTGGCAAATTCGCACTCTTGGGGCGTAATAGAATGCTCTCTTGGGCCTCGATCCTCGTTCCTTCGAATGTGAGCATGTACTCGTGGCAAATTCGCACTCTTGGGGCGTAATAGAATGCTCTCTTGGGCTTCGATCCTCGTTCCTTCGAATGTGAGCATGTACTCGTGGCAAATTCGCACTCTTGGGGCGTAATAGAATGCTCTCTTGGGGCTTCGATCCTCGTTCCTTCGAATGGGAGCATGTACTCGTGGCAAATTCGCACTCTTGGGGCGTAATAGAATGCTCTCTTGGGCTTCGATCCTCGTTCCTTCGAATGTGAGCATGTACTCGTGGCAAATTCGCACTCTTGGGGCGTAATAGAATGCTCTCTTGGGCTTCGATCCTCGTTCCTTCGAATGGGAGCATGTACTCGTGGCAAATTCGCACTCTTGGGGCCTAATAGAATGCTCTCTTGGGCTTCGATCCTCGTTCCTTCGAATGGGAGCATGTACTCGTGGCAAATTCGCACTCTTGGGGCGTAATAGAATGCTCTCTTGGGCTTCGATCCTCGTTCCTTCCTCGAATGTGAGCATGTACTCGTGGCAAATTCGCACTCTTGGGGCCTAATAGAATGCTCTCTTGGGCTTCGATCCTCGTTCCTTCGAATGTGAGCATGTACTCGTGGCAAATTCGCACTCTTGGGGCCTAATAGAATGCTCTCTTGGGCTTCGATCCTCGTTCCTTCGAATGTGAGCATGTACTCGTGGCAAATTCGCACTCTTGGGGCGTAATAGAATGCTCTCTTGGGCTTCGATCCTCGTTCCTTCGAATGGGAGCATGTACTCGTGGCAAATTCGCACTCTTGGGGCGTAATAGAATGCTCTCTTGGGCTTCGATCCTCGTTCCTTCGAATGTGAGCATGTACTCGTGGCAAATTTGCACTCTTGGGGCGTAATAGAATGCTCTCTTGGGCTTCGATCCTCGTTCCTTCTCATCTGAGCATGTACTCGTGGCAAATTCGCACTCTTGGGGCCTAATAGAATGCTCTCTTGGGCTTCGATCCTCGTTCCTTCGAATGCGAGCATGTACTCGTGGCAAATTCGCACTCTTGGGGCGTAATAGAATGCTCTCTTGGGCTTCGATCCTCGTTCCTTCGAATGTGAGCATGTACTCGTGGCAAATTCGCACTCTTGGGGCGTAATAGAATGCTCTCTTGGGCTTCGATCCTCGTTCCTTCGAATGGGAGCATGTACTCGTGGCAAATTCGCACTCTTGGGGGTAATAGAATGCTCTCTCTTGGGCTTCGATCCTCGTTCCTTCGAATTCGAGCATGTACTCGTGGCAAATTCGCACTCTTGGGGCGTAATAGAATGCTCTCTTGGGCTTCGATCCTCGTTCCTTCGAATGGAGCATGTACTCGTGGCAAATTCGCACTCTTGGGGCCTAATAGAATGCTCTCTTGGGCTTCGATCCTCGTTCCTTCGAATGGGAGCAGCATGTACTCGTGGCAAATTCGCTCTCTTGAGGCCTAATAGAATGCTCTCTTGGGCTTCGATCCTCTTTCTTTCGAATGCGAGCATGTACTCGTGGCAAATTCGCACTCTTGGGGCGTAATAGAATGCTCTCTTGGGCTTCGATCCTCGTTCCTTCGAATCTGAGCATGTACTCGTGGCAAATTCGCACTCTTGGGGCATAATAGAATGCTCTCTTGGGCTTCGATCCTCGTTCCTTCGAATGGGAGCATGTACTCGTGGCAAATTCGCACTCTTGGGGCGTAATAGAATGCTCTCTTGGGCTTCGATCCTCGTTCCTTCGAATGTGAGCATGTACTCGTGGCAAATTCGCACTCTTGGGGCGTAATAGAATGCTCTCTTGGGCTTCGATCCTCGTTCCTTCGAATGCGAGCATGTACTCGTGGCAAATTCGCACTCTTGGGGCGTAATAGAATGCTCTCTTGGGCTTCGATCCTCGTTCCTTCGAATGTGAGCATGTACTCTGGGCAAATTCGCACTCTTCGGGGTAATAGAATGCTCTCTTGGGCTTCGATCCTCGTTCCTTCGAATGTGAGCATGTACTCGTGGCAAATTCGCACTCTTGGGGCGTAATAGAATGCTCTCTTGGGCTTCGATCCTCGTTCCTTCGAATGTGAGCATGTACTCGTGGCAAATTCGCACTCTTGGGGCATAATAGAATGCTCTCTTGGGCTTCGATCCTCGTTCCTTCGAATGTGAGCATGTACTCGTGGCAAATTCGCACTCTTGGGGCGTAATAGAATGCTCTCTTGGGCTTCGATCCTCGTTCCTTCGAATGTGAGCATGTACTCGTGGCAAATTCGCACTCTTGGGGCGTAATAGAATGCTCTCCTGGGGCTTCGATCCTCGTTCCGTCGAATGAGAGCATGTACTCGTGGCAAATTCGCACTCTTGGGGCCTAATAGAATGCTCTCTTGGGCTTCGATCCTCGTTCCTTCGAATGGGAGCATGTACTCGTGGCAAATTCGCACTCTTGGGGCCTAATAGAATGCTCTCTTGGGGCTTCGATCCTCGTTCCTTCGAATGCGAGCATGTACTCGTGGCAAATTCGCACTCTTGGGGCGTAATAGAATGCTCTCTTGGGCTTCGATCCTCGTTCCTTCGAATGCGAGCATGTACTCGTGGCAAATTCGCACTCTTGGGGCGTAATAGAATGCTCTCTTGGGCTTCGATCCTCGTTCCTTCGAATGTGAGCATGTACTCGTGGCAAATTCGCACTCTTGGGGCCTAATAATAGAATGCTCTCTTGGGCTTCGGCTCGATCCTCGTTCCTTCGAATGCGAGCATGTACTCGTGGCAAATTCGCACTCTTGGGGCCTAATAGAATGCTCTCTTGGGCTTCGATCCTCGTTCCTTCGAATGCGAGCATGAACTCGTGGCAAATTCGCACTCTTGGGGCTAATAGAAGGCTCTCTTGGTCTTCGATCCTCGTTCCTTCGAATCTGAGCATGTACTCGTGGCAAATTCGCACTCTTGGGGCGTAAAGAATGCTCTCTTGGGCTTCGATCCTCGTTCCTTCGAATGTGAGCATGTACTCGTGGCAAATTCGCACTCTTGGGGCCTAATAGAATGCTCTCTTGGGCTTCGATCCTCGTTCCTTCGAATTGGAGCATGTACTCGTGGCAAATTCGCACTCTTGGGCCTAGTAGAATGCTCTCTTGGGCTTCGATCCTCGTTCCTTCGAATGGGAGCATGTACTCGTGGCAAATTCGCACTCTTGGGGCCTAATAGAATGCTCTCTTGTGCTTCGATCCTCGTTCCTTCTCATATGAGCATGTACTCGTGGCAAATTCGCACTCTTGGGGTCTTATAGAATGCTCTCTTGGGGCTTCGATCCTCGTTCCTTCGAATGGGAGCATGTACTCGTGGCAAATTCGCACTCTTGGGGCCTAATAGAATGCTCTATCTTGGGCTTCGATCCTCGTTCCTTCGAATGCGAGCATGTACTCGTGGCAAATTCGCACTCTTGGGGCCTAATAGAATGCTCTCTTGGGCTTCGATCCTCGTTCCTTCGAATGGGAGCATGTACTCGTGGCAAATTCGCACTCTTGGGGCGTAATAGAATGCTCTCTTGGGCTTCGATCCTCGTTCCTTCGAATGGGAGCATGTACTCGTGGCAAATTCGCACTCTTGGGGCCTAATAGAATGCTCTCTTGGGCCTTCGATCCTCGTTCCTTCGAATGCGAGCATGTACTCGTGGCAAATTCGCACTCTTGGGGCCTAATAGAATGCTCTCTCTTGGGCTTCGATCCTCGATCCTCGTTCCTTCGAATGCGAGCATGTACTTCGTGGCAAATTCGCACTCTTGGGGCCTAAAATAGAATGCTCTCTTGGGCTTCGATCCTCGTTCCTTCGAAGGAATGAATGTACTCGTGGCAAATTCGCACTCTTGGGGCGTAATAGAATGCTCTCCTGGGGCTTCGATCCTCGTTCCGTCGAATCTAGGCATGTACTCGTGGCAAATTCGTTCTCTTGGGGCGTAATAGAATGCTCTCTTGGGCTTCGATCCTCGTTCCTTCGAATGGAGCAATGTAACTCGTGGCAAATTCGCACTCTTGGGGCCTAATAGAATGCTCTCTTGGGCTTCGTTCCTTCGTTCCTTCGAATGCGAGCATGAACTCGTGGCAAATTCGCACTCTTGGGGCGTAATAGAATGCTCTCTCTTGGGCTTCGATCCTCGTTCCTTCGAATGGGAGCATGTACTACTCGTGGCAAATTCGCACCTCTTGGGGCCTAAATAGAATGCTCTCTTGGGCTTCGATCCTCGTTCCTTCGAATGCGAGCATGTACTCGTGGCAAATTCGCACTCTTGGGGCCTAATAGAATGCTTCTCTTGGGCTTCGATCCTCGTTCCTTCGAATGCTGAGCATGTACTCGTGGCAAATTCGCACTCTTGGGGCCTAATAGAATGCTCTCTTGGGCTTCGATCCTCGTTCCTTCGAATTGGAGCATGTACTCGTGGCAAAATTCGCACTCTTGGGGCGTAATAGAATGCTCTCTTGGGCTTCGATCCTCGTTCCTTCGAATGCGAGCATGTACTCGTGGCAAATTCGCACTCTTGGGGCGTAATAGAATGCTCTCTTGGGCTTCGATCCTCGTTCCTTCGAATGAGAGCATGTACTCGTGGCAAATTCGCACTCTTGGGGCCTAATAGAATGCTCTCTTGGGCTTCGATCCTCGTTCCTTCAAATGCGAGCATGTACTCGTGGCAAATTCGCACTCTTGGGGCCTAATAGAATGCTCTCTTGGGCTTCGATCCTCGTTCCTTCGAATGCGAGCATGTACTCGTGGCAAATTCGTACTTTTGGGGCCTAATAGAATGCTCTCTTGGGCTTCGATCCTCGTTCCTTCGAATGGGAGCATGTACTCGTGGCAAATTCGCACTCTTGGGGCCTAATAGAATGCTCTCTTGGGCTTCGATTCTCGTTCCTTCGAATGCGAGCATGTACTCGTGGTCGCACTCTTGGGGCGTAATAGAATGCTCTCTTGGGCTTCGATCCTCGTTCCTTCGAATGGGAGCATGTACTCGTGGCAAATTCGCACTCTTGGGGCCTAATAGAATGCTCACTTGGGCTTCGATCCTCGTTCCTTCTCATATGAGCATGTACTCGTGGCAAATTCGCACTCTTGGGGCCTTATAGAATGCTCTCTTGGGGCTTCGATCCTCGTTCCTTCGAATGGGAGCATGAACTCGTGGCAAATTCGCACTCTTGGGGCCTAATAGAATGCTCTCTTGGGCTTCGATCCTCGTTCCTTCGAATGGGAGCATGTACTCGTGGCAAATTCGCACTCTTGGGGCCTAATAGAATGCTCTCTTGGGCACTCGATCCTCGTTACCTATCGAATGCGAGCATTGACTCGTGCAAATTCGCACTCTTGGGCCTAATCGAATCTCTCTTGGGCTTCGATCCTCTCGATCCTTCCTTCGATGGCGAAGCATGTACTCGGTGGCAAATTCGCACTCTTTGGGGCCTAACTCTTGGGCTTCGATCCTCGTTCTTCGAATGACGAGCATGTACTACTCGTGGCAAATTCGCACTCTTGGGGCCTAATAGAATGCTCTCTTGGGCTTCGATCCTCGTTCCTTCGAATGGAGCATGTACTCGTGGCAAATTCGCACTCTTGGGGCCTAATAGAATGCTCTCTTGGGCTTCGACTTCCTCGTTCCTTCGAATGGGAGCATGTACTCGTGGTGCAAAATTCGCACTCTTGGGGCGTAATAGAATGCTCTCTTGGGCTAGCTTCGATCCTCGTTCCTTCGAATGGGAGCACTTGTGTACTCGTGGCAAATTCGCCTACACTCTTGGGGCCTAATAGAATGCTCACTTGGGCTTCGAATCCTCGTTCCTTCGACATATGCGAGCATGTACTCGTGGCAAATTCGCACTCTTGGGGCCTAATAGAATGCTCTCTTGGGCTTCGATCCTCTCGGTCCTCCTTCGAATCCATGTTCGTGCAAAATTCGCACTCTTGGGCTAATAGAATGTGGGCCGATCCTCGTTCACTTCGAATGGAGGCATGTACTTCGTGGCAAATTCGCACTCTTGGGGCGTAATAGAATGCTCACTTGGGCTTCGATCCTCGTTCCTTCGAATGGGAGCATGTACTCGTGGAAAATTCGCACTCTTGGGGCCTAATAGAATGCTCTCTTGGGCTTCGATCCTCGTTCCTTCGAATGGGAGCATGTACTCGTGGCAAATTCGCACTCTTGGGGCATAATAGAATGCTCACTTGGGCTTCGTCGCAATCCTCGTTCCTTCTAATGCGAGCATGTACTCGTGGCAAATTCGCACTCTTGGGGCCTAATAGAATGCTCTCTTGGGCTTCGATCCTCGTTCCTTCGAATGCGAGCATGTACTCGTGGCAATTTCGCACTCTTGGGGCGTAATAGAATAGAATGCTCTCTTGGGGCTTCGATCCTCGTTCCTTCGAATGGGCAGCATGTACTCGTGGCAAATTCGCACTCTTGGGGCCTAATAGAATGCTCTCTTGGGCTTCGATCTCCTCGTTCCTTCGAATGCGAGCATGTACTCGTGGCAAATTCGCACTCTTGGGGCTAATAGAATGCTCTCTCTTGGGCTTCGATCCTCGTTTCCTTCGAATGGAGCATGTACTCGTGGCAAATTCGCACTCTTGGGGCCTAATGGAATGCTCTCTTGAGGCTTCGATCCTGTTCCTTCGAAAATGGGGAGCATGTACTCGTGGCAAATTCGCACACTCTTGGGGGCCGTAATAGAATACTCTCTTGGGCTTCGATCCTCGTTCCTTCGAAATGCGAGCATGTACTCGTGGCAAATTCGCACTCTTGGGGCGTAATAGAATGCTCTCTTGGGCTTCGATCATCCTCGTTCCTTCGAAATGCGAGCATGTACTCGTGGCAAATTCGCACTCTTGGGGCGTAATAGAATGCTCTCTTGGGCTTCGATCCTCGTTCCTTCGAATGTGAGCATGTACTCGTGGCAAATTCGCACTCTTGGGGCGTAATAGAATGCTCTCTTGCGTCTTCGATCCTCGTTCCTTCGAATGGGAGCATGTACTCGTGGCAAATTCGCACTCTTGGGGCCTAATAGAATGCCCTCTTGGGCTTCGATCCTCGTTCCTTCGAATGGGAGCATGTACTCGTGGCAAATTCGCACTCTTGGGGCTTAATAGAATGCTCTCTCTTAGGGCTTCGATCCTCGTTCCTTCGAATAGCGAGCATGTACTCGTGGCAAATTCGCACTCTTGGGGCCTAATAGAATGCTCTTGGGCTTCGATCCTCGTTCCTTCGAATTGTGAGCATGTACCTCGTGGCGAAATTCGCACTCTTGGGGCTTTAATAGAATGCTCTCTTGGGCTTCGATCTCACTCCTTCGAATAGAGTGAGCATGTACTCATGTGGCAATAATTCCATTTTCTTGGGCGCCTAATTGCTCTCTTGAATGTTTCTGATCCTTGGTTCCTTCGAATGTGAGCATGTACTCGTGGCAAATTCGCACTCTTGGGGCGCTAATAGAATGCTCTCTTGGGCATACTGGCTCTAGGCAAGACCTCGCTTACTCTTAGAGGAGGGCAATCTTAATGCTCTATTGGGTGGCTGTCGAAAACATCGTCCTCCTTCGGATGGGAGCACTCTGCTATCTACGTGGCAAATTCCGCACTCTTGGAGGCTATAATAGAATTGCTCTCTTGGGATTCTGCTCCTCGTTCCGTCGATATATAACGGAGCATGTATCAGAGGCAACAAATCACGTACTCTTGGGGCCTGGAAATGCTCTTTGGGCATTCGATCTTCTCTACTGTGTGGAACAGGTAATCGAACCACAGAACATACTGTGGCAATCATGCTTTGCGCTTCGAGTTGACCTCGTTTTCCTCGAAGTGGTGAGCATGAACTCGAGAGCAGTAATTGGGGCACTATCCGTAATAGATAATAGAATGCTCTCTTGGGCTTCTTTCGATCCTCACTCAGTTTCCTTCGAATGGAACGCATGTACTCGTGGCAAATTCGCACTGCTTGGGGCCCTTAATTAGAATGCTCTCTTGGGCTTCGATCCTCCGTGACTTTCTTCGAATGCAGAGCATGTATCGTGGCAAATTCGCACTCTTGAGGAGCCTAAATAGAAATGCATCTCATATCTTGGGCTCGGATCCGCGTTCCTCATCGAATGTGAGCATTACTGCGTAGTATTCGAATTCTCGCACTCATTGGGGCGAAAAAATAGAATGCTTCTTAAGGCTTCGATCCTCGTTCCACGAATGGGATATGTAACTCGTGGCATAAAATTCGCACTGTTTGGGGCTATATAAATGCTGCTCTTGGGCTTCGATCCTCGTTCCTAGCCCCTCGCGAATGTGAGCATGCATGAACAACTTTCTCGTCGGCGAATTTCGCACTCGTATCTTGGGGCCTAATTAGAAAATGCAGCTCTTGGAAGCTTCGATCCTCGTTCCTGAATAGAATGTGAGCATGTACTTATGGCGAAATTCGCCTCTTGTGGGCGTAATAGAAGTGCTCTCAGAGCCTGCTTTCGATCCTCTTTTCCGTCGAATTGAGATGAGCATGTACTCGTAGGCGATTATTCGCACTCTTGGGGCCAAATAGATTTATGCTCTTCTTACCCTAGGCTTCGATCCTCGTTCCTTCACGAATGTGAGCACATGTACTCGTGGGCAAATTCGCACTCTTGGGGCACTAATAGAATGCTCTCTCTTGGGCTTCGATCGCTTCCTTCCTTCGAATGTGAGCATGTACTGTCGGCGAATTGGTTCAGCGACTGTCCTTGGGCCGTTATAGGGAATGCGACTGCTTTTTGGGCTTCGATCCTCGTTCTTCGCTGAGAAGACTTTCGTAATGTGGTGCATGTCTTGCCTGAAGCCCCCACAGCTTGGGGCTTATTAGAATGCTCTTCTTGGGCTTCTTCGTCCTCGTTCCTTCGAATGGGAGCATGTACCCTGGCAAATTCCACTCCATAAACCCCCAAAAACCCTTGGGGCCTTATCCTTATAATGCTCTCTTGCCGAATCCTGGGGTTCCTTCGAATGTGAGCATGTACATCGTGGCAAATTCGCGACTTTGGGGCTAATAGAATGCTCCCTTGGCTCTTCTGATCTCTCCTAAGACCTTCCCTTCGAATGTGAGCCCCGCACATGTCACTACGCTCCGTCGGGCAAATTCGCACTCTCTTGGGGCGTAATAGAATCGGCTCTCTTGGGCTTCGATCCTCGTTCCTCCAAGTCGAAATTGTGAGCATGTACTCGTGGCGAATTCTCGCACTCTTTGGGCCTAAATAATAGAATGCTTGCTCTCCCTTTGGGGCTTCGATCCTCGTTTCCTTCGAATGGGAGCATGAACGTTTTGTCGGTGGCAAATTTGCACTCTTTGGGCCTAATAGAATGTTGCTCTCCTTTCCTCGTTCCTTCGAATGTGAGTCATGTACTCGTGGCAAAATGCGCAACTCTTCCACGGGGCGTAATAGAATGCAATTCTCTCGAATGGGCTTCGATCCTTAACAAATCCTTGTTCCTTCGAATGTGAGCATGTACCTCTCGTGGCATAATTCGGTCCACCTCTTGAGTGGCTGTAAATAGAAATGCTCTCTTGGGCTTCGATCCTCGTTCCTTCTTCGACATGTGAACATGCCTACCTCGTGTGGGGCAAAATTCGCCAACTCTTGGGGCGTTAATTATAGAATGCTCTCTCTCAATACTCTTTGCGGCGACGATCCTCGTTCCTTCGAATGTGAGCAGGTACTCGTGGCATAATTCGCACACTACTCTGGAATTGGGAGCTTTAATAGAAATCGCTCATCTTGGGCTCTTCGAATCCCTGTATTCCCTCGAATGTGAGCATGTACTCGTGGGGCACGAATTCAGACACACTCTTTGAGGGCGTAAAAGAATGCTCTCTTCGGGCTTTCTAAATCCTCGTTCCCTTCTCATGAGCATGTACTCCCCCCCCCCCCGTGGCAAATTCTCGCCTCTTGGGATTTTCTACTGTATAGAAGCTCTCACTTAAGGCTCTTCGATCCTCGTTCCTTATCGAATGGGAGCAAGTCACTTATTCGTGGACAATCAGTTCGCACTCTTTGGGGCCCTAATAGAATGCTTCTCTTTCGGCTGGTCGTAAATCCTCGTTCCTTCCATATCGAATGTGAGCATGTACTCGTGGGTAAAATTCCGCACTCTTGGGCGTAGGATAGAATGCTGGAGGTCTTGGCGCCCGATCCTCGTTCCTCTTTCTGAATGGGAGCATGTACTTGCTGAATTTCGCACTCTTGGGGGCATAATTAGAATGCTCTCTTGGGCTTCCGATCCTCGTTTCCTTCGAATGTGAGCATGTACACTTCGTTGGCAAATTCGCACTCTTGTAGGGCTAATAATAGAAATGCTCTCTTTTTCGTTCACTCGTTTCCTCTTTCGAATGTGAGCATGTACTCTGTGGCAATTCCGCACTCTTGGAAAGGCTGGAAATGCATCTTGGGCTTGTCCTGTTCCTCCCCCCCTTGTGGGGTCGCGGAATGATGACTCGTGGCACCAATATCGACCACTTTGGGGGTATTAGAATGCTCTCTTGGGCTTCGATCCCTCGATTCCTTCGGATCATGCGAGCATGACTACTCGTGGCGTAAATTCGCACTTCTCTGGGGCCTAATAGAAATGCTCTCTTGGGCTTCGATCCTCGTTCCTCGAAAAGCATCTAACTCGTGGCAAATTCGCACTCTTGGGGCCTAATAGAATGCTCTCTTGGGCTTCGATCCTCGTTCCTTCGAATGCGATGCAGTTGTTTACTCGTGGCAAATTCGCACTCTTGGGGTAATAGAATGCTCTCTTGGGCTTCGATCTCTCGTTCCTTTCCTTCGAATGTGAGCATTGTACTCGTGGCAAATTCGCACTCTTGGGGCCTAATAGAATGCTCTCTTTGGGCTTCGATCCTCGTTCCTTCGAATTGGAGTGAGCATTTATCGTGGCAAATTCGCACTTTGGGTCCGCCTAATAGAATGCTCTCTTGGGCTTCGATCCTCTTTCCTTCGAATGTGAGCATGTACTCGTGGCAAATTCGCTCTCTTGGGGCCTAATAGAATGCTCTCTTGGGGCTCTTGGGGATCCTCGTCCCTTCGAATGCCGAGCATGTACTCGTGGCGAAATTCGCACTCTTGGGGCGTATTAGAATGCTCTCTTTGGGCTTCGATCCACCGTTCTTCGAATGTGACATGTACTCGGGAAATTCGCAGTCTCTTGGGGCCTAATAGAATGCTCACTTGGGCTTCGACTCCTCGTTCCTTCGAATCCCCCATCGGGAGCATGTACTCTCGTGGCGAATTCGCACTCACTTTTGGGGCACTAATAGAATGCTCATCTTGGGGCTTCGATCCTCGTTCCCCGAATGCGAACCGCATGTACTCGTTGGCGACGATTCGCACTCTTGGGGCCTAATAGAATGCTCTCCTTGGGCTTCGATCCTCGTTCCTTCGAAATGTGAGCATGTACTCGTGGCAAAATTTCGCACTCTTGGGCGTAATAGAATGCTCTCTTGGGCTTCGATCCTCGTTCCTTCGAATGTGAGCATGTACTCGTGGCAAATTCGCACTCTTGGGGCCTAATAGACATGCTCTCTTGGGCTTCGATCCTCGTTCCTTCGAATGGAGCATGCTGAACTCGTGGCAAATTCGCGCCTCCTTGAGGGCGAATTAATAAATGCTCTCTTTCTTGTTTCATCCTCGCTTCTTCGAATGGGAGCATGTACTCGTGGCGAATTCGAACTCTTGATGGCCTAATAGACATGCCTCTCTTGGGCTTCGATCCTCGTTCCTTCGAATGTGAGCATGTACTCGTGGCAAATTCGCACTCTTGGGACGTATTAGAATGCTCTCTTCGGAGGCTTCTTCGATCCTCCGTTTCCTTCTCGAGAATGTGAGCCATGTACTCGTGGCAAATTCGCACTCTTGGGGGCCTAATAGAATGCTCTCTCTTGGGCTTCGATCCTCGTTTCCTTCGAAATGTGAGCATTGTATTCTTTGCAAATTCTGCACTCTCGTTGGGGCCTCGAATGCTATTTGGGGCATTCGATCATGGAGTTCCTTCTGCAGCATGTACTCGTGGCAAATTCGCAACTCTTGGGGCAACATTCTAATAGAATGCTCTCTTGGGCTTCGATCACTGTCAGTCCTTCTAGATTGCGAGCATTGTACTCGTGGCAAATTCGCACTCTTGGGGCCCATATGAATGCTCTCCTTGGGCTTCGATAACTCGTTCCTTCGAATGCGAGCATCACATCTCGTGGCAAATTCGCACTCTTGGG
Organism: Puya raimondii; assembly: GCA_016920855.1. Lineage (NCBI taxonomy): Eukaryota > Viridiplantae > Streptophyta > Magnoliopsida > Poales > Bromeliaceae > Puya > Puya raimondii. The sequence goes on from JABWPP010000050.1 coordinate 43,049,845, forward strand.
GCCTAATGGAATGCTCTCCTTCGATCCTCCTCGTTTCCTTCGAATGTAGAGCGAATGTACTCGTGGCTTAATTCGCACTCTTGGGGCTCTCCCTAATAGAATGCTTCTCTCTTCGATCCTCGTTCCTTCGAATGTGAGCATGTACTCGTGGCAAATTCGCACTCTTGAGGCCTAATAGATTGCTCTCTTGGGCTTCGATCCTCGTTCCTTCGAATGTGAGCATGTACTCGAGGCAAATTCGCACTCTTGGGGCTATAAGAATGCTCTCTCTTGGGCTTATCGTATCCTCGTTCCTTCGAAATGCGAGCATGTACTCGAAGCAGTAATTCGCACTCTTGTAGGGCCTAATAGAATGCTCTCGGTTGGGCTTCTATCCTCGTTCCTTCGCAATGGGAGCATGTACTCGTGGCAAATTCGCACTCTTGGGGCGATAATAGATTGCTCATTTGGGCTTCGATCCTCGTTACCTTCAACTGCGAGCATGTCCTCGTGGCAAAAATCCCCTACCTCGCACTCTTGGGGCATAAATAGAATGCTCTCTTGGGGGCTTCGATCCTCGTTCCTTCGAATGGGGCATGTACTCGTGGCAAATTTCGCATCTCTTGGGGCCTAATAGAATGCTCTCTTCGGGCCTTCGATCCTCGTTCCTTCGAATGTGAGCATGTACTCGTGGCAAATTCGCACTCTCTTGGGGGTCGTAATAGAAATGCTCTCTTTTGGGCTTCGAATCCTCGTTCCTTCGAATAGTGAGCATGTACTCGTGGCAAATTCGCACTCTTGGGGCTAATAGAATGCTCTCTTGGGGGCTTCGATCCTCGTTCCTTTCGAAATGTGAGTCATGTTTCTCGTGGCAAATTCGCACTAATTGGGGCCTAATAGAATGCTCTCTTGGGCTTCGATCCTCGTTCCTTCGAATGGGAGCATGATTACTCGTGGCAAATTCGCACTCTTGGGGCTTAATAGAATGCTCTCTTGGGACTTCGATCCTCGTTCCTTCAAATGTGAGCATGTACTCGTGGCAAATTCGCACTCTTGGGGCGTAATAGAATGCTCTCTAGGGCTTCGATCCTCGTTCCTTCGAAAGTGAGCATGTACTCGTGGCATGCTCTCTTGGGCTTCGAATCCTCTTCTTTGATCTGGCCCTTCGAATGCGAGCATGTACTCTGGCAAAATTCGTACTCTTGGGGACGTAATAGAATGCTCTCTTGGGCTTCGATCCTCGTTCCTTCGAATGCACCACATGTACTCGTGTCAAATTCGCACTCTTGGGGCCTAACGGAATGCTCAACTTGAGGGCTTCGATGTTCGTTTCCTTCATCAATGCGAGCATGGAGTACTTTCGTGGCAAAAATTTGCACTCTTGGGGCTTGCTAATAGAATCCGCTCTCTTGGGGCTTCGATCCTATCGTTCCTTCGAATGCCTGAGCAGTGAACTGTGATGGCAAATTCGCACTCTTGGGGCCTAAAATGGATGCCAAATTGGGCTTCGAATTCAGTCCTTCGAATGGGAGCATGTACTCGTGGCAAATTCGCACTCTTGGGGGGCCTAGTATAGAATGCTGCTCTAGGGGGCTTCTCTCGTGTTCTTCGAATGTGCGAACATGACTTAACCTCTGGCAAATTCGCACTCTTGGGGCTAATAGAATCTCTCTCTTGAGGCTTCTATCCTCCTTAGCTCTTCGAATGCGAGGCATGTACTCGTGGCAAAAATTCGCTACTCTTGGGGAGCGTACGTTATAGTATCCTCTCTTGTGGGCTTCGATCTTGGCTCTTCGAATGCGAAGCATGTACTCGTGGCAAATTCGCACCTCTTGGGGCTAAAATAGAATGCTCTCTTTGGGCTTCGATCCTCGTTACCTTTCTTCCGAATGCAGAGCATGTACTCGTGGCAAATTCGCACTCTTTCTGGGGCTAATAGATTGATGCTCTCTTGCGGGCATTCGGTCTTCGGTTCACTTCGAACTGGGTTGCCGAACAGTGTACTCATGCTATATTCGACTTCGGTTGGGGATGACTCATAAGGATATGCTCTCACTTGGGGGGCTTCGGAGATTCTCGGTTGCCTTCGAATGGGGAGCATGTACTCTAGTCAAAGTCGCACTCTTGGGGTGTAAATAGGAATGCTCATCTCTTGTAGGCTTTCGATCCCCGGTCCTTCGAATGTGAGCCATGTACTCGTGGCGAAATGTCGCACTTCTTGGGGGCGTGTAATAGGATCGCTTCTATTGGGCTTCGATCTCGTTTAGTCCTTGCGAATGCCGACCTTGTACTGCGTGGGCTAATTTCGCGACTCTTTGGGGCGATAATAGAATGCGGATTTCTCGTATGCCTTCGAATGGGCTTCGATACTGCGTTCCTTCGAATTGGGAGGCCTGTAATGCGTAGGACTAATTCGCGACTTCTTTGGGGCCAGCTAAAGAGTGCTCTCTTGGGCTTCGAGCCTCTGTAGTTCACTTGAAAGGAAGCATGTACTGCGTGGCAAATTCGCTATCTCTTGGAAGGGCTAAGTAGAGAATGCTATCTGTGGTCTTCTCGATCCGTCTCTAATTCGAATGTGGTGCATGTACTCTGTGGCAAATTCGCCACTCGTTGGGGCGTAATAGAATGCCTCTCTTGGCAAATTCGATCCTGCGTATCTTCGAATTGAAACATGCGTAATCGTCGAATGTCGCGCTATTGGGGCATTGTATCCTCTCTTGGGTGGCTCAGGAGCTCGATCTTGGCGTTCCTTCGGAATGCGAACATGTACTCGTGGGCAAAGGATTTGCAACGGGTCTGAGGGGGCATTAATAGAATGAGCTCTCTTTAGGTGCTTTTTGCCATCTTCGCTCTCGAATCCGACGTTATCTCGTGGCATATATTCGCACTTAGGCTAGGCGACCTATATAGTTCCTTAAATTGGGGCTTCGATCTTCGTTATAATGTACGGTGTGAACGTGTACTCGTGGCAAATTCGCAATCTTTTTGGGGCGTAATAGAATGCTCTATTGGGCTTCGATCGTTCGTTCCTTCGTTATGCTCGAGCAGTGTACTCGTGGCAAATTCGCACTCTTGTGGGGCCTATTAATAGCAATGCTCTCTTGGGCGTAGAGTCGCCTCTGTTCCTTCGAACTGGGAGCAGATGTACTCGTGGGGCTAAAATTCGCACTCTCTTGGGGCCGTAATAGAATGCTCTCTTGGGCCTTCGATCTTCGTTTCCTTGCGAAATTGTGCGAGCATGTACTCGTTAACGTGGCTCAAAATTCGCACTCTTGGGGCGTAATAGAATGCTCTCTTGGGGCTTCGATCTTCGTTTCATTCGAATGTGTGACATGTACTCCGGTGGCAGGAATTTCAGCACTCATTAGGGCCTAACTAGACATGCTCTTTGAGGGCCTTCGATCCTCGTTCCTACTGTCGCGAATGGAGGGTAGCATGTGCCAACTCGTGGCAGAAATTTCTCACTCTTGGGGGGGTCCTAATGAGAATGCTGCTCTTGGGCTCGATCCTCGTTTGCTCGAATGACGAGGCAGTATACTTGTGGCAAATTCGCGCTACTCTTGGGGGTCCTTATAGAATGCTCTCTTGGGCTTCGATCCCTCGGTTCCTTCCCGAATGTCTAGCATGTATCGTGGCAAATTCGCACTCTTACATGGGCTTAATAGAATGCTCTCTTGGGGCTTCGATCGACTGCGTTTCCCTTCGAGGAGAATGAGAGCATGTACTCTGGCAAATTAGCCGCACTCTTGGGGGCGTATAGAATGCTCTCTTGGGGCTTCGGATCCTTCGTTCTGCTCGCGGAAGTGCGACGCATGTACTCGTGGCACAATTCGGACACTCTTGGGGCAGATAATAGAATGGCTCGTCTTTGGGCTTCGAATCCTGCGTTCTTCGAAGATGTGAGCATGTACTCGTGGCACGCAATTCGCAACGGATTGGGGCGTAATAGACTGGCTCTCTTGTGGCGTCGATCCTCGTTCACTCTCCGGATATGTAGGCGAGCATGACGTATGTCCGGCACAATATTCGCACTCTTGGGGCCTAATAGCAATGCTCTCATGGGCTTCGATCCTCGTTCTTTTCGTATGCGTAACATGTACTCGTGGCAAATATGCGCTACTCGTTGGGGACTAACATAGAGATGCCTAATCTTGGTTTGCTTCGATCCTAGTTCCTCTCGAATTTTCGGAGCATGTACGACGTGGCAAATTCGCACTCTTGGGGCCCTAATAGAATGCTCTCTTGGGGCTTCGGATCTCTCGTTCTTCGCGAAACATCGCGAGTAACATGTACTTCGGGTGGCACAATTCGCATGAGCCTCCTTGGGGTCTGGTAATAGCAATGTCTCTTCTTGGGCTTCGAGTTCTTGCTCGTTCGCTTCGATTGTGATTTAGCGGATCATGTACATCGGTGGCTCAACTTTCGCACTGCTTGGGGCGGGTTACCACTAGAATGCGCTCTACTATTTGGGCTTCGCGATCCTACGTTCCTTCGAATTGCCGTAGCATGTACGTAGTGGCATATATTCGCACTCTTGGCTGCGGCCTAATAGAATGCTAGTCTTGGGGCTGTCTAGCTTCGTTCACTTTCCGAATGTGAAGCTTGTTCTCGTGGCGACTATCGCACTCGTGGGGAGTCTAATAGAATCCTTCTTGGCGAGGATTTCGATCGTGCGTTCCTTTCGTATGTGCGGGAGCTATGTACTACCTAATGGCAGAATTCGCACTATTGGGGCCTAAAGATAGAATGCTCTCTCTTGGGGCTTCGATCCTCGTTCTCTTCGCATTTATTGCGAGACGCATGTTCATCGTGGCAAATTCGCCTCTCTTGGGGCGTAATAGCATGCTCTCATGGTGCGGAATTCGATCTTGGGCTTCCTTCGAATTTGAGCGCATCTTCTGGTGGCATATTGCTCACTTCTTGGGGGTTCGTTGTATTGATTTCTGCTCTTGGGTACCTGCTGATCCCTGTTCCTTCGGATTTGTGAGCATGTACTCGATGGCAAATTCGCACTCTTGGGGCGTAATAGAATAGCGTCTCTTTGGGCTTCGATCCATCGTTCCTTCGAGATGCGAGCATGTAACTTCGCTGGCAATAATATCGCACTCTTGGGGCGTAATGAAATGAATGCTCCTCTTGGGCTTCGCTCGAATCCTCCGTTCCTGCGATTCGATCCGATTTGTGAGCATGTACTCGTAGGCGCAAATTCGGCACTCTTGGGGCGAGTAATAGAAATGCTCTCTGAGAGGGCTGTCGATCCTCGTTCTTCTGAACGAACATGTCTCGTGAGCAAAAATTCGGACCTTTTGGGGCGTAAGGTAGAATCGCTCTCAGATGGGCTTCGACGGCGTTCCTGTCGAATGGAGGCTAGTACTCGTGGCAAATTCGCACTCTTAGTGGCCTAATAGAATAGCTCTCTTGGGCTTCGATCCTGCGTTCCTTCGAATGTGAGCATGTACTCGTGGCAAATATCGCACTCTTGGGGGGGTAAATAAGAATGCTTCTCGTTGGGGCTTCGATCCTTCGTTCCTTCGCTTGTGAAGCATGTACTCGTGGCACTAAAATCTCGCACATGTCTTGCGTCAGGATCACACGCGCCTAGAATAGAATGTTGATCTGGTTCTTAAGAGGCTTCGATCCTGTTTTTCCTTCGAATGATTGAACATTGCGACTCCAGTGGCATAGAGATTACGCACACTTGGTTGCTCATATTATAATGGCTCTGTTGGGCTGTCCGCTCCTTCGTTCCTTCGGAATGCGAATAGTCATAGGTACTCGAGGCAATTTGGATTCTTGGGGCCTTAATAGAATGCTCTCTCTTCGGGCTTCGATCCTTCGTTCTCTCTCGAATACATGGCGAGACATGTACTCGTGGCAAATTCGCACTCCTGGGGCTCTAATAGGTGAATGGCTCTCTTGGGGCTTCGATCCTCGTTCCTTCGAATGTGAGCATTGTGTACTCGTGGCAAATTCGCACTCTTGGGGCAGTGTAATAAGGAATGCTCCTCTTGGGATGTTCGAGGGTAGCCTGCGTTCCTTCGAATGAGAGCATGGTACTCGTGTTCAAATTCCATTCGGCACTATTGGGGCTCGTAATGAGAATGCTCTCTTGGGGCTTCGATGTCCTCGATCCTTCGCCGAATGTGAGCATGTACTCGTGGCAAAGATATTCGCACTGTCTTAGGGGCTAATAGAATGCTATGCTTGGGCTAGCTTCGATCCTCGTTCTCTTCGAATGTGAGCTATGTACATCGTGGCAAATTCGCACTCGGTGGGTGCATAATATGAATGCTATCTTCGGGGCTTCGATCGATCAGAAATTCCTTCGGATGTGAGCAAGTACTCGTGGCTAAAAATTCGCAACTCTTGGGGCGTAATAGTTAATGCTCTTTCTTGGGCTTCGATCCTCAGTTCCTTCGGATAATGGTGCGAGCATGTACTCGTGGCTAATTCGCACTCTTGGGGCTTATATAATAGAATGCCTCTCTTGGGGCTATCGATCCTCTTGTTCCTTCAAAAAATGTGGAGCATGTACTCGTGGCAGAAAATTTCGTCACTCTTGGGGTTCGTAATAGAGAATAGCTCTCTTGGGCTTCGATCCGCGTTCCTTCGAATGTGAACATGTACTCGTGGCAAATTCGCACTGCGTTCGGGGGCGGTGTAATAGAATCGTTCTCTTGGGGCTTCGATACTCCTTCCTTCGAATGTTGAGCATGTACTCGTGGCAAATTCCCGCACTCTTGGGGCTGTAATAGAATGCTCTCTTGGGGCTTCGATCCTCGTTCCTTCGAATGGTGAGGCATGAACTCGTGGCAAATTCGCATACCCCCCCACTCTTGGGGCCCTTAATAGAATGCTCTGCTTCGGGCTTCGATCGTATCCGTTCTCTTCGAAATTTGTGAGCATGTACTCGTGGCAAATTCGCACTCTTGGGCGTGTAATAGAATGCCTCCTCTTGTGGCTTCGAGGTGCTAGTTCCTTGGATTAATGCGGCATGTTACTCGTGGCAAATTCGCAACTCTTGGGGTGGCATATAGAATGCTCTCTTGGGCTTCGATCCTCGTTCCTTCGAATGTTGTGAGCATGTACTCGTGGAAAATTCGCACTCTTGGGGCGTATAATAATAGAATGCTCTCTTGGGCTTCGATCCTCGTTCCTTCGAATGTGAGCATGTACTCGTGGCAAATTCGCACTCTTGGGGGCGTAATAGAATGCTCTCTTGGGCCTTTTCGATCCTCGTTCCTTCGAATGTGAGCATGTACTCGTGGCAAATTCGCACACTCTTGGGGCGTTAATAGAATGCTTCGTCTTGGGCTTCGATCGCTCGTTTTCCTTCGAATAACTGTGGGCCAAATGTGCTCTATTGGGCAGACCTCAAATTGCTATATTCTTGATCACGTTTCATTCAAAATTTGAGAGATGCTCGGGATGGTAGAAGCATGGGGAAATATGTGCTCTTCTTGGCGTTCTATGGTTTTCGAAATAATATGCATTCTTTGGCAAATTCGCACTTTTAATAGAATGCTCTCTTGGGCTTCGATCTCGTTCCTTCGAATGTTTGGAGCATGTACTCGTTGGCAAATTCGCACTCTTGGGGCGTAATAGAATGCTCTCTTGGGCTCTCGATCAGGAAATTTCGAATTGTGAGCACATGTACTCGTGGTCCAAATTCGCACTCTTGGGGTCCGGAATAGAACTGCTTTAGGGCGTTTCATTGTCATGGGCATGCCATATTGGTCCGTGGGAACTTCATGCAACCTTCGATCTGCCAGTCTGCTTTGCAGACCTACGGGTTATTCGGACCTCAACTTCGATAGTGGGGTCCGTGGCAAACCCGGACTTTGGGGCGTAATTTGAATGCTCCTACGGGCTTCGGACCTCAAACCTTCGGGTGGGCATGTACTCTCGGAAGTTGGGCTTATTTCGCACTCATTTATTTTAAAACACTTTTTTATCTCGTTTTGCCTTACCCTTCTAAATGTCTTCCAAACACTTGTAAATAATCTAAATGCTCATCATGTGGGATTATTTAAAACTTACCGAGCATCGTGAATTCATACGTGGAGTCTTCGAGTCTTTGTTCTTCGTCTTTTCTCTTCGAACTTCGACTCGTTCACTTCACGAAATGTAAAATCGACAATGTACTCGTGGCAAATTCGCACTCTTGGGGCGTAATAGAATGCTCTCTTGGGCTTCTTCGATCCTCGTTCCTTCGAATGTGAGCATGTACTCGTGGCAAATGTCGCACTCTTGGGGCCTAATAGAATGCTCTCTTGGGCTTCGATCCTCGTTCCTCGAATGTGAGCATGTACTCTTGGCGAATTCGCACTCTTGGGGGTAATAGAATGCTCTCTTGGGATCCTCGTTCCTTCGAATGGAGCATGTAACTCGTGGCAAATTCGCACTCTTGGGCGCTAATAGAATGCTCTTGGGGCTTCGATCCTCGTTCCTTCTTCGAATGGAGCATGTACTCGTGGCAAATTCGCACTCTTGGGGCGTAATAGAATGGCTGCTTTGGGCTTCGATCCTCGTTCCTTCGAATGTGAGCATGTACTCGTGGCAAATTCGCACTCTTGGGGCGTAATAGAATGCTCTCTTGGGCTTCGATCCTCGTTCCTTCGAATGTGAGCATGTACTCGTGGCAAATTCGCACTCTTGGGGCGTAATAGAATGCTCTCTTGGGCTTCGAATCTCGTTCCTTCGAATGTGAGAGCATGATTAACTCGTGGCGAATTCGCTTCACTCTTGGGCTTCGTAATAGAATGCTCTTTGGTGCTTCGATCCTGTTCCTTCGAATGTGAGCATGTACTCGTAGCAAATTCGCACTCTTGGGGCTAATAGAATGCTCTCTTGGGCTTCGATCCTCGTTCCTTCGATGATGAGCATGTACTCGTGGCAAATTCGCACTCTTGGGGCGTAACAGAATGCTCTCTTGGGCTTCGATCCTCGCGTTCCTTCGAATGTTGAGCATGTGAACTCGTGGCAAATTCGCACTCTTGGGGCCTAATAGAATGCTCTCTTGGGCTTCGATCCTCGTTCCTTCGAATGTGAGCATGTACTCGTGGCAAATTCGCACTCTTGGGGCGTAATAGAATGCTCTCTTGGGCTTCGATCCTCGTTTCCTTCGATGAGAGCATGAACTCGTGGCAAATTCGCACTCTTGGGGCGTAATAGAATGCTCTCTTGGGCTTCGATCCTCGTTCCTTCGAATGGTTATTGTGAGCATGTACTCGTGGCAAATTCGCACTCTTGGGGCGTAATAGAACGCTCTCTTGGGCTTCGATCCTCGTTCCTTCGAATGTGAGCATGTACTCGTGGCAAATTCGCACTCTTGGGGCATAATAGAATGCTCTCTTGGGATCCGATCCTCGTTCCTTCAAAAGTGAGCATGTACTCGTGGCAATATTCGCACTCTTGGGGCGTAATAGAATGCTCTCTTGGGCTTCGATCCTCGTTCCTTCGAAATGAGCATGTACTCGTGGCAAATTCGCACTCTCTTGGGGCTAAAGAATGTAATAGAATGCTCTCTTGGGGCTTCGATCCTCCTTCCTTCGAATGTGAGCATGTACTCGTGGAAAATTCGCACTCTTTGGGGCATAATAGAATGCTCTCTTGGGCTTCGATCCTCGTTCCTTCGAATGTGAGCATGTACTCGTGGCAAATTCGCACTCTTGGGGCGTAATAGAATGCTCTCTTGGGCTTCGATCCTCGTTCCTTCGAATGTGAGCATGTACTCGTGGCAAATTCGCACTCTTGGGGCGTAATAGAATGCTCTCTTGGGCTTCGATCCTCGTTCCTTCGAATGTGAGCATGTACTCGTGGCAAATTCGCACTCTTGGGGCGTAATAGAATGCTCTCTTGGGCTTCGATCCTCGTTCCTTCGAATGTGAGCATGTACTCGTGGCAAATTCGCACTCTTGGGGCGTAATAGAATGCTCTCTTGGGCTTCGATCCTCGTTCCTTCGAATGGGAGCATGTACTCGTGGGAAATTCGCACTCTTGGGGCGTAATAGAATGCTCTCTTGGGCTTCGATCCTCGTTCCTTCGAATGTGAGCATGTACTCGTGGCAAATTCGCACTCTTGGGGCGTAATAGAATGCTCTCTTGGGCTTCGATCCTCGTCGTTCCTTCGAATGTGAGCATGTACTCGTGGCAAATTCGCACTCTTGGGGCGTTAATAGAATGCTCTCTTGGGCTTCGATCCTCGTTCCTTCGAATGTGAGCATGTACTCGTGGCAAATTCGCACTCTTGGGCCGTAATAGAATGCTCTCTTGGGCTTCGATCCTCGTTCCTTCGAATGTGAGCATGTACTCGTGGCAAATTCGCACTCTTGGGGCCTAATAGAATGCTCTCTTCGATCCTCGTTCCTTCGAATGTGAGCATGTACTCGTGGCGAATTCGCACTCTTGGGGCGTGTAATAGAATGCTCTCTTGGGGCTTCGATCCTCGTTCCTTCGAATGTGAGCATGTACTCGTGGCAAATTCGCACTCTTGGGGCGTAATAGAATGCTCACTCGGGCTTCTATCCTCGTTCCTTCGAATATGAGCATGTACTCGTGGCAAATTCGCACTCTTGGGGCGTAATAGAATGCTCTCTTGGGCTTCGATCCTCGTTCCTTCGAATGGAGCATGTACTCGTGGCAAATTCGCTCTCTTGGGACGTAATAGAATGCTCTCTTGGGGTTCGATCCTCGTTCCTTCGAATGTGAGCATGTACTCGTGGCAAATTCGCACTCTTGGGGCGTAATAGAATGCTCTCTTGGGCTTCGATCCTCGTTCCTTCGAATGTGAGCATGTACTCGTGGCAAATTCGCACTCTTGGGGCGTAATAGAATGCTCTCTTGGGCTTCGATCCTCGTTCCTTCGAATCGGAGCATGTACTCGTGGCAAATTCGCACTCTTGGGGCGTAATAGAATGCTCCCTTGGGCTTCGATCCTCGTTCCTTCGAATGTGAGCATGTACTCGTGGCAAATTCGCACTCTTGGGGCGTAATAGAAAGCTCTCTTGGGCTTCGATCCTCGTTCCTTCGAATGTGAGCATGTACTCGTGGCAAATTCGCACTCTTGGGGCGTAATAGAATGCTCTCTTGGGCTTCGATCCTCGTTCCTTCGAATGTGAGCATGTACTCGTGGCAAATTCGCACTCTTGGGGCGTAATAGAATGCTCTCTTGGGCTTTCGAATGCGGAGCATGTACTCGTGGCAAAATTCGCACTCTTGGGGCGTAATAGAATGCTCTCTTTTGGGCTTCGATCCTCGTTCCTTCGAAGGTGAGCATGTACTCGTGGCAAATTCGCACTCTTGGGCGTAATAGAATGCTCTCTTGGGCTTCGATCCTCGTTCCTTCGAATGTGAGCATGTACTCGTGGCAAATTCGCACTCTTGGGGCGTAATAGAATGCTCTCTTGGGCTTCGATCCTCGTTCCTTCGAATGTGAGCATGTACTCGTGGCAAATTCGCACTCTTGGGGCGTAATAGAATGCTCTCTTGGGCTTCGATCCTCGTTCCTTCGAATGTGAGCATGTACTCGTCGTAAATTCGCACTCTTGGGGCGTATAATAGAATGCTCTCTTGGGCTTTCGATCCTCGTTCCTTCGAATGTGAGCATGTACTCGTGGCAAATTCGCACTCTTGGGGCGTAATAGAATGCTCTCTTGGGCTTCGATCCTCGTTCCTTCGAATGTGAGCATGTACTCGTGGCAAATTCGCACTCTTGGGGCGTAATAGAATGCTCTCTTGGGCTTCGATCCTCGTTCCTTCGAATGCGAGCATGTACTCGTGGCAAATTCGCACTCTTGGGGCCTAATAGAATGCTCTCTTGGGCTTCGATCCTCGGCAAATTCGCACTCTTGGGGTCCAATAGAATGCTCTCTTGGGCTTCGATCCTCGTTCCTTCGAATGCGAGCATGTACTCGTGGCAAATTCGCACTCTTGGGGCGTAATAGAATGCTCTCTTGGGCTTCGATCCTCGTTCCTTCGAATGCGAGCATGTACTCGTGGCAAATTCGCACTCTTGGGGCGTAATAGAATGCTCTCTTGGGCTTCGATCCTCGTTCCTTCGAATGCGAGCATGTACTCGTGGCAAATTCGCACTCTTGAGAATGCTCTCTTGGGCTTCGATCCTCGTTCCTTCGAATGCGAGCATGTACTCGTGGCAAATTCGCACTCTTGGGGCGTAATAGAATGCTCTCTTGGGCTTCGATCCTCGTTCCTTCGAATGCGAGCATGTACTCGTGGCAAATTCGCACTCTTGGGGCCTAATAGAATGCTCTCTTGGGCTTCGATCCTCGTTCCTTCGAATGCGAGCATGTACTCGTGGCAAATTCGCACTCTTGGGGCCTAATAGAATGCTCTCTTGGGCTTCGATCCTCGTTCCTTCGAATGCGAGCATGTACTCGTGGCAAATTCGCACTCTTGGGGGCTAATAGAATGCTCTCTTGGGCTTCGATCCTCGTTCCTTCGAATGCGAGCATGTACTCGTGGCAAATTCGCACTCTTGGGGCCTAATAGAATGCTCTCTTGGGCTTCGATCCTCGTTCCTTCGAATGCGAGCATGTACTCGTGGCAAATTCGCACTCTTGAGAATGCTCTCTTGGGCTTCGATCCTCGTTCCTTCGAATGCGAGCATGTACTCGTGGCAAATTCGCACTCTTGGGGCCTAATAGAATGCTCTCTTGGGCTTCGATCCTCGTTCCTTCGAATGCGAGCATGTACTCGTGGCAAATTCGCACTCTTGGGGCGTAATAGAATGCTCTCTTGGGCTTCGATCCTCGTTCCTTCGAATGCGAGCATGTACTCGTGGCAAATTCGCACTCTTGGGGCCTAATAGAATGCTCTCTTGGGCTTCGATCCTCGTTCCTTCGAATGCGAGCATGTACTCGTGGCAAATTCGCACTCTTGGGGCCTAATAGAATGCTCTATCTTGGGCTTCGATCCTCGTTCCTTCGAATGCGAATGGGAGCATGTACTCGTGGCAAATTCGCACTCTTGGGGCCTAATAGAATGCTCTCTTGGGCTTCGATCCTCGTTCCTTCGAATGCGAGCATGTACTCGTGGCAAATTCGCACTCTTGGGGCCTAATAGAATGCTCTCTTGGGCTTCGATCCTCGTTCCTTCGAATGCGAGCATGTACTCGTGGCAAATTCGCACTCTTGGGGCCTAATAGAATGCTCTCTTGGGCTTCGATCCTCGTTCCTTCGAATGCGAGCATGTACTCGTGGCAAATTCGCACTCTTGGGGCCTAAAAGAATGCTCTCTTGGGCTTCGATCCTCGTTTCTTCGAATGCGAGCATGTACTCGTGGCAAATTCGCACTCTTGGGGCCTAATAGAATGCTCTCTTGGGCTTCGATCCTCGTTCCTTCGAATGGGAGCATGTACTCGTGGCAAATTCGCACTCTTGGGGCCTAATAGAATGCTCTCTTGGGCTTCGATCCTCGTTCCTTCGAATGCGAGCATGTACTCGTGGCAAATTCGCACTCTTGGGGCCTAATAGAATGCTCTCTTGGGCTTCGATCCTCGTTCCTTCGAATGCGAGCATGTACTCGTGGCAAATTCGCACTCTTGGGGCGTAATAGAATGCTCTCTTGGGCTTCGATCCTCGTTCCTTCGAATGCGAGCATGTACTCGTGGCAAATTCGCACTCTTGGGGCGTAATAGAATGCTCTCTTGGGCTTCGATCCTCGTTCCTTCGAATGCGAGCATGTACTCGTGGCAAATTCGCACTCTTGGGGCCTAATAGAATGCTCTCTTGGGCTTCGATCCTCGTTCCTTCGAATGCGAGCATGTACTCGTGGCAAATTCGCACTCTTGAGAATGCTCTCTTGGGCTTCGATCCTCGTTCCTTCGAATGCGAGCATGTACTCGTGGCAAATTCGCACTCTTGGGGCCTAATAGAATGCTCTCTTGGGCTTCGATCCTCGTTCCTTCGAATGCGAGCATGTACTCGTGGCAAATTCGCACTCTTGGGGCGTAATAGAATGCTCTCTTGGGCTTCGATCCTCGTTCCTTCGAATGCGAGCATGTACTCGTGGCAAATTCGCACTCTTGGTGCCTAATAGAATGCTCTCTTGGGCTTCGATCCTCGTTCCTTCGAATGCGAGCATGTACTCGTGGCAAATTCGCACTCTTGGGGCCTAATAGAATGCTCTCTTGGGCTTCGATCCTCGTTCCTTCGAATGCGAGCATGTACTCGTGGCAAATTCGCACTCTTGTCTTGGGCTTCGATCCTCGTTCCTTCGAATGCGAGCATGTACTCGTGGCAAATTCGCACTCTTGGGGCCTAATAGAATGCTCTCTTGGGCTTCGATCCTCGTTCCTTCGAATGCGAGCATGTACTCGTGGCAAATTCGCACTCTCTTGGGCATCGATCCTCGTTCCTTCGAATGCGAGCATGTACTCGTGGCAAATTCGCACTCTTGGGGCGTAATAGAATGCTCTCTTGGGCTTCGATCCTCGTTCCTTCGAATGGAGCATGTACTCGTGGCAAATTCGCACTCTTGGGGCCTAATAGAATGCTCTCTTGGGCTTCGATCCTCGTTCCTTCGAAATGCGAGCATGTACTCGTGGCAAATTCGCACTCTTGGGGCCTAATAGAATGCTCTCTTGGGCTTCGATCCTCGTTCCTTCGAATGCGAGCATGTACTCGTGGCAAATTCGCACTCTTGGGGCCTAATAGAATGCTCTCTTGGGCTTCGATCCTCGTTCCTTCGAATGGGAGCATGTACTCGTGGCAAATTCGCACTCTTGGGGCGTAATAGAATGCTCTCTTGGGCTTCGATCCTCGTTCCTTCGAATGCGAGCATGTACTCGTGGCAAATTCGCACTCTTGGGGCCTAATAGAATGCTCTCTTGGGCTTCGATCCTCGTTCCTTCGAATGCGAGCATGTACTCGTGGCAAATTCGCACTCTTGGGGCGTAATAGAATGCTCTCTTGGGCTTCGATCCTCGTTCCTTCGAATGCGAGCATGTACTCGTGGCAAATTCGCACTCTTGGGTTTAATAGAATGCTCTCTTGGGCTTCGATCCTCGTTCCTTCGAATGCGAGCATGTACTCGTGGCAAATTCGCACTCTTGGGGCCTAATAGAATGCTCTCTTGGGCTTCGATCCTCGTTCCTTCGAATGCGAGCATGTACTCGTGGCAAATTCGCACTCTTGGGGCGTAATAGAATGCTCTCTTGGGCTTCGATCCTCGTTCCTTCGAATGCGAGCATGTACTCGTGGCAAATTCGCACTCTTGGGGCGTAATAGAATGCTCTCTTGGGCTTCGATCCTCGTTCCTTCGAATGCGAGCATGTACTCGTGGCAAATTCGCACTCTTGGGGCCTAATAGAATGCTCTCTTGGGCTTCGATCCTCGTTCCTTCGAATGCGAGCATGTACTCGTGGCAAATTCGCACTCTTGGGGCCTAATAGAATGCTCTCTTGGGCTTCGATCCTCGTTCCTTCGAATGCGAGCATGTACTCGTGGCAAATTCGCACTCTTGGGGCCTAATAGAATGCTCTCTTGGGCTTCGATCCTCGTTCCTTCGAATGCGAGCATGTACTCGTGGCAAATTCGCACTCTTGGGGCCTAATAGAATGCTCTCTTGGGCTTCGATCCTCGTTCCTTCGAATGCGAGCATGTACTCGTGGCAAATTCGCACTCTTGGGGCCTAATAGAATGCTCTCTTGGGCTTCGATCCTCGTTCCTTCGAATGCGAGCATGTACTCGTGGCAAAATTCGCACTCTTGGGGCGTAATAGAATGCTCTCTTGGGCTTCGATCCTCGTTCCTTCGAATGCGAGCATGTACTCGTGGCAAATTCGCACTCTTGGGGCCTAATAGAATGCTCTCTTGGGCTTCGATCCTCGTTCCTTCGAATGGAGCATGTACTCGTGGCAAATTCGCACTCTTGGGGCCTAATAGAATGCTCTCTTGGGCTTCGATCCTCGTTCCTTCGAATGCGAGCATGTACTCGTGGCAAATTCGCACTCTTGGGGCCTAATAGAATGCTCTCTTGGGCTTCGATCCTCGTTCCTTCGAATGCGAGCATGTACTCGTGGCAAATTCGCACTCTTGGGGCCTAATAGAATGCTCTCTTGGGCTTCGATCCTCGTTCCTTCGAATGCGAGCATGTACTCGTGGCAAATTCGCACTCTTGGGGCCTAATAGAATGCTCTCTTGGGCTTCGATCCTCGTTCCTTCGAATGCGAGCATGTACTCGTGGCAAATTCGCACTCTTGGGGCCTAATAGAATGCTCTCTTGGGCTTCGATCCTCGTTCCTTCGAATGCGAGCATGTACTCGTGGCAAATTCGCACTCTTGGGGCGTAATAGAATGCTCTCTTGGGCTTCGATCCTCGTTCCTTCGAATGCGAGCATGTACTCGTGGCAAATTCGCACTCTTGGATCATAATAGAATGCTCTCTTAGGCTTCGATCCTCGTTCCTTCGAATGGGAGCATGTACTCGTGGCAAATTCGCACTCTTGGGCATAAAAGAATGCTCTCTTGGGCTTCGATCCTCGTTCCTTCGAATGCGAGCATGTACTCGTGGCAAATTCGCACTCTTGGGGCGTAATAGAATGCTCTCTTGGGCTTCGATCCTCGTTCCTTCGAATGCGAGCATGTACTCGTGGCAAATTCGCACTCTTGGGGCGTAATAGAATGCTCTCTTGGGCTTCGATCCTCGTTCCTTCGAATGCGAGCATGTACTCGTGGCAAATTCGCACTCTTGGGGCCTAATAGAATGCTCTCTTGGGCTTCGATCCTCGTTCCTTCGAATGCGAGCATGTACTCGTGGCAAATTCGCACTCTTGGGGCCTAATAGAATGCTCTCTTGGGCTTCGATCCTCGTTCCTTCGAATGCGAGCATGTACTCGTGGCAAATTCGCACTCTTGGGGCGTAATAGAATGCTCTCTTGGGCTTCGATCCTCGTTCCTTCGAATGCGAGCATGTACTCGTGGCAAATTCGCACTCTTGGGGCGTAATAGAATGCTCTCTTGGGCTTCGATCCTCGTTCCTTCGAAAGCGAGCATGTACTCGTGGCAAATTCGCACTCTTGGGCATAATAGAATGCTCTCTTGGGCTTCGATCCTCGTTCCTTCGAATGCGAGCATGTACTCGTGGCAAATTCGCACTCTTGGGGCCTAATAGAATGCTCTCTTGGGCTTCGATCCTCGTTCCTTCGAATGGGAGCATGTACTCGTGGCAAATTCGCACTCTTGGGGCCTAATAGAATGCTCTCTTGGGCTTCGATCCTTCGGCAAATTCGCACTCTTGGGGCGTAAAAGAATGCTCTCTTGGGCTTCGATCCTCGTTCCTTCGAATGCGAGCATGTACTCGTGGCAAATTCGCACTCTTGGGGCCTAATAGAATGCTCTCTTGGGCTTCGATCCTCGTTCCTTCTCATATGAGCATGTACTCGTGGCAAATTCGCACTCTTGGGGCGTAATAGAATGCTCTCTTGGGCTTCGATCCTCGTTCCTTCGAATGGGAGCATGTACTCGTGGCAAATTCGCACTCTTGGGGCGTAATAGAATGCTCACTTGGGCTTCGATCCTCGTTCCCTCGAATGGGAGCATGTACTCGTGGCAAATTCGCACTCTTGGGGCGTAATAGAATGCTCTCTTGGGCTTCGATCCTCGTTCCTTCGAATGTGAGCATGTACTCGTGGCAAATTCGCACTCTTGGGGCGTAATAGAATGCTCTCTTGGGCTTCGATCCTCGTTCCTTCGAATGTGAGCATGTACTCGTGGCAAATTCGCACTCTTGGGGCGTAATAGAATGCTCTCTTGGGGCTTCGATCCTCGTTCCTTCGAATGTGAGCATGTACTCGTGGCAAATTCGCACTCTTGGGGCCTAATAGAATGCTCTCTTGGGCTTCGATCCTCGTTCCTTCGAATGTGAGCATGTACTCGTGGCAAATTCGCACTCTTTTGGGGCCTAATAGAATGCTCTCTTGGGCTTCGATCCTCGTTCCTTCGAATGTGAGCATGTACTCGTGGCAAATTCGCACTCTTGGGGAGTAATAGAATGCTCTCTTGTGCTTCGATCCTCGTTCCTTCGAATGTGAGCATGTACATCGATCCTCGTTCCTTCGAATGTGAGCATGTACTCGTGGCGAATTCGCACTCTCGGGGCGTAATAGAATGCTCTCTTGGGCTTCGATCCTCGTTCCTTCGAATGTGAGCATGTACTCGTGGCAAATTCGCACTCTTGGGGCCTAATAGAATGCTCTCTTGGGCTTCGATCCTCGTTCCTTCGAATGTGAGCATGTACTCGTGGCACTCGTGGCAAATTCGCACTCTTGGGGCGTAATAGAATGCTCTCTTGGGCTTCGATCCTCGTTCCTTCGAATGTGAGCATGTACTCGTGGCAAATTCGCACTCTTGGGGCCTAATAGAATGCTCTCTCTTGGGCTTCGATCCTCGTTCCTTCGAATGTGAGCACTCTTGGGGCCTAATAGAATGCTCTCTTGTGCTTCGATCCTCGTTCCTTCTCATATGAGCATGTACTCGTGGCAAATTCGCACTCTTGGGGCCTAATAGAATGCTCTCTTGGGCTTCGATCCTCGTTCCTTCTCATATGAGCATGTACTCGTGGCAAATTCGCACTCTTGGGGCGTAATAGAATGCTCTCTTGGGCTTCGATCCTCGTTCCTTCGAATGCGAGCATGAACTCGTGGCAAATTCGCACTCTTGGGGCCTAATAGAATGCTCTCTTGGGCTTCGATCCTCGTTCCTTCGAATGGGAGCATGTACTCGTGGCAAATTCGCACTCTTGGGGCGTAATAGAATGCTCACTTGGGCTTCGATCCTCGTTCCTTCGAATGGGAGCATGTACTCGTGGCAAATTCGCACTCTTGGGGCCTAATAGAATGCTCTCTTGGGCTTCGATCCT
Organism: Puya raimondii; assembly: GCA_016920855.1. NCBI lineage: Eukaryota > Viridiplantae > Streptophyta > Magnoliopsida > Poales > Bromeliaceae > Puya > Puya raimondii. The sequence goes on from JABWPP010000050.1 coordinate 43,068,702, forward strand.
CGTTCCTTCGAATGGGAGCATGTACTCGTGGCAAATTCGCACTCTTGGGGCCTAATAGAATGCTCTCTTGGGGCTTCGATCCTCGTTCCTTCGAATGGGAGCATGTACTCGTGGCAAATTCGCACTCTTGAGGCCTAATAGAATGCTCTCTTGGGCTTCGATCCTCGTTCCTTCGAATGGGAGCATGTACTCGTGGCAAATTCGCACTCTTGGGGCCTAATAGAATGCTATCTTGGGCTTCGATCCTCGTTCCTTCGAATGGGAGCATGTACTCGTGGCAAATTCGCACTCTTGGGGCCTAATAGAATGCTCTATCTTGGGCTTCGATCCTCGTTCCTTCGAATGCGAGCATGTACTCGTGGCAAATTCGCACTCTTGGGGCCTAATAGAATGCTCTCTTGGGCTTCGATCCTCGTTCCTTCGAATGCGAGCATGTACTCGTGGCAAATTCGGACTCTTGGGGCGTAATAGAGTGCTCTCTTGGGGCTTCGATCCTCGTTCCTTCGAATGGGAGCATGTACTCGTGGCAAATTCGCACTCTTGGGGCCTAATAGAATGCTCTCTTGGTCTTCGATCCTCGTTCCTTCGAATGGGAGCATGTACTCGTGGCAAATTCGCACTCTTGGGGCCTAATAGAATGCTCTCTTGGGCTTCGATCCTCGTTCCTTCGAATGTGAGCATGTACTCGTGGCAAATTCGCACTCTTGGGGCCTAATAGAATGCTCTCTTGGGCTTCGATCCTCGTTCCTTCGAATGGGAGCATGTACTCGTGGCAAATTCGCACTCTTGGGGCCTAATAGAATGCTCTCTTGGGCTTCGATCCTCGTTCCTTCGAATGCGAGCATGTACTCGTGGCAAATTCGCACTCTTGGGGCCTAATAGAATGCTCTCTTGGGCTTCGATCCTCGTTCCTTCGAATGTGAGCATGTACTCGTGGCAAATTCGCACTCTTGGGGCCTAATAGAATGCTCTCTTGGGCTTCGATCCTCGTTCCTTCTCATATGAGCATGTACTCGTGGCAAATTCGCACTCTCTTGGGGCTAATAGAATGCTCTCTTGGGCTTCGATCCTCGTTCCTCCTTCGAATGGGAGCATGTACTCGTGGCAAATTCGCACTCTTGGGGCCTAATAGAATGCTCTCTTGGGCTTGGATCTTCGATCCTCGTTCCTTCGAATGTGAGCATGTACTCGTGGCAAATTCGCACTCTTGGGGCGTAATAGAATGCTCTACTTGGCTTCGCTTCGATCCTCGTTCCTTCGAATGTGAGCATGTACTCGTGGCAAATTCGCACTCTTGGGGCGTAATAGAATGCTCTCTTGGGCTTCGATCCTCGTTCCTTCGAATGAGCATGTACTCTCGTGGCAAATTCGCACTCTTGGGGCTAATAGAATGCTCTCTTGGGCTTCGATCCTCGTTCCTTCGAATGTGAGCATGTACTCGTGGCAAATTCGCACTCTTGGGGCCTAATAGAATGCTCTCTTGGGCTTCGATCCTCGTTCCTTCGAATGGGAGCATGTACTCGTGGCAAATTTGCACTCTTGGGGCCTAATAGAATGCTCTCTTGGGCTTCGATCCTCGTTCCTTCGAATGTGAGCATGTACTCGTGGCAAATTCGCACTCTTGGGGCGTAATAGAATGCTCTCTTGGGGCTTCGATCCTCGTTTTCGATCCTCGTTCCTTCGAATGTGAGCATGTACTCGTGGCAAATTCGCACTCTTGGGGCCTAATAGAATGCTCTCTTGGGCTTCGATCCTCGTTCCTTCGAATGAATGGAGCATGTACTCGTGGCAAATTCGCACTCTTGGGGCGTAATAGAATGCTCTCTTGGGCTTCGATCCTCGTTCCTTCGAATGTGAGCATGTACTCGTGGCAAATTCGCACTCTTGGGGCCTAATAGAATGCTCTCTTGGGCTTCGATCCTCGATCCTCGTTCCTTCGAATGTGAGCATGTACTCGTGGCAAATTCGCACTCTTGGGGCCTAATAGAATGCTCTCTTGGGCTTCGATCCTCGTTCCTTCGAATGTGAGCATGTACTCGTGGCAAATTCGCACTCTTGGGGCGTAATAGAATGCTCTCTTGGGCTTCGATCCTCGTTCCTTCGAATGTGAGCATGTACTCGTGGCAAATTCGCACTCTTGGGGCCGTATAGAATGCTCTCTGTGGCTTCGATCCTCGTTCCTTCGAATGGGAGCATGTACTCGTAGCAAATTCGCACTCTTGGGGCTAATAGAATGCTCTCTTGGGCTTCGATCCTCGTTCCTTCGAATGTGAGCATGTACTCGTGGCAAATTCGCACTCTTGGGGCCTAATAGAATGCTCTCTTGGGCTTCGATCCTCGTTCCTTCGAATGTGAGCATGTACTCGTGGCAAATTCGCACTCTTGGGGCCTAATAGAATGCTCTCTTGGGCTTCGATCCTCGTTCCTTCGAATGTGAGCATGTACTCGTGGCAAATTCGCACTCTTGGGGCGTAATAGAATGCTCTCTTGGGCTTCGATCCTCGTTCCTTCGAATGCGAGCATCGATCCTCGTTCCTTCGAATGGGAGCATGTACTCGTGGCAAATTCGCACTCTTGGGGCGTAATAGAATGCTCTCTTGGGCTTCGATCCTCGTTCCTTCGAATGTGAGCATGTACTCGTGGCAAATTCGCACTCTTGGGGCCTAATAGAATGCTCTCTCTCTTGGGCTTCGATCCTCGTTCCTTCGAATGTGAGCATGTACTCGTGGCAAATTCGCACTCTTGGGGCCTAATAGAATGCTCTCTTGGGCTTCGATCCTCGTTCCTTCGAATGGGAGCATGTACTCGTGGCAAATTCCGCACTCTTGGGGCCTATTAGAATGCTCTCTTGGGCTTCGATCCTCGTTCCTTCTCATATGAGCATGTACTCGTGGCAAATTCGCACTCTTGGGGCCTAATAGAATGCTCTCTTGGGCTTCGATCCTCGTTCCTTCGAATGCGAGCATGTACTCGTGGCAAATTCGCACTCTGGGGGGCCTAATAGAATGCTCTCTTGGGCTTCGATCCTCGTTCCTTCGAACTGGAGCATGTACTCGTGGCAAATTCGCACTCTTGGGGCCTAATAGAATGCTCTCTTGGGCTTCGATCCTCGTTCCTTCGAATGTGAGCATGTACTCGTGGCAAATTCGCACTCTTGGGGCCTAATAGAATGCTCTCTTGGGCTTCGATCCTCGTTCCTTCTCGTGGCAAATTCGCACTTTTGGGGCCTAATAGAATGCTCTCTTGGGCTTCGATCCTCGTTCCTTCGAATGTGAGCATGTACTCGTGGCAAATTCGCACTCTTGGGGCGTAATAGAATGCTCTCTTGGGCTTCGATCCTCGTTCCTTCGAATGGGAGCATGTACTCGTGGCAAATTCGCACTCTTGGGGCCTAATAGAATGCTCTCTTGGGCTTCGATCCTCGTTCCTTCAAATGAGCATGTACTCGTGGCAAATTCGCACTCTTGGGGCGTAATAGAATGCTCTCTCTTGGGCTTCGATCCTCGTTCCTTCGAATGGGAGCATGAATGTGAGCATGTACTCGTGGCAAATTCGCACTCTTGGGGCCTAATAGAATGCTCTCTTGGGCTTCGATCCTCGTTCCTTCTCATATGAGCATGTACTCGTGGCAAATTCGCACTCTTGGGGCGTAATAGAATGCTCACTTGGGCTTCGATCCTCGTTCCTTCGAATGGGAGCATGTACTCGTGGCAAATTCGCACTCTTGGGGCCTAATAGAATGCTCTCTTGGGCTTCGATCCTCGTTCCTTCGAATGCGAGCATGAACTCGTTCCTTCGAATGTGAGCATGTACTCGTGGCAAATTCGCACTCTTGGGGCGTAATAGAATGCTCTCTTGGGCTTCGATCCTCGTTCCTTCGAATGTGAGCATGTACTCGTGGCAAATTCGCACTCTTGGGGCGTAATATAATGCTCTCTTGGGCTTCGATCCTCGTTCCTTCAAATGTGAGCATGTACTCGTGGCAAATTCGCACTCTTGGGGCGAAATAGAATGCTCATGTGTCATTGATGGTTAATTCCTAAAATGCTCCCCGATCGATGGATCATCGCGGGGGTGGGGACGGTGATTGATCTCGAATGAGATTGGTGCACAGGCAAAAATTCCCTTTTGGGCGATAGTCTCGATGCTCAAAAGTGTGGAGACACTGGAGCGAATGTGCAGCATGGTTGTTCCTAGAACAAATTCGTACTCGAGCGGACCAATGCGAGAATGTCACTCTTGGGGCTTACTCATCCTCGTCAGTGGTGGCAATGTTGCAGTAGTTGCGAATGGTCCTTTGACCACATGCTTGCCTCGGAGTATTCACAATGAGGTTACTGTAGCTTTGACTGTACATGACTGTGGTTGGTACCATAGCGGGAATTCGGGTCTTGCGGTGCATGATGTTGGCTATGGCTTAGACGTTTCGTTGTAGGAAGAGGGTTGCATTCCACTCCTATATGGAATCTATCTCCCTTGGTAGATAGGGTGTTAGTCCTAAGCCGTGTGATTTATGAGACTGGACCTTAATTGTCAATATGTTGATAATTGGACTAATTTGTAATTATTACAAATTAGTGGTATTAGAGTGTAAATGTTACAAAAGAGGACTTACTAATAGTTAGTAATTTATGAGAGGGCTTATGTGCAAATGTTGCATTATTAATTTGATATGATCAAATTAGGATAAAGTTTAAGTCGAATCAAATTAGGATTTGATTGATCTAATGAATTAAGGAAATGATAAATTTAAATCTAGATTTATTCTTATCCTTAATTATTATTATATTATTAAAAGAGGATTATATCCCTCTATATAATATACGGGAGTTTTTAGAAAACCATAGCCGTAATCTCTCAATTTCTCTATTCTTCCTCTAGCAATAAAGACGTTCTTTGCAAGGGAGCTAGCACCTCGGTGAGGACATCGATTGAATCGTCAACCTCGTGTGGATACCTATAGAGGCCGGACGTGTGTGCGGCTTCAAGAGAATCTAATTCCACGATCATCGGATTGCGGTGAAGAACAACCCGCGCAAAGGTGAAGATTAGATCTTCCTATCTCGTTTTAATCTTGAATAACATGAGGGATCCTAATTGCGTAGTTTAGAGATTGGATCTCGAAAGTTTTAAAAATCAAATTTGTTTGATTTTGTTCCGCTGCGTTTTTACCGTACGCAATTTTCAAACAGTGGTATCAGAGCCATCCTCATGGTTTTCAAGATTAATTATAGATTTGGGTATTTTAAATCGTTCTTCGCCGGTTGAACGATAGATCGTTTTAACTTTATTTGAAAAATCGTAAATTGATTTAATCAATTTAATCCGCAATTTTTACACGCATCAAGTTTGTACATGCAAAAAAAAAATATACTGTAGCATACGTACGGATGCTACTGTAGCAGTCCGTACGGATGCTAATTTTTATTTTTATTTTTTTATTTTGATTAGATCAATTTAAAAATAAAAGGACTAATTTAATGAGATGAAATTTAAATCTTGATGAGATCAAGTTGTTATGTTTGCGGATTAAATTTTTGATCAATATAATAAACAATCAATAAGATTGATTGATTTTAGTGATTTGATCATTGTTATTTTTCGAATCTTTGGTAAACGGTTAATTAGAATACCCAAAATTAATTATTTGTATGTGATGTATAAAATACATATCGGTGATGATCATGGATAGCGACTTATTTATTTTCGACATGTGATGTATGATGTGTATGCGGAATTCTGTAATTTTAAATTTGTTTAAATTAAGGACTCTGTATTAGAGATGGCTTTTTGGGTGCCTGCGTGTATGAGCCGATTTATTTGGAGACCTGTGTGTCTCAATAGATTAGAGATAAAAGTTATCAAATGTAATTAATTATATTTTATCATTATTGTTGGGTTGTATATTGTATGGTTGCACGTCATTGGTTGATCGGTTGCAAGCCGAGAAGCACGCAAAGACCAGATCGAGATGAGCACTTGATGGCGGTCGGATCAAGATGTTGATAGGGATCGGATCAAGTTGAAGCTCCGGATCGGATCAAGTAGTTGAAGACGATCAAACCAATGACGTGTATGTGCTTGTAATTTATGACCCTAAGACCCTGATTCCGGCTCAGTGGCTCGAGCCCGAATCCTCTTTTAGATCCATGATCATTACCAGTAACATTATGTTTTATGCGCATATTATTTTATTTGCATTAGATGTAAATAAATAAAATAAAATATGAGACCTAAATTTTAATCTCCTCACAAATATTAAGTCAAGCGGTCTTCCGCCGTTGTAGAAGTGCGGGCGTTTTTCTGGTGTTGATTGGCACGGCTGGATACAGTGGTCAGTTGCATCGGGAAGGCGCAACCACTCTATTAGCATGAGATGTTGCGGAGTAAAGATGGGGTTGGGCCCAATATCTGTCAGGTGAGGGACCCAATGACGGCTTTGCTTACGCGTTTGAACGGTGGGTCTGACTTAACTAAGGAATGAGGCCAATATCTGTCAGGTGAGGCCTACAGGACTTAGAGACCGATCGCTGCAATTTGCTTGAGAAGCATTGGACAAGAGTTATCCACTCATCGGTTTGCGTGTCGCCAATATCTGTCAGGTGAGGTGGTGCGTTAAACTGGTGGGACCGCAGTACCCACTTGAAATCTTTGTCGCGTTGGGTTTCCGTTTCTCTACCCGAGGAGTGTAAGAAACTCGAGAAAATAGTGGGAGGCTAAATTTGTTTTTAAAATCCCTAAAACAAAATTTTCAAAACAAATATAAATATCTAACTTGAATCTTTACTCTCTGCAAATCAAATGTCTGCTTCCAATCGTGTCACGCCCCGGGGCCCCAGCGGAAGCCCACCCGGGCGCATGCACAGACCGCCGTGTACACAAGTAACCCAATGCACACAAGGCGTCTAAAACAACATACAAGAAAGGAATAAAGCGAGTAATCCTATCATGATAATCAGAGCATACATACTAAACAAGTAAGGTCTCAAGGTGGAGGTATAAAATACAATAAAAGAGTAAAGCCACAATATACGCTAATACAACAATATACCCAAAAAGGGACATAGGGTAGTCTCTACAAAAGTGGTCGATACAAAAACACCTCTCAAAGAAAAATACAAGAAAGGTGCTCTACCTAGTCGCTAGCTCCCTCACGCACTGGCTAGACGCGATGCCCTTGCCGCGATCCCTAGCCTCTCCCGCAGTGGAAGGCTCTGAAATAAAACAACAAACCCCAGGGGGATGAGAACTATTATTCAATAGTTCCCAGTGGGTAAGCCGCCGAGAGGAGCGGAGTACACCACTAGGTCAACTGAGGCAAAGTAAGGGTTAGATACAAATAAACATAATTATAATTGAAATTTAGTACTACTATGCCTCAAAATGTGATCATATAAACATGAACTATTCTACCCAAGCACATGTGTAAGTATGCAATATTTCACCTCTTACTATATGAATGTTCACTTTTACATATAACTATAAATATGTAATCATAAAGAATACAATAAAGGGATGTTCACTTGTGCCGAGCCTAATGGCTCCGTGGTAGTCAACACCTTCACGCTTTGGTGAGCCTTACCCACGGCGGTTTCATTTCGGCGCTTTCTCTAACACACGGGCGAAATAACTGTCGCGAGGCCAACTCCGGAGTGCCGGCTTGTAGGGAGCGACCCTCACAAGCATGTGTAAACGAGCATGGTGGCAAACAAGCAACAATCAACCACATAATATCTCTCATCATGTCTAAAAACATGGAATACCCACTAATATCCAAGTCTAGATCATAATGTCAATCTTGTTATTCATCTAAGTGGAATGTCATATGTCATATATACACTACAACTAGTCCAACATACCAAGTGTCAAGGAGTGTTTTCAAATCCATCGTCCATCTAATGTCACACATGTCTCTACTCATTTAAGTAAGTATTTCAACAAATACATAAGTGAAATATTCTATTCCTATAGCCATTCATGATGCACTATGCATAAATTATACAAACTTCCTACTACATTGGATATCTAATTTTCATATATATAGCACATGGATATTATGCATTCTAAAATTTTACCATGTCATAATTAGTATGAATATGTACTAATTTAAGCTCTTAAGCTACAATGAAGACATAGGGGGAGTTCACCCATTTCGGTGAGGTCAAACCCACCGGAGACCCTTCGGAACCTCGTAGTTTCCGAAAACAAAGTTGCCCCCTCGGTTTCTAGCACCCTAAAGAAGGATTCTACGGTGTTAGAAACGTCGAACGAACATTTCGAAAAACGTCATAATAAAAAGGGGAAAAAGGGTGAAATTACCTTAGATCAAGAATCTCTTGTCCAAAACCCAAAATGAAGTTAGGAAGCTTCAAATCCAACCTAACATAACATTCTACACCCATCAATTCCCATTCAAAAACCTAGAATCAAGAAACCCTAAAATAAACCCTAGGTTTACCATATCAAGGTTTCAACAACAAAAACCCGAAAAAACTCCAAAAGAGGGTTAAAAAGAGGAAAACTCACATCTTTAAAGCTCCAAGCTAGGTCCAAGGAAGCTAGGGTTGGAGATAAACCTCAAACAAGCTCTCCTCTCCTCCACCACGTTCCTCCAAGAGCAAGCTAGCAAGCTTGAGTGCAAAGGAGAAGGAAAAAGAGATCAAACCCTAGGTTTCCATCACCATGGAGACAAGAATCTAGAGAGAGAAAGGGAGAAAACCCACCTTTTTTCCTCCTAAGTCCTCAGCACAATGGCTGAGAGGGGAGGGTGTGAAGGGTTAAGTTGCATGTTGTAACAATTGCCCTAACACCCCTCCAAAAGCCAACATTCGCAAAACAGCTCAAAACAAAATTTTCGGCACTGTATACCGGTATGCGTATGGACATACCGGTATCAGGCCAGGAATCCCACAACCCGAGCCTCGGCCAAACAGGCCATGCGAAGGGATTCCGGTACTAGAAATCGCAGTACCAGTACTAATCACTTCAGTACCGGTATGCGGATTCTCATACCGGAATGCCAACCCATTCCGGTATCACCAGCAGGATTCCGCAGAACCTGAGAGCTGCGCAAACCAGTTCTTCACTGGATTCCGGTATCCCAAGGTCACATACCGGTATGCAATGTCAAACCTGCAATTTTTACAGATTTGACCCCCGGAGTCTGTTTTCGCACTTCTTAAGTCCCGAAAACGCTCCCAAGAGCTCGAATCACAACCAAAACCTCCAGATTAGCACGAAACGCTAATCTCACACTAGAACCTTACAATTTGCTAAAGTTCAGTGTACCACATACACCCCTCCTAAAAAGGAGTTTCGTCCGCGAAACTAGAAGTCAAATACCTTAGGATTCCATCTGAAAAAGATGGGGGTATCGCTCCAGCAGTGAGCTCTCCATCTCCCAAGTGGCTTCGCGCTCGTCGTGGTTGCTCCAAAGCACCTTCACATAAGGGATCTCTCGATTTCTGAGTTTCTTCACCTCGCGAGCTAGAATCTTCGTCGGAAATTCCTCGAAACTCAAGTCTTCACGCAATTCCAACGGAGTAGAGTCCAAAACATGAGCCGGGTCGAAAACATATTTCCGAAGCAAAGATACATGGAACACGTTGTGTACTCCCGATAGATTCGGCGGCAAAGCAAGCCGATACGCTACCGGGCCTACCCGTTCCAAAACTTCGAAGGGTCCAATAAAACGAGGACTAAGCTTTCCCCGAATACCAAATCTCTTAATTCCCTTTGTCGGTGAGACCTTTAGGAAGACATGATCTCCTACTTGGAACTTCAATTCCCGCCGACGCTTATCAGCATAACTCTTTTGGCGACTTTGAGCTGAAATCAATCTTTGTCGAGCAATGCGAACCTTGTCTTCAGCTTCCTGCAGCACATCGGGACCCAAAACTAGCTTCTCACCAACTTCACTCCAATGAAGCGGTGATCGACACTTCCTTCCATAAAGAGCTTCGAAAGGTGCCATCTTAATGCTTGCTTGATAACTATTGTTATAAGCAAACTCTGCCATAGGTAGGTGTTGATGCCATCCACCTTGATAATCAATTACACAAGCTCGAAGCATGTCCTCCAAGATCTGAATGGTACGCTCAGACTGTCCATCGCTCTGAGGGTGGAATGCTGTGCTGAAATCCAAGCGAGTGCCCAACGCGTCATGTAAACTTTTCCAAAAGTGCGACACAAACCTAGTATCTCTATCCGATACAATCGATGTAGGTACACCATGATGCCGCACCACTTCATCAAGATAGACTTGTGCAAGTTTCTCACCCGTCCACGTAGTATGTATAGGGATAAAGTGTGCTGATTTAGTCAATCTATCCACAATCACCCACACTGCGTCATGCCCGGCTTGTGAGCGAGGCAAACCTGTGACAAAATCCATAGTGATTAGCTCCCACTTCCAAACCGGTATCGGTAAACTCTGAAGCTTTCCCGCGGGGAGTCTATGTTCAGCTTTCACTTGTTGACAAGTTAAGCATCGAGCCACAAACTCGCCAACATCTTTCTTCATTCCGGACCACCAATAGTGCAGTTTCAAATCTTTGTACATCTTTGTGCCACCCGGATGCACGGTGTAAGGCGCTCGGTGAGCTTCTGTGAGTATTCTTTCTTTAATCTCAGCTTCTGCCGGTACACATAGTCGATTTAGGAATCATAACATTCCTTGGTCGTCTACAAGAAAATCACTAGCACGATTTTCGCCGATTTTGGTTCGAATCCTTTGCAATTCTGGATCGAGAGCTTGCTTTTCCTTAATCCATTCAAGCAGGGTAGGTTGCACTACCAATGCCATTAACCTCACGGGTGTATCGGGAGCTACCACTTCCAACTCCATTCGTCGCAATTCTGCCAGTAGCGGGGGTTGAGTAACAAGTAACAAAGCTAAGTTTTCCATCGATTTGCGACTTAAAGCATCTGCCACCACATTTGCTTTCCCCGGGTGGTAAAGAATAGTCAAATCATAGTCTTTAAGTAGCTCCAACCATCTTCGTTGCCTCAAATTTAGTTCCTTCTGCGTGAACAGATACTTTAGGCTCTTATGGTCGGTGTAGACTTCACAACGCTCGCCATAGAGATAATGACGCCAAAGCTTCAAAGCGAACACCACGGCCGCTAACTCCAAGTCGTGGGTTGGATAATTCTTTTCATAATCCTTAAGTTGACGGGAAGCATAAGCTATTACTTTTCCGTCCTGCATCAAAACACAACCCAAACCATTAAGCGAAGCATCGCTATAAATCACATACCCTGCTCCGGCAATAGGTAAAGTCAAGATCGGGGCGGTTGTCAGGCGCTCCTTCAACTCTAAGAAGCTTCTATCACATAAGTCATTCCAAATGAACTTAGTTCCTTTGTGCGTGAGTCGAGTGAGGGGCATAGATAATTTAGCGAATCCCTCGACAAACCTCCGGTAATATCCGGCTAGACCAATAAAACTTCGGATCTCAGTCACATTGGTTGGTCTAGGCCAATCCTTAATCACCTCAATCTTCTTAGGATCCACAGCTACACCATCTCCTGATATCACATGTCCCAAAAAGGATACTTCTCGAAGCCAAAATTCACACTTCTTCAATTTGGCAAAAAGTTTCTTCTCCCGAAGTACTTGCAGCACTTGCCTCAAATGATTCCTATGTTCCTCGTCGCTTCGAGAATACACCAAGATGTCATCGATGAACACCACCACAAACCTGTCTAAGTAAGGCTTAAAGACACGGTTCATTAGATCCATAAAAGCTGCCGGGGCATTGGTAAGCCCAAACGGCATAACAGTAAACTCATAATGTCCATACCGTGTTCGAAAAGCCGTCACGGGCACGTCATCGGCCTTGATCTTGAGTTGGTGATAACCAGATTGTAAATCTATCTTGGAATACACCAAAGATCCTTGCAATTGATCAAACAGGTCGTCAATTCTCGGTAGTGGATACCTATTCTTGATCGTAACCTTGTTAAGCTCACGATAATCCACGCATAGACGAAGGGATCCATCCTTCTTCTTCACAAATAAAACCGGCGCTCCCCAAGGTGATACACTCGGTCTGATAAAGCCCTTATCCAACAAGTCTTGCAACTGCGCTTTCAACTCCTTGAGCTCGGCAGGTGCCATCCTATAGGGTGCCTTTGAAATCGGGGTAGTTCCGGGAACGAGATCTACCACAAATTCAATTTCCCTATCCGGTGGCATACCCGGAAGATCAGCCGGAAACACATCGAGGAATTCCCGCACCACGGGTATGTCCTCAATCCGTGGGGTATCGCCGTCCCTTAAAACAACGCTACCTAAATATGCTACACAACCACTCCGAATCAAGTGCTTAGCCCGCGTGGAAGAGATAGTCGTCGCGAACAGCGAACTCTTGCACGCTCGGAACACAACCTCATCTTTTCCGGGCTCCCGAAAAGTCACAATCCGATCCTTGCAATCGATTGTGGCGTAGTATCTAGTAAGCCAATCCATGCCCAATACTACGTCGAACTCGCCAAGCTTCCGCAAAACTAATAAATCAATCGGCATAATCCAATCCCCTACTCTAACAGGGCAACTAGGGCAAAACTCCCGTATGTCCAAAACGTGGTCGGGGACGATAACATGTCCCGGATGCAAGGTAGGTACAATCTCGATGCCATGCAACTCGGCAAACAGCCGATCAATAAAAGAATGCGATGCACCAGTATCGAATAAGGCTCTAACTCTGATTTCATTAATTAAAATGATACCTGCGACGACTTCCTCTGCTGCTGTCGCCTCCACAGCCTGAGCCGCATACACGCGCCCACTAGGCGCCTATCGAGATCCCTCAGTCTGACGCTGAAAGGGCGGTCGCCCCACCGGGTGATGAGTAGGTGGGGCCCCACGGCCCTGACCCGGTGGTGCCGGTGCTGAAGTTGACGAAGGTGCTGGGGAGAAACCTCTCGGGCACTCAGCTCGAAGGTGACCCTCCTGGCCACACTTAAAACACTTGCCGCCACGTTGCGGGCATTGTGGTGGAAAATGAGGACCACCACAAATGACGCAACGCGACGGTCGACGGTAATCCGGTGCTCCACGCGGTGGACCCGAGCCGCGCCCACCCGATTGGCTCCTCGGGTGCTTCGGTGGTTTCCTTGAGTAACTCTTGCTACCTCCTTCGCCCGCTGGCCGCTTACCCTTTAGTCTGTCCCAAGCTTCAATCTCTTCTCTTGCAATTTCCACGCCCTTTTCCACAACCAAGGCGCGATTCACCACCTCTCGAAAAGTCTGCAATCCCGCCGCTTGCACCAATCTATAAATCGACGGTCGAAGGCCCGCTTCGAAGATACGAGCCTTATCCTCGTCATTTCTCACCACGTAAGGTACGCAGTGCAACAGACGAGAAAACTCTCGTTCATACTCTGTCACCGTCATGTCCCGCTGGCGCAAGTTGCGCAAATCCCTCTCCATCTGCCTCTTGACACTCGGAGGAAAGTAGTTCGACAACAAAAGATCCTTGAACCGGCTCCAAGTAATGGCCGCTAAATCGGTGTTCGGGTCATCCCGAATATCCGCCCACCATCGATAAGCCGCGCCGTCTAGGTGATACGTGGCCAACCATACCTTGTTCTGTTTCTCCACAAAAGTATCATGAAAGAGCTTTTCCATGTGGAGAACCCACTTCTCCACCATCCAATGGTCCGCCTTCTCGCCATCGAAGACTTGAGTATTACACCTCCGAAACTCATTTAAACGCTCCATCAGTCTATCTCGCTCTGCCCCGGTAACCATCATAGGCAAAACCGTCCTCACCGGCGATGCCCAAAACGGGGGTGTCACGGCCGTCTCCTCCCTCGGCTCGGTACTAGGCGCCACAGATGCCGGCCCTGGTACGGGCGCCGATGCTCCTGCAGTAACATTTCCAGCTGGCGTGGGTGGCGTAGGGTCCTGAGCGGTCCAGGTAGTAGCCCGCTGTAGCAGCAATTCCTCCATCCTTTTCATCCTCGCCTCCTGTCGACGTGCGGCATCGGCTTGCTGTTGAGCCGCAGTCGCCTGCTGCGCCACCAGACCCGTCAACAACGTCAACTGGTCTCTCAACTCGCGGACCTCACTGGATCCGGAGGTTGCAGAGGTCTCCACTTCCTCTGCGTCGGCTGCCGCGGCCATCTCGGTCGACTGAGATCGAGTAGTCGGCATAACAAGCTACAATAACATAAAATGCACAAGTTAGAAAAACTTACGCTAACGAAACCCCACTCAAGCAATAGAATCCCCAATCATGCGAAAGTAAATGAAGTGAGCTCCTAACTAACTCCCGATGTCACGTTGTCGGCCGCCAACGTGACCTCCTAAGAGTTAGGTGTCACACACTTCGATCAAACTCCAACTACTTGGAGAATAAGGACACAACCCAATTGTGTTACTTTCGCCATATTCAATCTCGTCTCTCACGAGTCTAAGTCCTATAATCCAACCTGCCTAAGGTTTTCTAGGTCCACAATGACTTAACCCTAGGCTCTGATACCACTATAATTTGTCACGCCCCGGGGCCCCAGCGGAAGCCCACCCGGGCGCATGCACAGACCCGCCGTGTACACAAGTAACCCAATGCACACAAGGCGTCTAAAACAACATACAAGAAAGGAATAAAGCGAGTAATCCTATCATGATAATCAGAGCATACATACTAAACAAGTAAGGTCTCAAGGTGGAGGTATAAAATACAATAAAAGAGTAAAGCCACAATATACGCTAATACAACAATATACCCAAAAAGGGACATAGGGTAGTCTCTACAAAAGTGGTCGATACAAAAACACCTCTCAAAGAAAAATACAAGAAAGGTGCTCCACCTAGTCGCTAGCTCCCTCACGCACTGGCTAGACGCGATGCCCTTGCCGCGATCCCTAGCCTCTCCCGCAGTGGAAGGCTCTGAAATAAAACAACAAACCCCAGGGGGATGAGAACTATTATTCAATAGTTCCCAGTGGGTAAGCCGCCGAGAGGAGCGGAGTACACCACTAGGTCAACTGAGGCAAAGTAAGGGTTAGATACAAATAAACATAATTATAATTGAAATTTAGTACTACTATGCCTCAAAATGTGATCATATAAACATGAACTATTCTACCCAAGCACATGTGTAAGTATGCAATATTTCACCTCTTACTATATGAATGTTCACTTTTACATATAACTATAAATATGTAATCATAAAGAATACAATAAAGGGATGTTCACTTGTGCCGAGCCTAATGGCTCCGTGGTAGTCAACACCTTCACGCTTTGGTGAGCCTTACCCACGGCGGTTCCATTTCGGCGCTTTCTCTAACATACGGGCGAAATAACTGTCGCGAGGCCAACTCCGGAGTGCCGGCTTGTAGGGAGCGACCCTCACAAGCATGTGTAAACGAGCATGGTGGCAAACAAGCAACAATCAACCACATAATATCTCTCATCATGTCTAAAAACATGGAATACCCACTAATGTCCAAGTCTAGATCATAATGTCAATCTTGTTATTCATCTAAGTGGAATGTCATATGTCATATATACACTACAACTAGTCCAGCATACTAAGTGTCAAAGAGTGTTTTCAAATCCATTGTCCATCAATTGTCACACATGTCTCTACTCATTTAAGTAAGTATTTCAACAAATACATAAGTGAAACATTCTATTCCCATAGCCATTCATGATGCACTATGCATAAACTATGCAAACTTCCTACTACATAGGATATATAATTTTCATATATATAGCACATGGATAATATGCATTCTAAAATTCTACCATGTCATAATTAGTATGAATATGCACTAATTTAAGCTTTTAAGCTACAATGAAGACATAGGGGGAGTTCACCCATTTCGGTGAGGTCAAACCCACCGGAGACCCTTCGGAACCTCGCAGTTTCCGAAAACAAAGTTGCCCCCTCGGTTTCTAGCACCCTAAAGAAGAATTCTACGGTGTTAGAAACGTCGAACGAACATTTCGAAAAACGTCATAATAAAAAGGGGAAAAAGGGTGGAATTACCTTAGATCAAGAATCTCTTGTCCAAAACCCAAAATGAAGTTAGGAAGCTTCAAATCCAACCTAACATAACATTCTACACCCATCAATTCCCATTCAAAAACCTAGAATCAAGAAACCCTAAAATAAACTCTAGGTTTACCATATCAAGGTTTCAACAACAAAAACCCGAAAAAACTCCAAAAGAGGGTTAAAAAGAGGAAAACTCACATTTTTAAAGCTCCAAGCTAGGTCCAAGGAAGCTAGGGTTGGAGATAAACCTCAAACAAGCTCTCCTCTCCTCCACCACGTTCCTCCAAGAGCAAGCTAGCAAGCTTGAGTGCAAAGGAGAAGGAAAAATAGATCAAACCCTAGGTTTCCATCACCATGGAGACAAGAATCTAGAGAGAGAAAGGGAGAAAACCCACCTTTTTTCCTCCTAAGTCCTCAGCACAATGGCTGAGAGGGGGGGGGTGTGAAGGGTTAAGTTGCATGTTGTAACAATTGCCCTAACACCCCTCCAAAAGCCAACATTCGCAAAACAGCTCAAAACAGAATTTTCGGCACTGTATACCGGTATGCGTATGGACATACCGGTATCAGGCCAGGAATCCCACAACCCGAGCCTCGGCCAAACAGGCCACGCGAAGGGATTCCGGTACTAGAAATCGCAGTACCGGTACTAATCACTTCAGTACCGGTATGCGGATTCTCATACCGGAATGCCAACCCATTCCGGTATCACCAGCAGGATTCCGCAGAACCCGAGAGCTGCGCAAACCAGTTCTTCACTGGATGGTATCCCAAAGTCACATACCGGTATGCAATGTCAAACCTGCAATTTTTACAGATTTGACCCCCGGAGTCTGTTTTCGCACTTCTTAAGTCCCGAAAACGCTCCCAAGAGCTCGAATCACAACCAAAACCTCCAGATTAGCACGAAACGCTAATCTCACACTAGAACCTTGCAATTTGCTAAAGTTCAGTGTACCACAAATCGTCTCTTTTATATTCTCGACGCATACTCCTTAATCGAAACGAATTATAAAGACTGGCTAAGAAACTTAAAAATAGTTTTTAGTTCCGAAAAGCTCAGTAATGTTCTCAACCAGGAAATCCTCACGTTACCAAATCGTCCAATAGCTGACGAAAGGGCAGTCTGTTCATGATCATTGTTTGACAATGATCAAAAGATCTCGAAGAGCTTTAGAAGCTCGGTTTGAAAGTAGATAAGGAATTGCAAGTTGAAGTGATCGTGCAATCCCTGCCTATATCATATGGACAGTTTATTGTAAACTACCATATGAATAAAATTGACTGCACCAACGTAGAATTATTGAACATGTTGGTAACAACAGATGGGACTTTGAAAAGTTTAAAGGGCTCGGTTCACGCTGTGGAGCGGGCTTCCTCTTCCAAAAGAAAGTCTAATTGGAAGAAGAAATCTGCGAAGAAACAAAAGACAGAGAACAAGCCCAAGAGGGGAGCTCCTAAGATAAAGACCACTGACAAAGGAAAATATTTCCACTGCAATGTTGATGTCATTGGAAAAGGAACTGTCCCGTCTACCTGGAGAGCCTGAAGAATAAGAAGAAGGACACACATTCGGAAGGTATGTCGGACTTGCTCATAATAGAAACTAACCTTACGGTTTCCTCTACTTCCAGTTGGGTCATAGACTCTGGTTCTAGTGCTCATTGGTGTACTTCAATGCAGGGTCTAAGGGAAAGTAGAGGGCTTAGGGAAGGTGAAGTGACCTTACGGGTAGGCAACGGGGCAAGAGTTGCTGCTGTGGCTGCTGACACCTATCCTTTGCGACTACCGTCAGGACATGTTTTAAAAGGACTGTTATTATGTACATGCTGCTAGCAGAAATTTGATTTCTGTTTCTTCTTTAGCACATGACAGTTATGTTTTTACACTTCATAAAGACTACTGCATAATTTATTTTAGAAATAAAATTATTGGTCGTGCTTTTATGATTGACAGTCTTTATCATTTACATATTGACGTATTTATTAATATTTCCGAGCAAGTAGTGAGTGCCGTTGGGTCTAAGAGACCTAGAGATGAGAAGAACTTAAAGTATATGTGGCATCTTAGGCTTGGTCATATTAGAGAAGAAGGGATTAACAAATTGGATAAAGATGGGCTCCTTGGCTTATTGACTTCAGAGTCTTATCCGGTTTGTGAATCTTGTCTTCAAGGAAAAATGACCAAATTACTTTTTGTAGGACAAGGGGAAAGAGCCACTGAGATACTCGCCCTGATACATACTTATGTGTGTGGCCCATTTGATGTGCAAGCCAGGGGTTCATAATCTTTACTGATAATTATTCACGGTATGGGTATGTGTGTCTTATGAGACACAAATCTGAAGCTTTTGAAAAGTTCAAAGAATTCAGATATGAAGTAGAAAAGCAAACTGGAAAATCCATCAAGGTTCTTCGATCAGATCGAGGAGGAGAATACCTTAGTGGAGAGTTTCTAAACTATCTCAAACAAAACGGTATAGTCTCACAATGGACTCCTCCGGGAACACCTCAACTCAACGGGGTGTCGGAACGGAGAAACCGAACCTTATTGGATATGGTTCGATCCATGATGAGCTTCACTGATCTTTCTTTATTTCTTTGGGGACATGTTTTTCTTACGGCAGCTTACTTGTTAAATAGGGTACCTTCTAAATCCGTTCCTACTATGCCGTATGAGATGTGGCATGGTAAGAAACCAAGTCTTGGTCATATCAGGATTTGGGGATGTCCTGTCCATGTAAAGTGGTTACAGGCAGACAAGTTAGAGGTTAGGTCTGAGAGGGCTCGTTTTATTGGATATCCTAAAGAAATTTTGGGAGGATCACAATGTAGTTGTGAGCCGACATGCTACTTTTTTGGAAAAACAGTTTATTCAAGAAGCGGCTAGTGGGAGAAAAATTGAGTTTGAAGAGAGAGTCTCTGAAGAGCAACGAGTCGTCGAACCTATTGAACCCATTCAAGCTGAGCCAGTACATGTAGTACCTCATCCACCTCGTAGGTCGAGTAGAATCTCCCATCCTACCAAAAGATATTTAGGTATTCTTACAGAGGATGTAAAGGAAATGTTCCTCATGGGAGATAGGGAACATGGAGATGATCGCAAAACATACAGTCTGACATCGATTCTGAGAAATGGTTGGAAGCCATGAAGTCAGAAATTGACTCAATGTACTCCAACGATGTCTGGATTTTGGTAGATCCACCAGAAGGTATAGTACCTATTGGATGTAAATGGATCTACAAAAGAAAGATAGGTTCGGATGGAAAGGTGGAGACCTATAAAGCAAGGCTGGTAGCGAAAGGTTATAGTCAACGTGAAGGCGTTGACTATCAGGAGACATTTTCGCCTGTGGCCATGCTTAAATCAATTCGAACATTGCTTGCCTTTGCAGCATACCATGATTATGAGATCTGGCAAATGGATGTGAAAACTGCCTTCTTAAATGGATATCTTGAGGAAAATATCTATATGGAGCAGCCTCTGGGTTTCACTTTCGATGACGAAAGTCATAAGGTATGCAAGCAGCAAGGGTCCATATATGGACTTAAGCAAGCATCTTGGAGTTGGAATACTCGTTTTAATGACGCGATCAAATTGTTTGATTTCATTAAGAACGAGGATGAATCATGTGTTTATAAGAAGGTCAGTGGGAGTGCTGTCGCATTCCTAGTGTTGTACGTGGATGACATTCTCCTAATTGGAA
Source organism: Puya raimondii (assembly GCA_016920855.1). Classification (NCBI taxonomy): domain Eukaryota; kingdom Viridiplantae; phylum Streptophyta; class Magnoliopsida; order Poales; family Bromeliaceae; genus Puya; species Puya raimondii. The sequence continues at coordinate 43,088,418 of JABWPP010000050.1, forward strand.
ACGATGTTCCAATGCTGACTTCAGTTAAAGTGTGGTTGTCTAAAGAATTCTCCATGAAAGATCTAGGGGAAGCATCCTATATTTTGGGGATTAAGGTCTATAGAAATAGATCTAAGAGGATGCTAGGCCTTTCACAGAAAATGTACATAGAAGAGGTGCTGAAAAGGTTCGGCATGGAAAACTAAAAAAGGGGACTTTTACCTCTTAGGCATGGAATTTATCTCTCCATGAAAATGTGCCCCAATACATTTGAAGAGATTCAGCATATGAGTAAGATCCCTTATGCCTCGGCTATAGGGAGTCTTATGTACGCCATGCTATGTACACGACCTGATATCGCACTTGCTGTGAGTGTCACAAGCAGATATCAGTCTAATCCAGGCGAGGAGCACTGGACTGCTGTGAAGAACATACTTAAGTACTTGAGAAGAACTAAGGATATGTTCTTGGTCTTTGGAGGAGAAGAGTTGAAAATACAAGGATATACTGATTCGGACTTTATGTCTGATGTTGAGATAGAATGTCTATGTCAGGATGCGTGCTTGTGCAATAGTGGCTCGGTGGTTCGGAAGAGTTCCAAACAACCAATTATTGCTGATTCTACCATGGAAGCAGAGTATATCGCCGCATCTGTTGTTGGCCTTCTGATTTAAGTTGTTTGTCGCGGAGTTAAGTGTAATGCCATCAGATGCCATACTACTTGATTGCGACAACAATGGCTCTGTAGCTCTAGCTAAGGAGTCGAGGTCTCATCAGAAGTCCAAGCACATAGAGCGGCGGTTTCATATTATACGTGACTATCTCGACAAGAAGTACATCGAGGTGCAGAGAGTAGACTCTGCGGATAACGTGGTAGACCCATTGACTAAACAGTATGCCGAAATACAGTATGCAGAATGCTGATTTCGAAGGGTAAATTGGTAATTTCAGTGGGAGGCTTGCATAAAGGGGAACCCTTCCCCTTTCTCCTATGAAAACACACCCACACACGCAGGGAGAGAGGGAGAAAGAGAAACTCCTCTCTCTCACCACTACTTCTTCTTCTCCTCCAAAATTGGAGATCTTGGTGGAGATCAAGCTTGGGAAGCTTGGAGGAGTGAAGATTCGAGCTCGTGCATGCATGGTGGCTTGGTGAGCTCGCGGATCCGAGGTGAGTCCTTGGATTTGGTAGTTAGGGTTTAGGATTTGGGCTAAGAAATGGAATTTTGGAGACCCTTGGCTAATCTAAACTACAAATGTTAGAGATTAGCAAGAGATTTTAGGTTTTGCCATGAATTTTTGGAAACCCTAGGTTGAAAGAGAGATTTTCTTGTGGAGGGTTTTAAAAATATTTTAACCCTTTAGAACCCTAGTTGGGGGTTAGTAGAACATGTGGGTCAACTCAATTTTGAGTGATTCCAAGAGATGAGATCGTTATGAGTTCGACTCGGATTAACGAATCCTTCATGTGTGTTAGGGCAAAGAGCTTGAAGACCAAGCTTGAGGCCAAGGGAAAAGAGCCCGATTGCAAGTGTCTACAAGCAATCGGAAGAGTGTGAGGTGGGTTTGTGTTTACCGAAGTGATTAGGTCACTTCCATGTCGAAAGAGTAAAGTATATTTTATTTTACTTTTGCATGTAATGGTAGGTTAATTGGCAAGTGGTATATATATATGAATGTGTAGATCATATGATGTTAATATCATTACCTACCATAGATTGGAATTGTAGGCATGTGGAACACATAGATACAAATGGAATGTGTATGCCTAAGTGTGGACATAGCGGTGAGCTAGTTTTCTCTATATGCTAGAGAATTTGACATGTGGTCAAACAAGGGCTAGAGGCCATGTAAAGTTGGAAATCCTAGCGGTGGACAACTAGGATAAGAAAGAACTATAATGTGCATGTTGGCATTAGATGTATATCAAAATAATTTGAGCCATGGGCTCACCTTGCATGTAAAAGAATCTAAGTATTTCATAATAATATATATACTTGAGAGATGATGCATGCATGTCAAACCTAGTGTTATTAAACATAGGTTGGAATGCGATGGTACTTAACCTAGTGTTACTAAACATAGGTTGGAATGTGATGGTACTTAACCTAGTGTTATTAAACATAGGTTGGAATGTGTAATGAACCTAGTGTCATTGAACATAGTGGAATGTGTGTGAACCTAGAGTTGTTGAACCTAGGTTGAGATAACATGGTGATAGGAAGATCACTTAAACAGGACATCGAACCTAGTGTCATTGAACATAGGTTGGAAAATATAGTGGTAGGTTGACCACTTGGACACAGGAATATGAACCTAGAAGTGGTTTGTAACATAGGGTAATGATGAACCCTTGAGATGTGGAAAGTGGATTCCGGAATCCCAGAACTATGACTTGTAATCTGGTATCAGCTGGTGGGTGCGACTATTTCGCCGCCAAGGGGGCTGGATACTTGTGGGGTGCGACAATTTCGCCGCCAAGGGGCTTGATACCAGTGGCGAGTGCGACGGTTCGCCGCCCGGTGATCGAAGCCATTGTTCGGCGAGTGCGACGGTTCGCCGCCGAGTGACTGAAGTCATCGTTCGGCGAGTGCGACTATTTCGCCGCAAGGTGGTAAAGTCATGTTGGGCGGTGGCCCAAGGATATTTGACTCAAGAGTGAGTCGGTGAAGGTTTGACTAAAATAAGTAAACCTTAGTGGGCGGTGGCCCAAGGATATTTGACTCAAGAGTGAGTCGGTGAAGGTTTGACTAAAATAAGTAAACCGTAGTGGGCGGTGGCCCAAGGATATTTGACTCAAGAGTGAGTCAGTGAAGGTTTGACTAAATAAGTAAACCTTAGTGGGCGGTGGCCCAAGGATATTGGACTCAAGAGTAAGTCGGTGAAGGTTTGACTAAATAAGTAAACCTTAGTTGGGCGGTGGCCCAAGGATGTTTGACTCTAGAGTGAGTCGGGTATGGTTTGACTGAATAAGTAAACCTTAGGAGGGTGGTAACCCGTTAATGATGAACTCGAGAGCTTGTCTCGTACGGCTTAGCTAAGGTAAGTGAACCTTAGGAGCAGATGGATTATGAAATGGGTAGTGGAATAGCAGTCAAAAATATATTGCATGGATTTTATTATCGCATTTGTTGAAGCATAGCATGTTTACTTTTCGTATATAGTAAAGTTATATGCTTACAGGTTATGTATATGTACTAACCCATGCTTGTATGCTTCCTTTGGACCTGGTGGGTCGAGCTCCTCTCTTGGGTGGCCTTACCCACTGGAAACTATTTATATAGTTCTCATCCCACTATTTTTCAGGTCCTCACGTGAGCGGCGCGGCGGCGCGAGGGAAGGACGTAACTCAGTAGTTAGTGTCCTACCACTGTGACCAGAATAGAAGTACCCTCTACTGCGTAGTTTAGGGGTATTCGAATGAAAGGAAATGTAATAATAATTCGATTGTATTTGGAAAGAAAGAACAAAGACAAAAGAAAAAAAAAGAAAAAAATGTAATATGTGGTTGTATTGCGAATGCTTGTAATAGCATAATAGTTTATGATGCTTTCCTTATGCAATCTTTGTATGAATTCTGTTCCTGTTTGGAACCTCTTGAATTATACTGGTTGTGACGCCTTGGACGTACATGAGAAACTCTGTCCGTTCGGCGGATCCGGGTCATGCGCCCGTGCGATTTGTCCTTCCACCTACTTGGTGCTAAGGCACGGCGGGGCGTGACAGATTAAGGTGGTATCAGAGAGTAGAAACGGTCTAGGTGGACCCAAGGAATCCTAGGATGGAAAAAGACTCTAGGAGTGTAAACTCGTGAGAGACGAGGACTTGTGATGTGCGGCGAATGGGTAATCGATTGGGTTGTGTATTGATTATGCCTCTAATAGGATGTTAGAGGTAGATTTAAGGCGTGGTTTATTCTCAGCTAAGTGTGTTCATGTTGGCGCGCGACAACATGAACCCAAGGGATGAGAATAGGCGCCCTTGTGTGACTTTCAACTAAATTGTGTCCGTGATTTGAATCGTGTTTGTACTTGACCTAGAAGGTCGAGGATGTTGACGAAAGTTGTCGTGTTTCAGGATACGATGGCGTCACATGGGCGATTTCCGACGAGATCAACGCCGTGCGCCAGGAGGAGCGGATCAGGAGACTCCATGAGACCGTGGAGCGATTAGCACGTCGTGTACCATCAGGAGCCGCGGCGGGTACCTCGCAAGTAGATGCTGGTGCCTAGGCCCCTGATTCTGTGGAATTGGAAGCGGAGAGGGAGCGGGCTTTAGCTGCCCTCATGACGTTCAAGCGATTCAATCCGCTTACCTTCGACGGGAAAGAAATGGACCCGTGGACCGTAGAAACGTGGATCGATTCTATGGAGTCCCTGTTTGAGGACTTGTACACCTTGGAGCGAGACAAGGTGCATTTTGCTGCACACTGCTTGCAAGGGTCGGTAAAGGCGTGGTGGAAGGGAGTCCGGCGAGACCGACCTTCTAGTCTCCCTCCGGCGAGTTGGGAGGAATTTCGGGGACTGGTGTTCTCTGCCTACTTCCCTGATAGTGAGAAGAGAAAGCTTCAGGAAAAATTCAGGAAGCTGAAGCAAGGTGATCGCTCGGTGAGAGAGTACGAGAGAGAGTTCTCTCGCATTGTAAATTGTATCCCTTATGTGATACGGGATGACAAGGACAAAGCTGATTGTTTCATGCGCGGACTACATCCTGAGATTTTTAAGGTTGTGCATCCCTTCAAACTGCAAACCTTTGTCGAGGTACTGGACCGGGCCCTGTGGGTAGAGCAGGGCAATGCATTCGTGCAAGAGAAGCGCGGGTTTTATGACAAGGAAATAGAGATGGGACGACCATCGAGTAAATCTGGTGGACAGTCGAGTTCCAGACAAATTCCGACACGTTCGCGTCGACGATCTCGTGCCCCGGGGACCTACCATACTCGGTTCTCGGCGAGTTGTGTTATTTGTGGGGGCCCTCATCACCCACAACAGTGTGATCAGCGGGAGGGCAAGTGTTAGATGTATGCCCTAGAAGTCAATCAGGCTGAAACATGTATTTCTTTTAGGACATAAATTTATATTTGACTTTAAATATTACGAATAAATATGGGTTCTTATTTCCATTCATGTTGTGTATGTGTCCATGAATCGTCCAAGGAATTAATAAGATGATGACATGTATTCTCAAGAGTTGAGAATTTGAGACATGTGTCATTGATGGTTAATTCCTAAATGCTCCCGATCGATGGATCATCGCGGGGACGGTGATTGATCCGATGAGATTGGTGCACAGGTCGCTTCCCTTTTGGGTAGATGAGTCTCGAGTCAACAGTGTGGAGACACTGGAGCGAATGTGCAGGTGGTTGTTAGAGAACAAGGGTACCGAGCGTGACCAACGCGAGAAGTCACTTGGATGTCTACTCACTCGTCAGTGACTTACTCAATGTTGCAGTAGTGTGACTGGTCCTTTGACCTGCGGTGCCTCGGCTATTCACAATGAAGTTACTGTAGTTTGACTGTACATACACTTGGTCCCTAGCCATTCGGGTCCTTGCGGTGCATGTTGGCTGCAGTAGGTTCGTTGTAGGAATAGGGTGTGCACATATATGGAATCTATCTCCCTTGGTAGATAGGGGCGTTAGTCCTATGTGATTTATGAGACCGAGTTTAGAAGACCTTGGCCAAGGCAGGATAAATAGCGAAAAGGGTTTCCGATATTAGAAACTCGAGTCGAATAAATTTGACATATGACAGATGATGGGGTTTGACGAGTTGTTCCATGATCTCCGTCTAGTCGGGACTCATGATAGAAGGACTATATCACACGGTAACTGCACCAAGAGGTTCAGTATTCCATTCTACTTGAATGCCACTACATGCTGCTAGGCGTCACTGGTGGATTGTGAGACTCGTGAGAATTATCTGGATGATCGATAATTCTCATTGGGCTGAGTTGGAATTGTTCCGACCCACTGAAAGGAGTTTCAGTGATATTATTGATAGTGATCAGAATATATCTCACTATCAGATAGAATAGAACCTATGGGGTCACACACATTAGAGGTTGTGACTAATCGAATAGCTAGATTGCAATTTTTGAATCGCCGGAGGACTTAATTGTCAATATGTTGATAATTGGACTAATTTGTAATTATTACAAATTAGTGGTATTAGAGTGTAAATGTTATAAAAGAGGACTTACTAATAGTTAGTAATTTATGAGAGGGCTTATGTGCAAATGTTGCATTATTAATTTGATATGATCAAATTAGGATAAAGTTTAAGTCGAATCAAATTAGGATTTGATTGATCTAATGAATTAAGGAAATGATAAATTTAAATCTAGATTTATTCTTATCCTTAATTGTTATTATATTATTAAAAGAGGATTATATCCCTCTATATAATATACGGGAGTTTTTAGAAAACCCTAGCCGTAATCTCTCAATTTCTATCTTCTTCCTCTAGCAATAAAGACGTTCTTTGCAAGGGAGCTAGCACCCCGGTGAGGACATCGATTGAATCGTCAACCTCGTGTGGATACCTATAGAGGCCGGACGTGTGTGCGGCTTCAAGAGAACCTAATTCCACGATCATCGGATTGCGGTGAAGAACAACCCGCGCAAAGATGAAGATTAGATCTTCCTATCTCATTTTAATCTTGAATAACATGAGGGATCCTAATTGCGTGGTTTAGAGATTGGATCTCGAAAGTTTTAAAAATCAAATTTGTTTGATTTTGTTCCGCTGCATTTTTACCGTACACAATTTTCAAACAGCAAGTGCTTCAGGTGTGGGCAACCGGGCCATACGCGGGATGAGTGCCTGCAGGAGGATAGCCGGGCCCTGACACTTGCGACGGCCTCTTCTGCTCCAAGACAGTTCGCGGGTGTGCCACCTGCGGTAATGTCTGGGGAGCATGCATCGATGTTGAGGCAACCTGAGGGTTCGCGTCGGGTGCCAAGTGGCCATGGGTACGCGACTCAGGTGATGGAATCTACTGCTATCGACGATGTCGTGGCAGGTATGTTTTGATTGTTGAAAACGTATGTAGAGCATAATGTGACACAGAAGGATTACATGCAATTGTTGTGGTCTGTTACTACGATGCAAGTGTAATTGTAGCAAGGACCAAGGATATGGGTAAGGATAGATACCCATCTATGCTCGTGTCATGGAGGCATGCATTGCTGCTGGAGCGGCTAGAGATTTTGATGAATACCGACAAATTGCGGGTGTTGCGCCTAGTTGACGGCTTGAGGTAATAATGATTGTAAGCGAGCTGACTCTCGATATTAGGGCAATGTGAGTAGCCAATTGCAAGAGTCGAGTTATGACGTTTGAGAACGTGTTAATAGTTCGCAGATCCCGAACATCGTTATGGTGGAGCGATGACGGTAGTGAAGACACGGTTGTGAGATTGATAAGGTAATCGCCAAGATTGGCGAGTGGGCCTTGCTGTACCTCAAATTGGGGTAGGTTGTGTACTCGCAATGCGAGCGAGCATAAGCGTGGTAGCTTAGTGCTTGTGGATAACGCGAATAAACATAGTAGCGTGGGACGCTCGGGTGTAACTGGTCATAGAGTACTGGTTTCTGGTTATCCGAGAGGGTTTGTTGGCAGTAGCACTTGGGCATTACTAGGTGTGAAGGAGGCCAAGAACCGCTTGAGAGCTAGTGGCTCGCACTGGGTGCATAGGAGCCGGTAGAGACTGTTGTCGCTTGGTATAGCGTGCGGGACACGTGTAGCGACGGTATCAGGTATTGCTTGGGGACGATCCGTGCCCGGACCATTGTGGACTGTGGAGCCTGGGGCTTTATGGACAGGCGCAGTCAGCTGTGTGTGACAGCAGCCCGAGACCTGAGGGTAGGGCAGAGACTTATGGTCGGGGCGGTAGTCCAAGCGATGACCCGAGAACGTGGAAAGCCACCTGTGAGACCATATGAATGGTAGTACACCGAGAGTGTGGATGTGACCCAACTCTATGACTCAGTAGAGGTTTGGGTTCTTGGTTACTCCTGGTTGGAGTATGTGCGCAAAGTCCTGAGTGAGGACTCCGCCGGGTAATGATTGGATTTACGTTTGCGAGCAAGAGATGTTACGCGACGTTGAGACAGGTTTAGGCAGTAGGCATACGTGAGAGCTTTGGTATGTGGACCATCTGTTGTAAACCGAGATAAGCGGTTTGACCGACGGCTCTGGAAGTATGAGAGCATTGGTCGTGTGTAAGAGAATTATGATTGTGACCTGAGAAGCAGAAGCTCGGTCATACCTTTCACCTGATTGGTGAAGTCACCAATTGCCAAGTCTGGCTTTGTCGGTGAAGTGAAATCGGGTTTACGAACAAAGTGTTCGAGTGGAAACATCGCGAAGATGATGTGATGTTGACCCAGTAAGGAAAAGCAACGGGACATACTCCTTATGGAATGTCGGGAAGATAAGACCCCGTGAATTATGGAGTGTACTCTTGAGTGAGCGGGAACCAGAGGACGCGATGAAAGAATGATACCCTCATCTAGTTGGTAAATAGATTTGAGGTGTGATCTTAGTTTCGCGGACGAAACTTCTTTCAAGGAGGGAGGAATGTAGTACACCGAACTTCTACAAATTGGGGAGTTCTTGTGGAATGTGGCCAAATGGGACCATCTAAATAGTTTTGGCAAGGTTTGGAATTTGTACGAGTGTTTTCGACGCAAATGAGGCGCGAAAACAGACTTCGAACAATTAAAACTGCTGAACTTGTGAAGTCTGCAGTGGATACCGGTATGGATGTGTCCATACCGATACTGAAGCGATTAGTACCGGTATGAAGTGTGGCATACCGGAATGCAATGACAGAATCCGAAAATCCAGCTCTCGGGTTCTGCGGAATTCCTCGTGGTATACCGGAACTAACGCCCGTATACCGGTACGCCAACTCGTATACCGGAATACAGTATGCAGAATGCTGATTTCGAAGGATAAATTGGTAATTTCAGTGGGAGGCTTGCATAAAGGGGAACCCTTCCCCTTTCTCCTCTGAAAACACACTCACACACGCAGGGAGAGAGGGAGAAAGAGAAACTCCTCTCTCTCATTACTACTTCTTCTTGTTCTCCTCCAAAATTGGAGATCTTGGTGGAGATCAAGCTTGGGAAGTTTGGAGGAGTGAAGATTCGAGCTCGTGCATGCATGGTGGCTTGGTGAGCTCGCGGATCCGAGGTGAGTCCTTGGATTTGGTAGTTAGGGTTTCGGATTTGGGCTAAGAATGAGATTTTGGAGACCCTTGGCTAATCTAAACTACAAATGGTAGAGATTAGCAAGAGATTTTGAGTTTTGCCATGAATTTTGGGAAACCCTAGGTTGAAAGAGGGATTTTCTTGTGGAGGGTTTTAAAAATATTTTAACCCTTTAGAACCCTAGTTGGGGGTTAGTAGAACAATGGAGACAACTCGATTTTGAGTGATTCCAAGAGATGAGATCGTTATGAGTTCGACTCGGATTAACGAATCCTTCATGTGTGTTAGGGCTAGGAGCTTGAAGACCAAGCTTGAGGCCAAGGGGAAAGAGCCCGATTGCAAGTGTCTACAAGCAATTAGAAGAGTGTGAGGTGGGTTTGTGTTTACCGAAGTGATTAGGTCACTTCCATGTCGAAAGAGTAAAGTATATTTTATTTTACTTGATGCATGTAATGGTAGGTTAATTGTCAAGTGGTACATATATATATGAATGTGTAGATCATATGATGTTATACCATTACCTACTATAGATTGGAATTGTAGGCATGTGGAACACATAGATACAAATGGACATGTGTATGCCTAAGTGTGGACATAGCGGTGAGCTAGTTTTCTCTATATGCTAGAGAATTTGTTATGTGGTCAAACAAGAGCTAGAGGCCATGTAAAGTTGGAAATCCTAGCGGTGGACAACTAGGATAAGAAAGAACTATAATGTGCATATTAGCATTAGATGTATATCAAAATGATTTGAGCCATGGGCTCACCTTGCATGTAAAAGAATCTAAGTATTTCATAATAATATATATACTTGAGAGATGATGCATGCATGTCAAACCTAGTGTTATTAAACATAGGTTGGAATGTGATGGTACTTAACCTAGTGTAACTAAACATAGGTTGGAATGTGATGGTACTTAACCTAGTGTTATTAAACATAGGTTGGAATGTGTAATGAACCTAGTGTCATTGAACATAGGTTGGAATGTGTGTGAACCTAGAGTTGTTGAACCTAGGTTGAGATAACATGGTGATAGGAAGATCACTTAAACAGGACATCGAACCTAGTGTCATTGAACATAGGTTGGAAAATATAGTGGTAGGTTGACCACTTGGACACGGGAATATGAACCGAAAAGAGGTTTGTAACATAGGGTAATGATGAACCCTTGAGATGTGGAAAGTGGATTCCGGAATCCCAGAACTGTGACTTGTAATCTGGTATCAGCTGGTGGGTGCGACTATTTCGCCGCCAAGGGGGCTGGATACTTGTGGTGGGTGCGACTATTTCGCCGCCAAGGGGCTTCATGCCAGTGGCGAGTGTGACGGTTCACCGCCCGGTGATCGAAGCCATTGTTCGGCGAGTGCGATGGTTCGCCGCCGGGTGACTGAAGCCATCGTTCGGCGAGTGCGACTATTTCGCCGCCAGGTAGTAAAGTCATGTTGGGCGGTGGCCCAAGGATATTTGACTCAAGAGTGAGTCGGTGAAGGTTTGACTAAAATAAGTAAACCTTAGTGGGCGGTGGCCCAAGGATATTTGACTCAAGAGTGAGTCGGTGAAGGTTTGACTAAAATAAGTAAACCTTAGTGGGCGGTGGCCCAAAGATATTTGACTCAAGAGTGAGTCGGTGAAGGTTTGACTATAATAAGTAAACCTTAGTGGGCGGTGGCCCAAGGATATTTGACTCAAGAGTGAGTCGGTGAAGGTTTGACTAAATAAGTAAACCTTAGTGGGCGGTGGCCCAAGGATATTTGACTCAAGAGTGAGTCGGTGAAGGTTTGACTAAATAAGTAAACCTTAGTTGGGCGGTGGACCAAGGATATTTGACTCAAGAGTGAGTTGGTGAAGGTTTGACTAAAATAAGTAAACCATAGTGGGCGGTGGCCCAAGGATATTTGATTCAAGAGTGAGTCGGTGAAGGTTTGACTAAAATAAGTAAACCTTAGTGGGCGGTGGCCCAAGGATATTTGACTCAAGAGTGAGTCGGTGAAGGTTTGACTAAAATAAGTAAACCTTAGTGGGCGGTGGCCCAAGGATATTTGACTCAAGAGTGAGTCGGTGAAGGTTTGACTAAATAAGTAAACCTTAGTGGGCGGTGGCCCAAGGATATTTGACTCAAGAGTGAGTCGGTGAAGGTTTGACTAAATAAGTAAATCTTAGTTGGGCGGTGGCCCAAGGATGTTTGACTATAGAGTGAGTCGGGTAAGGTTTGACTGAATAAGTTAACAATAGGAGGGTGGTAACCCGTTAATGATGAACTCGAGAGCGAGTCTCGTACGGCTTAGCTAAGGTAAGTGAACCTTAGGAGCAAATGGATTATGAAATGGGTAGTGGAATAGCAGTAAAAAATATATTGAATGGATTTCATTATCGCATTTGTTGAAGCATAGAATGTTTACTTTTCGTATATAGTAAAGTTATATGCTTACAGGTTATGTATATGTACTAACCCATGCTTGTATGCTTCCTTTGGACCTGGTGGGTCAAGCTCCTCTCTTGGGTGGCCTTACCCACTGGGAACTATTTATATAGTTCTCATCCCACTATTTTTCAGGTCCTCACGTGAGCGGCGCGGCGGCGCGAGGGAAGGGCGTAACTCAGTAGTTAGTGTCCTACCACTGTGACCAGAATAGAAGTACCCTCTACTGCGTAGTTTAGGGGTATTCGAATGAAAGGAAATGTAATAATAATTCGATTGTATTTGGAAAGAAAGAACAAAGACAAAAGGAAAAAAAAAGAAAAAAATGTAATATGTGGTTGTATTGCGAATGCTTGTAATAGCATAATAGTTTTTGATGCTTTCCTTATGCAATCGTTGTATGAATTCTGTTCCTGTTTGGAACCTCTTGAATTATACTGGTTGTGACGCCTTGGACGTACAGGGGAAACTCTGTCTGTTCGGCGGATCTGGGTCATGCGCCCGTGCGATTTGTCCTTCCACCTACTTGGTGTAAGGCACGGCGGGACGTGACACAGCTGGATTGTGAGATTTTTTGGGGCTGATTCGTTTGTGGTCTCTTCCATCGACTTCTAACCGTTGTTGGACTAGCGTTTAAGGTGGGTTAATGTGGCCGAACACATCGAAATCCCTCCTAAGTTATAGAGATCTTCAGCATGCTATTTTTGTACTATACTTTCATGTTAGTAGCTCGAATTCATGGATTAGCATGTTTTTAATTGAAATCTGAATTTGGAGCATGATGTAATAAACTTTAGATTAATTTACATGCTTAATTGGTACTTGACTTAGGAGAAAACTTACTGAACCCATACATGTCACTTTTCGAAAAACTTATCAGATTTAGCTTTAGGAGCTTAAGTCACTATTGTATCATGCTGTTAGTGCGTCGTGCATACTTTGACTAGTATAGATTCAGATAACGCTCGTGCTGAGATGCCGAGCTTTTTTTTTTTTTTTTTACAGTAGATTTTAGGCTGTCTCTTACTGTCGGGTGTCGTCGGGATTGACGGTGGACCCAGATCTTGTTTATGTTGCTTCAGATTGTTCCGAGGGCATGTGAGCTTTGAGTCTTTGACCCGTTTGACCATTTACTTTGATTATAGCCTGCCAGAGTCTGACTGAGCTCGACAAAAACACGGTTGCATGCTCGGTTGGGTAGCTCCCCCGAGTGTTGCTCTGGAGTGAGAGTTTTCTTGCGTTGATGTCATTGCAGTTCATTTGGATAGGGTAATGTACAGTGTGGCGAGGCATTGGCTGGACGAGCCTTATGGCGATTCTTTGGATCGGGTTATGAGTGACTACCTTTAACTAGTGATGCATGTACTCATAGAGACTTTGTTGTGCTTAGTGGTAGGGTAGTGATATTGTAGTTGTAGAGTTTTATTCTAACTTACCGTATTGTTTCTTTACCTACCAGCTATAATGTTAGTCTCGTAGACTTAGTGGGTAGGCCGTTGGGGTCGGTGAAGGTACCCACTGAGGACTACTTTGTTTGATAGTAGTTCTCACACCTATTGTTGCTATTTTTTCTTGCAAAGCTATCAACTGTTGCTGCTGCTCCTTCTGACGGAGGTAAGGGAGTCGCGAGCTAAATCCCTGTTTACCTTGGTTGCTATTCTAGAGGAGGATCCAATTTGGAGATAGTTTCTTTTTGGGAGTTGCCTTGTACATACAAAGATATATTTATTTTGTTTACAGTGGGATGGATTTGTACCTTGTAGTTATGGTTGGACAGTGATGTATTTTAGATCTTGTATGTACAGTTGGCTTTTATTAATCGAGTTATGTTCTGTTTTATCAGCTCTGTATTTGTGAGACCCCAGGTAGTTCTATATATAAGATATAATACGGCTAAACTCTTAACCCGGCTATAGCATTTTGGACGGTGGTTAGGCCCAAGAGGTTAGGAGAGTTAAGCGTGCTAGGGCTAGAGTAGTCCTAGGATGGGTGACCCTCTGGGAAGTGGGGTGTCATAGTTGGTATCAGAGCCAATTACCAGCCGAAAGTGTGAGATGAGCCTCGGCTGAGCCAGAATTGTACAGCAGGGAGAGCGAGGCTCTCATACTGTTGAGTGTTGTGGATGGAGCGCGGCTCACCACAAGGCCAGTTTAGGCTAGCGGGACGAGTCTCACATCGCCTGGTACTTGTGAGTCTGAGCTTGACGAGGACGTCATGGCTTAAAAGGGGGAAGATTGTGAGACCCCAGGTAGTTCTATATATAAGATATAATACGACTAAACTCTTAACCCGGCTTAAGCAATTTGGGCGGTGGCTAGGTCCAAGAGGTTAAGAGAGTTAAGCGTGCTAGGACGGGAGTAGTCCTAGGATGGGTAACCCCCTAGGAAGTTGGGGCGTCACAATATTCTTGTAGTTGCTTGTACGTATTTTAAAGGTACAACTATCGCTTCGTATACACGGAAAATACATATGTATACGGCATATCTGTTGGCGAGTCCGAAAAATGTAGACCCCGGGGCGCGACAGATTAAGTTGGTAGCAGAGCTTAGGAATAGGTCGTTTGGACTTAGTAAACCCTAGGCTTTGACAGACCCTAGGAATGCAAGACGTGAGAGACTTGACTTGATGCGATAGTCATTGATTTGATTGTTAAAACTCCTCTAAGAGTGGAGGGAGTGACTGATGGCATGTCTTTTCCTGCCAGAGAACTTGTGTCGGCTGTAAACGACATAATATAGTGAGGGAAAAGAGGCGACCTTCTAAACTTTCACTTGATTGGATCGAAAGTTATTTTTTGTGATGTGACTGATGTGAGTGTTTGGTTCTCAGGTGGTCAAGATGCCTGCCCGAAGCTGAGGTCGACCTTCGACGTGGTCCACTCCCGCGTCTCCTGAGGTACCAGAGCAGGCGGGACCTAGTGCACCCGCGGATTGGAGAGAGCAGTTAGCGGCCCTGGCGGAGGTGACTAGGCAGCAGGGTGCGTTATTAAGCAGATGTGCGACGCAGTCGCTCAGCAGCCGAGTGCAGCACCTAGAGCGACGGAGCCGCAGGCGCCACCTTCGACTACCCCAGCGGGTGTTCCAGCCGCAGTACACCCCCACCAACGACAGCACCGGCCGCACCTATTGGTGATACTTTGCGGTCAGGCGGACATATGTCGGAGGCTGAGCAGGAGCGGATGACTGAGAGGCTTGCCTGTTTCTGTCGATTTGATCCGCCTCACTTTGATGGAAGCCGCACTAAGCCCTGGGTGGTGGAGGCATGGGTGTGTGAGATGGAGAAGTTGTTCGAGGATCTTTTTATACCTGAGCGAGAGCAGGTCCATTTGGCAATACACTGTTTGGCAGGTGATGCTTATGCTTGGTGGAGGAGGATGCGGCAGAATAGGTCTTTGGATACACTGCAGATGAGATGGGACGAGTTTCGAGGGATGCTGTATGGGTTCTATTTCCCAGGCAGCGTGAAGCAGAAACTCGTGGAGGACTTGAAGAACCTACTACAGGGGGATCAGTCGGTTCAGAAGTACACCCGAGAGTTTACCAGACTTCTGAACTTTGTATCTTTTGTGGCGAGGGATGAGGCTCATAAGGTTTACTTGTTTGAGTGAGGTCTGAGGCAGGAGATCTTTACCTTGGTGTAGGCGCAGAGGTTGCAGACCTTGGATGCGTCGATCGAGCAGGCTTTATGGGTGGAGCGAGGAGAGATCATGGTCAGGGAGCGGGCGGTAGCACCTAGACTGAGTCAGGAGAAGAAGTGCCCGGCCCCTGACGATAGGGGACAGAGCAGTGATAGACGTCCGCCGAGGCCGCCACGATCACACTCTCAGGGTCGTGGGTCATTGGTGCGACAGTAGTCTGGTGGATCCCGTCAGCAGGGTCAGCAGCAGAGGAGACCACCGAGATGAGTCATCTGTGGATGGCCACACTAGCCTAAGCAGTGTGAGCAGCGGGAGGGTCGGTGTTTTGGGTGTGCTCAGCCAGGACATCTACGGGCAGCTTGTCCCCGAGCAGTGTCGCCAGCACCATCGACAGCATCAGCACCCCTTGTCCATCAGCAGACATATAGAGCTCCACCGACACATAGCTAGGCCGACAGGGCTTCAGCACCACGTCTGACCGAGCGGCGACAGCAGGTGCAGAGCGGCAGGATATATGCAGCTCAGGTTGAGGACTCCACGGTAGCGGATCATGTGGTGGAAGGTATTATTTTAATTTCTGGCAGTAGAGCTCGTGCATTATTTGATACCGGTGCATCACATTCATTTATTAGTCGAGCATTTGCATCACTGCATGGACTAGAGGTAGGGCAGTTATCACATGCACGAGAGGTGCAGATTTTCGATCATATTTTGCATGTGGCGGAGTGTTGTTGGGCTTATCCAGTGCAGCTAGGACCTTGGGTTATGCGTGCAGACCTATTGGTCCTAGGATGATTACAGGATTTTGATGTGGTGCTTGGCATGGACTGGCTGGCGCATTATTTCGCGACAATCGACTGTGGAGCTAGGACGGCGACGTTCCGCAAGCCAGGCCATGAGGAGTTTGTGTTTAGGGGCTGTAGGAGTACGTTATTCGCTACTTGGATTTCGTCGGCGAAGGTGAGACAGATGATGAGTCGTGGATGTGTCGCTTTCCTGCGACTGTTGTAGAGGTGCCTACGGCAGCACCGGGACTCGAGGATATTTCTATAGTTCGCAAGTTTCCGAATGTGTTTCCCCCTGAGTTGACGACTATGCCACCGGATAGGGAGATTGAGTTTGTGATGAACGTAGTTGCAGGAACTGCGCCAATTTTGAAGGCACCCTACAGAATGGCACCGGCTGAGTTGAGAAAGCTTAAGACGCAGCTCCAGGATTTGATGGATAAAAGATTTGTGAGGCCCAGTGTGTCGTCTTGGGGAGCGCCGGTGTTATTCGTGAAGAAGAAGGATGGTTCACTTAGACTTTGTGTGGATTATAGGGAGTTGAATAAAGTGACCATCAAGAACAAGTATCCTTTGCTGCGCATTGATGATCTATTCGATCAGCTGCAAGGATCTTGTGCCTTTTCGAAGATTGACTTGCAATCCTGTTACCACCAATTGAAGGTGAAGGCCGAGGACATTCCCAAGACAGTTTTCAAGACACGGTACGGGCTATGAGTTTACAGTGATGTCGTTCGGTTTGACTAATGCCCTTGCCTCTTTCATGGATTTGATGAATCGGGTATTCAAGCCGTTCTTGGATAGGTTTGTAGTGGTGTTTATAGATGATATTATGATTTATTCCCGGAGTGATACGGAGCATGAGGAGCACTTGCTGATTGTACTACAACTTCTGAGGGAGAAGAAGTTGTATGCTAAGTTGAATTTTGGCTTCAGAAGGTAGCTTTCTTAGGCCATGTGGTTTCAGCCGCTGGAGTGGCAGTGGATCTGAAGAAAATTGATGCTATTCCGGATGGGCCCAAACCGATGACTGTTACCGAGGTGAGGAGTTTTCTTGGACTAGCAGGGTACTACCGTCGATTTGTGGAAGGTTTTGCGAAGCTTTCCATGCCCCTCACTCATTTGACTCGTAAGGGGATCAGATTTATTTGGAGTGAGGAGTGCCAGAAGAGTTTTGAGGAGTTGAAGGAGAGATTGATGTCAGCTCCTATCCTTGCTCTTCCAGTTATGGGTGACGGATTTATGATTTTTAGTGATGCATCACACAGTGGTTTGGGTTGTGTGTTGATGCAACATGATAGGGTGATTGCTTATGTTTCACGGCAATTGAAGGATTACCAGAAGAATTACCCTATGCATGACTTGGAGCTTGCAGCTGTGGTATTCACACTGAAGTTGTGGCGGCATTACCTGTATGGAGAGCACTGTGAGATATTTACAGACCACAAAATTCTCAAGTATCTGTTCACCCAAAAGGAGTTGAACCTGAGGCAACGCCGGTGGTTGGAGTTGATGAAAGATTATGATATCAGCATTCAGTACCATCCCGGCAAGGCAAATGTGGTGGCAGATGCATTGAGCAGGAAATCAGTGCAGGGTCTTAGTATGATGATCACACAGCAGGCGCCATTACTTGAGGAGTTGCGGCGGCTTGAGCTTGAGGTGGTGTCCCTTGGGGTTACTGCAAGACTTATGTCTATGGTCTTGCAGTCCACTCTGTTGGACAGGATCAGAGAAAAACAGAGTGTGGATCCCCATTTGATGAGGATTCGAGACCAAATTGTCAGCGGTCAGATAGGGGACTTTAGTGTTGACAGTTCGGGAGTACTGAAGTTCAGGGGCCGAGTGTGTGTGCCTATGGATTTGGAGATCCGCCAGAAGATTTTGAGAGAGGCTCATTACTCACCTTATACAGTTCATCCAGGTGGAACTAAGATGTGTAAGGACTTGAAGGCACACTTCTGGTGGAACGGAATAAAGAGGGATATTAGGAGATGTGTGGCTCAGTGTCTAACTTGTCAACAGGTAAAGGGTGAGTACCAAGTACCTGCTGGCAAGTTTCAGAGTCTCCCAATACCTGAGTGGAAATGTGTCACGCCCCGGGCCCTAGGGAGAGCCTACCAGGCACGTGCACAGACCCGCCGTGTACCTCAAAACAACACAATGTACACAAGGCGTCTACAACAACAACAATCAAGTAGGATAAGGAATACATCCTAAACAAGGTAATCAGAGCGAGAACATAATTCTTCATCTAATACAAAATCAACACAACTAAAATCTCAAGATATACAATAAAATTATACATCTTAACAATACTAGGAGATCACTCTCTAGAAAATAACGATACACCTTTCATACAAAATACAATAAAAGGTATCCAGGGTATGTCTATAACAACATCGTAGAGGCTCTAGCTAGCTGCTAACCCCTCGCCGCGATCCCAAGCCTCTCCTGCTGCGGAAGGCTCTGAAACAAAAACCCAACAACAATGGGGGTGAGAACTATTATACAATAGTTCCCAGTGGGTAAGCCGCCGAGAGTGGCGAATTACACCGCTAGGTCAACTGAGGCAAGATAGTTTAAACTGAAACATAAAGCATAAAACATTAAATGCTAAGCAGATAATTCTACAACTATCATGCCTCCAATGACTACATCATCTACATGAACAAGTTACAAAGTATGTAAACATTCTACTCATATATGTGTAAGTATGCCATGAGCTACACATAATCTAATGTCATAGACTTACTATATGTCAAGTTTACTATTATTACACGAATGACTTATCTCCAACTACAAGTATGAAATGTATGATCAATTTCCCACGACATGTATGAACTATATGACTTGTTCCCAACTATATGTATGTTATGTTCACTAACCACTAGTGTGCCAAGTCATGTCAATGTTTCACTACATGTAATGCCACAATGTCACCACCCAATACTACGTCCATCAGCTACATCTATGTGTACCGATTAATTAGGGTGTCAATTGTCACATTCCTCACCATATTTCCTGCCATAAAGGACTTTTCAAGTCTCGGCTTGTGCCGTGCCTAATGGCCCCGTGGTAGTCAACATTCTCGCTAGAATGAGCCTCCCCCACGACAATCCACTTCGGCGCCCAAATAACCTGCACACAGGCGATCAACATCGTGAAAGGCCCACTCCGGAGCTGCCGGCTCGTAGGGAGCGACCCTCACAAGCATGTGCGAATGAGCACAATGGCATAACAAGCATAGTCAACAGCATAGGAAATACGTTCGTCATGTCTCTAACATGGAATAGCCAACCGAAATCCAAGGATCTAACATTATGTCAAAACATGTCACATTATGTTTACTATATTCTATAGCCAATATGCTAAATGTCAACAATATCATGTTGTTCTCAATATGTCCGTTGGTATGTCCCTACCAATATGCCCATGTCTCTAACATGTAAATGTCCATCTCTTTGTTTACTAAGTTCATAAACCATGCATTATTCTAATGCCATATATCATGCATTCTACAAATACCAAAATCATGCATTATTCTAATGCCATATATCATGCATTCTACAAATGCCAAAATCATGCATTATTCTAATGCCATATATCATGCATTCTACAAATGCCAAAATCATGCATTATTCTAATGCTATACATCATGCATTCTACAAATGCCAACGAGACCATATCCATGCCATGCATAAGCTACAACAACCTCTACTACATAGAGTATAAAGCTATCACGCAAGTATTTAATTAACCAAAAGGACTCATGTTTAACCAATTACAATTATCAATGCAAATAGAATTCCATTCCTCATGTCTTAAACATGGAACCATTTCCACGACCAAAAGGTCGAGCTAATAGCCAACGATACTCGTCAAAGTTGCTCACCTAGATGAAGTGCAACAACTTATCTTGCATGAGGCATAACCTCTCTTTTCTCTATACAAGCATACTTTGGTATGCGAAGAGAATTCACTAGCCCACCATCCCAAGTAGTGTCTCATATGATGCTCATGTCTAGCATGCATAACTTAATTAGCATTTCATAATGCATCAATACACTAGCATGCATATTATTCTCATAATGACATACTATATGAAATATGCACTTTTCATACACAACATGTATGTCTCATGCAATCACAATTTTCATCATGCCATAATTATCATAATTATGCATCTA
Source organism: Puya raimondii (assembly GCA_016920855.1). NCBI lineage: Eukaryota > Viridiplantae > Streptophyta > Magnoliopsida > Poales > Bromeliaceae > Puya > Puya raimondii. The sequence goes on from JABWPP010000050.1 coordinate 43,108,646, forward strand.
ATCAATCCTATAACAAGATAGGAGACATAGGGGAGTTCACCCATTTCGGTGAGGTCAAACCCACCGGATACCCGTCGAAACCTCGCAGTACTTCGAAACGGAGTTGTCCCCCGAGCTTCTCATACCCTAAGATAATTTTCCAAAGGGTTAAAAGCTTCGAACGAACAAATTCGAAAACCATAAAAAATAATGAGGTAAATGGGTGAAAATTACCTTGAGCAAGTAAAACTTGTTCTAAGTCCAAATTGAGGTTAGGGATCTTCCAATCCAACCTACAACAACATTCTACACCCATCAATTCCACCTCAAGAGCTCTCATTCAAGAAACCCCAAATAAAACCCTAGTTTTCAAGAAACTAGGTTTTCATCACAAATCCAAGCAAAAATCACAAATAGAGGTTGTAAAAGGGTTTACTAACCTCAAATCAAGCTTCCAACCAAGCTCAAACATGCTAGGGTTGAAGCTAAGCCCACCAACAAGTTCCTCTCCTCCATCCCGAGCTCCCCACAAGGCCTAGAAGCACTCCTCCATGAAGAAAATGGAGGAAAAAGAGATCAAAACCACTTTTCTAGGGTTTGGGAGCAAGAAAATCTAGAGAGAGAGAAAAAACCTACCTCCTCTCCAAGTGCATCCTCAGCCAACAATGGCTGTGAATGAAGGTGAAAGGGTACTTAACCCAATGCACAAAATTCACTTAGGCCCCTCAAAAAGCCAAAATTGCAAAACTGCACAAAAGGCAATTTCTGCAATGTATACCGGTATGCGTATGGGCATACCGGTATCCGGCCAAGAATCCCGCAAACCCGAGCCTCGGCCAAGCAGGCCACGCAACAGGATTCCGGTATGCAAATTCCCAGTACCGGTACAAAACGCTTCAGTACCGTTATGCCAACATCAGTACCGGTACGCAGCGTGTTCCGGTATCAGCTGCCGGATTCCGCAGAACCCGAGAGCTGCGCACAACCAGTTCTCACTGGATTCCGGTATGCCAAAACCATATACCGGTATGCAATTGCAAAATCTGCACTTTAGCAGATTTTGACTTTCGGAGTCCGTTTTCGCACTTTCCAAGTCCCGAAAACACTCCGAAGCTCACCAAACTCAACCCAAAACTCCAGAATAGCATAAGGCACTATTCTCTCATTGGAACTCCGTAATTTGCTAAAGTTCAGTGTACTCCATACTCCCCTCCTAAAAAGGAGTTTCGTCCGCGAAACTACGGATCAACAACAACAAACCAACAACAATTCTGAAGGAGATAAAACATCGCCCTCGCAGTGAAGCCTCCAGCTCTCACACCATGCATCGCGTCCAAGATGTTGCTCCAAAGCATCTTGTAGTAGGAATAGTGATAATTCCAAATTCCTACAATCCACAAGTCTAATCCACAACATGCTCCTTGAAGTTTAGATCTTCATGTAGCTCTAATGCGGCGACATCCACCATCGGGGAAGAATTCAAATACTCGCTCGGAGCGTCAACACACTTCATATATCTTCAACAGATCTGAAGTAAAACAACTCCACATGCCACTAGGCCCATTTGCCTCAGGGTCTCAAATAATTCCAAGAATCTGAAACTTAGATTCCTCAAACATAAGCTCTTGGATTTTCTAAATCAAGTATCACACTCAGATCATCAGATTCAGATGTCCAAAATTCCATCTCTCGCAGAGAGTCATCCAATGGTCCAAATTCCAAAATGATAGGGCTAGACGCCCTATGCAATTACACAAATTACCAAGGTATACATGCGCAAAATTTTCTCAATCCAATTCAGGTGAATAGTTACTCCTATTCACAATCTCCCAACAATCATCATATCTAGCTTAGAAGCGAGACAATCCAGTTCCGGAGCCTCCGGTAATCATCCTCTGTCCATACAAAGTAGATAGCCTTTACTTAGCATATCCCATAAACCCTGCTATCACAGGTACAACTTGTCGGTTTCACCGTCAAGGCACTTTCTGACAGTCCACTAGGAATTCATCCGCCGCAGCGCTCTTGATCTCAATTGCATCATTTACCAGTCGGGATCAAGGCTAATTCCCGTGATCCGATCCAAAGGATAAATATCACATCATATTACTCATCTCATCGATATCTCTAGAACAGCTAGCCTCTAACCTGTTTCCACAGTTTCAACTCATTTTCCTGAGTGTAGAGCTCTACAAAAAAATTGTGATTTAGCGGCATTCAGTTATTGCCGCCTAAAGTCCAAAAATTGCCGTAAAAACTATTAGCGGCATTAAGATTTTAATGCCGCTTTTTCTCGTGTTGGTGAATCTTCCACCGGCATTTAAATTGATTGCCGTTAATATTAAGTAATTAGTAACATTAAACAAATGCCGCTGTAGATTAGGCTATTAGCGACATTATTTAAATGCCAGTATTTTTTAAATATCTCCGGCACTAATAAATACCGGTAATTATAATTTAATTTGTAATATTATATAAATGCTGGTAATCTATTATTGATTCCAGCATTAATAAATGCTGGTAATTCTAAATTATTTTGCAAAAATAAATATTTTTAAAATTATGCTTTTAAATAGATAAATATAATATAAATAATAATTTGTACTGTCATATAATAATAATTTTTTTTCAAAATATTTTGAAATTTTAATTTTATTAAATAATATGTAATTTCAGTATTTTCATGTGGTAAGTAACATAGTTCATACATAACAAACTAACAAAAATTACTTAATAAGCTCATTTCCAATTAAACAAACAAGTTAAAGCCTTGTAGTCCATTCAACATCCAAAAAAGCAACAAAACACCACCAAATTTTTCTAAATACAAAAGTACTAATGCGTACACAAATAACGCATCCAAATACAAATAATCACATAACATAAAGTAGTTTGCGAACATAACAAAATAGCATAAAATAATTTAAATCTTCTTGAACTCCAAATTTATCATTACTTGCGTTGAACCTGTAAAAAAAGAATACATTAAGAGTTAGTTTCAACGAATCAATAGTCTATATAGAAGATAAAATCAATTTAAAGATAAAATTATAAGTCTTATACAAATGTAAATGACCAAGCAACAGTTGCTCCCACAGCATCTCCAATTGTTTAAAAACCCCCATATGATCTTAGAAACGGCTCGTTAGGCTCTATTGGAACATTTATTTGAACCTCCCAGTATTGTGATCCTAAATCGACGCTACCTATTTTAGTAGTTGGATTTGTGCTCAATAAAGAACCTTGCTCAACGAACTTGTGAGGCTTTCTCAAACTCTTTAGATATACTTCAATAAAAATTCATGAAGCAACTAGTAAATATAAACTATTAAACTGAAAATTTATGAAGCAACTAGTAAATATAAACTATTAAACTGAAAATTCATGAACAACTAGCAAATATAAACTATTAGACTAGAATTTTATGAAGCAGTTAGCAAATATTTGAGTCTCACAAGAAAAACATGCAAAAAAATATAAAATGAATAAAAGTACATACCTTCCAGTTTGATCGATGAAGCTCAACTTATGTTTCTCCGTTCAACTTAATTTCTTTGAAAAAATATACCAGAATACCTAACACCTGCAAATGACAAATCAATCAAAATTTTATTTAATTAACTATCCAAATAGTTCTTTTTTCCAAATAGAAAAGTCTTTCTTGGATACTAGTATTCTACTTTAAAAAAATTACTATATTAAAATATAAAGAGATTTTCTTTTGTACTTCATTTTTTTTATTACCGTCATTTTTTACTCAATCAACAGTTAAGATCTGTGAAACATATTAAGATGACCGGCTATCTACCATGGCTTTTGTGTCCGTATCAACCACCAGTGTTACACGGAAGGTAATATGGTAATTTGCTTAATTGCATTCAAATATATCGGATTATCATACGCAACTAGCATATTAGTGCATTCACTAATAGATTTTAATATTTTAAACTTAAAATTTGAAACTAAACTAATGAGACAAAGAAGATTTATGCTATGTGATTCAAAATCTGTAGACTATTAATTATTGTAGAACATGTCTCTCAATTGAATTTTAATTTTGTATATATATAAAATTTGAAATTTTTTATGTATATTATTATAATTTATATTTATAAACTAGATATATTTAAAATTATAATACACACATATAACATAATGTATAAAAGTTATATATTTAGGGATATTTATAAATAATTACAAATTTATAAATAAAATATTATATAATAATACTCTATATAGAAATAAATACTATATGTATAATAAATAAAACATATATTTATTCATAAATTTTTTTATACATATAATATTTATATATAAAATATTATATATATATATATATATATATATATATATATATATATATATATATATATATATATATATATATATATATATATATATATATATATATATATATATATATATATATATATATATTATAGAGATAATGAGAGGGAGGTCCATCGTGGACCTCCCTCTTATGTGGTCCACGAGGCCAAAGTGGCCTCGTGGACCGCGTAAAAATGCTTTTACGCTGCGGCCGCGTTGGTTTTTCTTCGCCCTCGTGGACTGCAGCGTCTCCACTTTTGATTTTCGTCCCTCTCTCACAGAAAAAAAAAAACGAAGAATTTTTTTTCAAATATATAAAATTGTTTTTCACCAAAAAATATTTTACATCGAGACAATCGAGCCGCAAATCACCAAATTTTTTTCCACCTACTTTTACATCAAATCAAACATACACATAATATGACATAAAAAAATGATCGAAATCCCTCTATATGGCATAGCAAAATAAACATATACATAATATGGTTCTATCCTATTGAGTAGATAAAAAATAAATAAAACCTTCTTATTTTTAGATATTTTAATAGCGTATACTATAAAACTTCATTAAAATTTAAATTTTTTTTCAAAACATTCATAAAAATAAAGAAATAATACTATTAGGTATTTTTTGGATTAGAAAAATCTATAAAAAATGATAGAAAAAACATACCGGATTACGCCATGATTTAGGATGAAGATGATCACGACTAAATCCTAAAAATGTGAGGAGGAAGATGATCGAAACTAAACACTAAAGAATGAGGAGAAAGATATTTGGGACTAAACCCTAAAGAGAATGAGAAGAAAATGATCTGACTAAAACCTAAAGGGGTGAGAGGGAAGAATGAGGCGGGAGGGGAAAATATTGGGAATCCACGTTATTTTGAAATAAATGAGGATTTAAGATCTTTTAGCAATATTTAATTTTAAATGCTGGTAATTAAATTCTCTTAGCGGCATTAAAGGTAAATGCCAATATTTATATTATCTTTTACCGGCATATAAAAATAAATATTGCTAAATATAGTCATTTAACAATAATAATTTATAAATACCGATAAATGACATATTTAGCAACAATCTTTTATAAATGCCAATATATTTTGTATTTTGCAATATTTAAATAAATGTTGCGACAAATAATGCCGCTATATGCCAAAATTCTAGTAGTATATCTCCAACATTAAGGTCTGGGTGTACTTCACACCACTAACAATACATAAAATTGCCACATTTTCCAAGTAAACACCATGGCAATTAATCCAAATCATAATTTGGCGATTCCTCTTGCATTCTCTCAATTGCTGAAAGGTCAATACTACCTCTCTATTTACACCAGAGTGCAACTCAATCCGTGGAGAGAAACATAACTACAAAGCACATAACCCGCCTTCGGGGTAACCAAGGTTGGCGGTCGTCGACCATATCAACAGTTCCAAGAAACTTCTCTCACACATATCATTCCAAAGGTTAATCCCTTTATGTGTGAGTCAAGTGAAGGGAGTAGACAACATAGTAATCTCCCCACAATTAACCATAACATCCAATCAAACTAAGAAGTTTGAACTTCGATCACATCCGCTTGTCTCAATCCACTATGGATAGTTCGATTTCCTAGAGATCTCCAATCATAACCACTTTGGCATCAACTGCCAAGGGATGCCAGTCCTCACAACCAAATCAGCACGTCTTCAACTTGAAGCACTTGCAGTCCTCATTCAAAGGAATCTTCATGGTCTTCACCACCTCTCGACTTCCAACATGTCGTCGATGCGCACAGGGACAAAGACACCCAGAAGGGCCAAACATCACAACACACAAGAGCATCAACCAGCTCAAACGACATCACGACAATTTCGTAATATCTACACCGAGTGAACAAGTCACCCTCGGTCCAAACTCAAACTCGATCCAACGAGAGTAGTACTCCGATTGCCACTACCCTCGAGTAAGTCCAGAATCCATGGAGCTTGATCAAACAGATCAACAGATCTCGGCTACGAGTACATATTCTTCATCATGACCATACCAGTTCACGATAGTCGACCCACAGTCGAAATGACCCGTCCACTCAAAACAAACGAGATCGATGCTCCACAAGAGAAAACACTAGGCACAAGAGGTCTCCAAACCAAGCCTTCAATTCTCACAACTCAAACGGGATTGCACAAGCAACTCCCTCACAAGGACATCCTCGCTTTTGAGGATTCTCAACACTCACCAAACATGCTGGCCTAAAGGCCACGCGCTCACTCAGCCAACAACCAGGCTTGGGCAGGTGGAACAATCGTCGCAAATAGCGAACTTCCACGCTGTAGAGAACCGCAATTCGGAAGCATATTGAACTTTGGCCAAGTTGGACAAAGTTTAGTTCAAGAGCAAGTTGAACGTGTTTAGAATTGAGTTCCGAGGGTATCGGAACGATTAGAAGTGGATTTGGTGAGTCCACGTTGTGTCCCGAAAGTGTTGGAATGATTAGGGAAAAGTTGGGAGAATTTTGAGATTACGATTGTTTGTTGGAATATAATTATTCCGTAAGGGATAAACTATAATTCTCCAACTTAGGAAGTGTTCTTATGTGTAAAAGGGTTTCGGTTGTGTTGGATTTGATTTGGAGAGAAAACGGAATGAAAAACGGAGTTTTAGAGCGAAAATGAGAAGAAAAATAAAAAGGCTGAAAACACTGTTCACAGTCTCCGGGTCCGGACCGTGGGATTGGGGTCCGGACCCCAGCTGCGAAAATGCTGAAATTGCATACGGGTTCCGGACCCGGGAGGTCCGGACCCCACGGACCCAGAAACTCCAGAATAGGGGTATTTTGGTCATTTCATGTGGTAGGCTTATGAGGGGAGGTTGGGGGCTTATCTTCTTCATTTTCCCCCTTCTTCCTCTACTTCTCCTCTCCCTCTCCTCTACTTTCTCTCTCTAGAGAGCTCTCCAAAGCTTGAAGAAAAGAGTGATTCAAGTTTGGAAAAGAAATCCAAGGTGGGAAAGAAGCTTCTTGGAGCAAGAATAAGCTAAAGGAGCTTGGGCAAGAGGTGAGTTCTTGATGATTTGGGTTTAAACCTTGGAATTGATCTCTTGTTTTGAGGTTTTTGGAAACCCTTGGCAATCTAGACCACAAATGGTGGGGATTGGCCATATGATTTTAGGCTATTACATGCATGCATGTAAACCCTAAGTTGAAAGAGAGATTTTCTTATGGAGGGATTTAAAAATATTTTGACCTCATAGAACCCTAGTTGGGGGTTAGTGGAACATGTGGGACAACTCTATTTTGAGTGATTCCAAGAGATGGGATCGTTATGAGTTCGACTCGGATTAACGAATCCTTCATGTGTGTTAGGGCAAGGAGCTTGAAGACTAAGCTTGAGGCCAAGGAAAAGAGCCTAATTGCAAGTGTCTACAAGCAATTAGGGATCTTTGTGAGGTGGGTTTGTGTTTACCGAAGTGATTAGGTCACTTCCAAGTCGAAAGAGTAAAGTATATTTATTTTACTTGATCCATGTAATGGTAGGTTAATTGGCAAGTGGTATATATATATGAATGTGTAGATCATATGAGGTGAATACCATTACCTACCATAGATTGGAATTGTAGGCATGTGGAGCACATTGTTACAAATGAACATGTGTATGCCTAGGTGAGAACATAGCGGTGAGCTAGTTTCCTCTACATGATAGAGAACTTGACATGTGGATAAACAAGGGCTAGAGGCCACATAAATTGAAAATCCTAGATATGGACAACTAGGATAAGAAAGAACTATAATGTGCATGTTGGCATAGATTTATATATCAAAATGATTTGAGCCATGGGCTCACCTTGCATGTAAAAGAATCTAAGTATTTCATAATAATATATATACTTGAGAGATGATGCATGCATGTTAAACCTAGTGTTACTCAACATAGGTTGGAATGGGATGGTACATAACCTAGTGTTACTAAACATAGGTTGGAATGTGATGGTACATAACCTAGTGTTACTAAACATAGGTTGGAATGTGATGGTACATAACCTAGTGTTACTAAACATAGGTTGGAATATGCAATGAACCTAGTGTCATTGAACATAGGTTGAATGTGTAATGAACCTAGTGTCATTGAACATAGGTTGGAATGTGTAATGAACCTAGTGTCATTGAACATAGGTTGGAACGTGAAATGAACCTAGTGTTATTGAACATAGGTTGGAATGTGAAATGAACCTAGTGTCATTGAACATAGGTTGGAATGTATGTGAACCTAGAGTTATTGAACCTAGGTTGAGATAACATAGTGATAGGAAGATCACTTAAACAAGACATCGAACCTAGTGTCATTGAACATAGGTTGGAAAATATAGTGGTAGGTTGACCACTTGGACATGGCAATATGAACCCAGAAGAGGTTTACTACATAGGGTAATGATGAACCCTTGAGATGTGAAAGTGGATTCCGGAATCCCTAGACTGATACTTGCAGGTATGTGTGGTTCTCCTCGCCTGGCAAGTGATTGTGGCTGCGGGTATGTGTGGTTCTCCTCGCTCGGCAGCAGATTATACTTGCGGGTATGTGTGGTTCTCCTCGCCCGGCAAGTGACTCATAACTGCGGGTATGTGTGGTTCTCCTCGCTCGGCAGTGATTTGAGTAGCGGAGGTGTTTGTGGTATATCCCTCACCTGCCGAGTGGATTGTAGGTTGAGGTGTATGTGGCATGTTCATCTCCTCAGGCCTGGACATTGGCGGTAATCCGCTGATACATGACTCAAGGGTGAGTCGGTGAAGGTTTGACTAAATAAGTAAACCTTAGCTGGGCTGTGGCCCAAGGATATATGACTCAAGAGTGAGTCGGTGAAGGTTTGGCTAAATAAGCAAACCTTAGTTGGGCGGTGGCCCAAGGATGTTTGACTCTAGAGTGAGTCGGGTAAGGTTTGACTAAAATAAGTAAACCTTAGGAGGGTGGTAACCTGTTAATGATGGACTCGAGAGCGAGTCAAGTACGGCTTAGCTAAGGTAAATGAACCTTAGGAGCAGATTGATTATGAAATGGATAGTGGAATAGCAGTTAAAAATATATTGCATGGATTTCATTATCGCATTTGTTGAAGCATAGCATGTTTACTTTTCGTATATAGTAAAGTTATATGCTTATGGTTATGTATATGTACTAACCCATGCTCGTATGCTTCCTTTGGACCTGGTGGGTCGAGCTCCTCTCTTGGGTGGCCTTACCCACTGGGAACTATTTTATATAGTTATCATCCCACTGTTTTTCAGGTCCTCACGTGAGCGGCGCGGCGGCGCGAGGGGAGGGCGTAACTCAGTAGTTAGCGTCCTACCACTGTGACCAGAATAGAAGTACCATCTACTACGTACTTTAGGGGTATTCGAATGAATGGAAATGTAATAATAATTCGATTGTATTTGGAAAGAAAGAACAAAGACACACAAAAAAAAGTGTAATATGTGGTTGTTTTGCGAATGCTTGTAATAGCATAGTAGTTGATGCTTTCCTTATGCAATCTTTGTATGAATTCTGTTCATGTTTGGAACCTCTTGAATTATACTGGTTGTGACGCCTTGGACGTACAGGGGAAACTCTGTCCGTTCGGCAGATCTGGGTCATGCGCCCGTGCGTTTTGTCCTTCCACCTACTTGGTGCTAAGGCACAGCGGGGCGTGACACACGCCCTCTGTAAACACTATTTCGTGTCTAGGATCCCAAAACGCTACAGCTCGGCTCACTCACTCATCGGCAACCTGTTAGCCGAAGAGTCAGACCAAGTTCAAATCAAAACTATACGCTATCAGCCAAATAAGCCAATTGCTTCGTTGGCGCACAGAAGCATCCAAAGCTAACGGAGTACAAGAACAGTACTCTCAGGTCCAAGCAATCAGGACCACTCGATCTGCAAGCATCAAGGGAAACAAGTTCCCTGTCAAGCATTTGGCAAACAGCCGATCCAAAGTTACAATCATAGCAAGCAACAAGCTAGCTCCAACACCAGAAGCTGCGAACAACCTTCATCTTCGCTGTATCATCCTCTGCCTGTCAAACAGACACGCATTCACCCGGTGCCAGCCGCACGAAGTCGATCCCAATATCGTCGACATTAATCTCCTCAACCACTCCAACTGGAAATGGCCCACCTGGCCACGAAGGGTGTACTTGCCTCTACTCCAAGGGCATCATCGGATACATGCGGACTCCACCACTCACACATCACTAAAGTTGGTGACGATTCGACGTCCCTCTTTCATCCTGCAATAGGTCAATCTTCTCGAGATCAAATTTCTCTTTGAACACTTTGATTGTCCTCTTACGTTAGACTTGCCACTCTTAGTAGCTTCCTTTGCCGTCCACGACGGTCTCCACGTCTCTCGCCCTTATCGAGGTACGATCCGCATTCTCATAAGGTTTCTTGAGGTCGACTGCCAATTGGATCGACAAATCCTCCAGTTGCTTAATCCTCTCGTCTACCGGCGCAAAGCCTTAACTTGGAGTAACATCATAAATGATCGCCGTTCCACCGTACTCGCTGAATTTGCCAGTTGTTCTCTCAACTTCCGAGTCTCACCAATTCCAGAGGATGCAAAAATCCTGTCTCGGCTGCCTCGCCGCCATCGAGTGCGTCGTTCACCACTCAAGCTGCAACAAGCAAAACATGCGCAGGTAAAACACCCCACGCCAACGCATCCCCACACAGAATTATAACCCCAATCACGCGAAAGTAATGAAGTGGACTCCCACTATTCCCCGATGTCACGTTGTCGGCCGCCAACGTGACCCTCCAAGGGTATAGAAGTGGTTCACTCCGATCTAACTCCAACTCCTTTGGAGCCTTAGAAATGACCCAATCATAATACTTTCGCCAATAAGTCATAAGAGATCCCGTCTCTCACGTTCCTATTCCTTATCGTCTAACCTGCCTAAGGTTTACTAGGTCCACTAAGACTCAACCCTAGGCTCTGATACCACAATAATCTGTCACGCCCCGGGCCCTAGGGAGAGCCTACCAGGCACGTGCACAGACCCGCCGTGTACCTCAAAACAACACAATGTACACAAGGCGTCTACAACAACAACAATCAAGTAGGATAAGGAATACATCCTAAACAAGGTAATCAGAGCGAGAACATAATTCTTCATCTAATACAAAATCAACACAACTAAAATCTCAAGATAAACAATAAAATTATACATCTTAACAATACTAGGAGATCACTCTCTAGAAAATAACGATACACCTTTCATACAAAATACAATGAAAGGTATCCAGGGTATGTCTATAACAACATCGTAGAGGCTCTAGCTAGCTGCTAACCCCTCGCCGCGATCCCAAGCCTCTCCTGCTGCGGAAGGCTCTGAAACAAAAACTAAACAACAATGGGGGTGAGAACTATTATACAATAGTTTCCAGTGGGTAAGCCGCCGAGAGTGGCGAATTACACCGCTAGGTCAACTGAGGCAAGATAGTTTAAACTGAAACATAAAGTATAAAACATTAAATGCTAAGCAGATAATTCTACAACTATCATGCCTCCAATGACTACATCATCTACATGAACATGTTACAAAGTATGTAAACATTCTACTCATATATGTGTAAGTATGCCATGATCGACTACACATAATCTAATGTCATAGACTTACTATATGTCAAGTTTACTATTATTACACGAATGACTTATCTCCAACTACAAGTATGAAATGTATGATCAATTTCCCACGACATGTATGAACTATATGACTTGTTCCCAACTATATGTATGTTATGTTCACTAACCACTAGTGTGCCAAGTCATGTCAATGTTTCACTACATGTAATGCCACAATGTCACCACCCAATACTACGTCCATCAGCTACATCTATGTGTACCGATTAATTAGGGTGTCAATTGTCACATTCCTCACCATATTTCCTACCATAAAGGACTTTTCAAGTCTCGGCTTGTGCCGTGCCTAATGGCCCCGTGGTAGTCAACATTCTCGCTAGAATGAGCCTCCCCCACGGCAATCCACTTCGGCGCCCAAATAACCTGCACACAGGCGATCAACATCGCGAAAGGCCCACTCCGGAGCTGCCGGCTCGTAGGGAGCGACCCTCACAAGCATGTGCGAATGAGCACAATGGCATAACAAGCATAGTCAACAGCATAGGAAATACGTTCGTCATGTCTCTAACATGGAATAGCCAACCGAAATCCAAGGATCTAACATTATGTCAAAACATGTCACATTATGTTTACTATATTCTATAGCCAATATGCTAAATGTCAACAATATCATGTTGTTCTCAATATGTCCGTTGGTATGTCCCTACCAATATGCCCATGTCTCTAACATGTAAATGTCCATCTCTTTGTTTACTAAGTTCATAAACCATGCATTATTCTAATTCCATATATCATGCATTCTACAAATGCCAAAATTATGCATTATTCTAATGCCATATATCATGCATTCTACAAATTCCAAAATCATGCATTATTCTAATGCCATATATCATGCATTCTACAAATGCCAAAATCATGCATTATTCTAATGCTATATATCATGCATTCTACAAATGCCAACGAGACCATATCCATGCCATGCATAAGCTACAACAACCTCTACTACATAGAGTATAAAGCTATCACGCAAGTATTTAATTAACCAAAAGGACTCATGTTTAACCAATTACAATTATCAATGCAAATAGAATTCCATTCCTCATGTCTTAAACATGGAACCATTTCCACGACCAAAAGGTCGAGCTAATAGCCAACGATACTCGTCAAAGTTGCTCACCTAGATGAAGTGCAACAACTTATCTTGCATGAGGCATAACCTCTCTTTTCTCTATACAAGCATACTTTGGTATGCGAAGAGAATTCACTAGCCCACCACCCCAAGTAGTGTCTCATATGATGCTCATGTCTAGCATGCATAACTTAATTAGCATTTCATAATGCATCAATACACTAGCATGCATATTATTCTCATAATGCCATACTATATGAAATATGCACTTTTCATACACAACATGTATGTCTCATGCAATCACAATTTTCATCATGCCATAATTATCATAATTATGCATCTAATCAATCCTATAACAAGATAGGAGACATAGGGGGAGTTCACCCATTTCGGTGAGGTCAAACCCACCGGATACCCGTCGAAACCTCGCAGTACTTCGTAACGGAGTTGCCCCCGAGCTTCTCATACCCTAAGATAATTTTCCAAAGGGTTAAAAGCTTCGAACGAACAAATTCGAAAACCATCAAAAACAATGAGGTAAATGGGTGAAAATTACATTGAGCAAGTAAAACTTGTTCTAAGTCCAAATTGAGGTTAGGGATCTTCCAATCCAACCTACAACAACATTCTACACCCATCAATTCCACCTCAAGAGCTCTCATTCAAGAAACCCCAAATAAAACCCTAGTTTTCAAGAAACTAGGTTTTCATCACAAATCCAAGCAAAAATCACAAATAGAGGTTGTAAAAGGGTTTACTAACCTCAAATCAAGCTTCCAACCAAGCTCAAACATGCTAGGGTTGAAGCTAAGCCCACCAACAAGTTCCTCTCCTCCATCCCGAGCTCCCCACAAGGCCTAGAAGCACTCCTCCATGAAGAAAATGGAGGAAAAAGAGATCAAAACCACTTTTCTAGGGTTTGGGAGCAAGAAAATCTAGAGAGAGAGAGAGAGAAAACCTACCTCCTCTCCAAGTGCATCCTCAGCCAACAATGGCTGTGAATGAAGGTGAAAGGGTACTTAACCCAATGCACAAAATCCACTTAGGGCCCTCAAAAAGCCAAAATTGCAAAACTGCACAAAAGGCAATTTCTGCACTGTATACCGGTATGCGTATGGGCATACCGGTATCCGGCCAAGAATCCCGCAAACCCGAGCCTCGGCCAAGCAGGCCACGCAACAGGATTCCGGTATGCAAATTCCCAGTACCGGTACAAAACGCTTCAGTACCGTTATGCCAACATCAGTACCGGTACGCAGCGTGTTCCGGTATCAGCTGCCGGATTCCGCAGAACCCGAGAGCTGCGCACAACCAGTTCTCACTGGATTCCGGTATGCCAAAACCATATACCGGTATGCAATTGCAAAATCTGCACTTTAGCAGATTTTGACTTCCGGAGTCCGTTTTCGCACTTTCCAAGTCCCGAAAACACTCCGAAGCTCACCAAACTCAACCCAAAACTCCAGAATAGCATAAGACACTATTCTCTCACTGGAACTCCGCAATTTGCTAAAGTTCAGTGTACTACAAAATGGGATCAGATCACCATGGATTTCGTTGTGGGTTTACCAAGAGCATAGGGTGGATTCGATGCCATTTGGGTGATAGTGGATAGACTGATCAAGTCTGCCCACTTCCTACTAGTGCAGACTACTTGGTCCAGAGATCGACTCGCTCAGTTGTATTTGGATGAGGTAGTGAGGTTGCATGGAGTACCTACCTCGATTGTATCAGATCGAGACCCGCGGTTCGTCTCGCATTTTTGGAGGAGCCTTCAGACAGCGATGGGTACTCAGCTCCATTTTAGCACGGCGTTTCACCCACAGACCGATGGTTAGTCTTGAGCGGACCATTACTGTAGAGGACATGTTGAGAGCATGTGTCCTGGACTTTGGAGGAGGTTGGCATCGACACCTGAGATTGGTTGAGTTTGCATATAACAACAGCTATCAAGCGAGCATACAGATGGCTCCATTTGAGGCGTTGTATGGACGCAAGTGTCGGTCGCCTTTATATTGGAGTGAAGTGGGTGAAAGTAAGACCTTGGGCCCGGACATACTATTGGAAGTAGAGGAAAAAGTCAAGATGGTCCGACGACATCTTGAGACAGCCCAGAGTCGACAGAAGAGGTAAGCGGACACTAGAAGACAAGACTTGGAGTTTCAGGTTGGAGACCATGTGTTCCTGAAAGTCTCACCATCCAGAGGGATACGCAGATTTGGAGTTCGTGGAAAGCTCAGTCCACGATTCTTTGGCCCTTTCGAGGTTTTGGAGCGAGTCGGGCCGGTAGCATACAGAATTGCACTACCACCGCGTCTTTCCGGGATTCACGATGTGTTTCATGTCTCAGCTTTGAGGAGATATGTTTTTGACCTCTCACACGTGATTGACTTCACTCCGCTTGCATTGGGCAAGGACCTGAGGTACGAGGAGCGACCGGTGCGGATTCTAGCTCGTGAGACGAAAGAATTTTGCAACCGGGTCATACCGTACGTGAAAGTGCAGTGGAGCAATCACGAGGAGTGTGAGGCGACTTGGGAGCCGGAGACTGAGATGCGGGAGTCCTACCCCTACCTGTTTGAGACACCGATTTGAGGTATGAGTTTAAGTCTTGAGGATGAAACTTTTTGTAGGGGGGAGGATGTAGTGCCCCTGAGGGTTAACTGGCGGAATAACTACAATATTAGTGACCGGTCGACACATCTATAGAGTGTCGGGACGAGTCCGAATAATTTTGGCGCGAAATGGACACGAAAACGGACTCGGAACACTCAAATAAGCCAAAACTAAAGTTTTGCCAGTTTAGGGCGCCCAAAAGTTGAGTTTAGCCCAGATTCTGAGTGCTGTTATATATATACACACACACACACACACACACACACACACACACACTGAGTCATTTCGGATCCAGTTTCGGGCGCCCGAAAGTTGGCCCAGAAATTCACCTCGTGAGTATCGAACGTGTTGATACGTGGCAGTGGTAGGTGAGATCCGTCGGAACTGGTTAAGGGTGTATCGGACCGCTGGACGGAGAGCCCGAAGTGCTGGAATTGTGCAGGCTTCAGGATTTCGGCGCCCGATTCCTGGTTTTGGGCGCCCGAATTGGGGACTTTCAACAGCAGGTCCAGGTTAGTAATTGTTGCTCTTGGCGCTTATTCTAGCTAACCTATACCTCTATAAAAGGCTGTGGACGCCCCCATTGCACTCTTTTCTCCTGTTCTCCTTAGGGAACTTGTAATTTCTCTCCAATCCCCTCCAAACCCCCCTCTAGTTCCATCCTTTTCCATTGAAACATCAGGAATTTCAGCAAATTCCAGCAACCACCTTGGAAGTCTTGGCTCGTGTTTAATATTGGAGCATCCTGTTGCTGTGAGGAGATGATTTTTGGAATCTAGACTTGAAGGAGAGGCTGTGGAGCTCTTCTAATAATATTAATTCCAGGTTGGTAGTGGTAAATTTCTAAAATTTCTAGGAAATTGGTGTTTTGGTGCTGAAATTAGTGATTTTTTTAGGTTTCTTGGATCCGAATCTTATTGGAGCTGGATTTTTGGACTTGAGATTGATTCTCCACCTTCCCTCACTGATTTGGAAGTTGTCCCTCACCTAAATTGCAAAGTGGAAGGTGAGTTTAGATCAGATTTTGAGTAATTGAGTTATAAATACTGTTTTTGGAGTTTTTGATGAATTTCTTGAATGTTTTTTAATCCAGATTTTGGAGGAGAGCAAATTATTAGATTTGGGTAAATTTCTCACTCATCTTAGAAGGTTTGTGATCCTACTCCACTAGTTTTTCAAGCTGGAATTCACGAAATTGAGCTAGAACAAGCAAGTGCTTATATGCTGAAATCTGGGTGCAGGTTTTGGGTACCCAAAAACTGGATCCAAATCTAGTTGGAGGCCCTTTTAGCGATTGTTTTGAGCTTGATTTTGTGAGGGAGCTGGGGATTTAGTCCTTAAGCATCTAGAGGTGAGTTGGGTGAAGTTTCACTACTTTTGGACTTGGGAATTGAATTAAATTCCAAGTTGGACTTCTGCAGGTTGAAGTTGGCAGCTTGTAGTTCTAGGCTTAGGATCTGGACGCCCAGAACTAGCAGCAGGAGGGCCCGAATCTGAGCGGCAGCTGGATTGCGAGATTTTTTGGGCTGATTGGTTCGTGGACTCTCCCATCGACTTCTAATCGTTGTTGGACTAGCGTTTAAGGTGGGTTAATGTTGCCGAACACATCAGAATCCCTCCTAAGTTATAGAGATCTTCAACATGCCATTTTTGTACTATAATTTCATGTTAGTAGCTCGAATTCATGGATTTGCACGTTTTTAATAAAAATCTGAATTTGGAGCATAATGTAATAATTTTTAGATTAATTTACATGCTAAACTGGGATTTGACTTAGGAGAAAACTTACTGAACCTATACATGTCACTTTTCGAAAAACTTATCAGATTTAGCTTTAGGAGCTTAAGTCACTATTGTATCATCGTTGTTAGTGCATCTTGAATACTTTGACTAGTATAGGTTCAGATTACGCTCGTGCTGAGATGCCGAGCCCCTTTTTTTTTACAGCAGAGTTTAGGCTGTCTCTTACTGTCGGGTGCCGTCGGGATTGACGGTACACCCATATCTTGTTTGTGTTGCATCAGATTGTGCCGAGGGCACATGAGCTTTGAGTCTTTGACCCGTTTGACCATTTACTTTGATTATAGTCTGCCAGATCCTGATTGAACTCGACAGAGACACGCTTGCATGCTCGGTTGAGTAGCTCCCCCGAGTGCCGCTCCGGAGTGAGGCTTTTCTTGCGTTGATGTCGTTGCAGTTCTCATGGATAGGATCCTTCCACCGACTACCCCCGGGGTAGTGTACGGTGTGGCAAGGCGTTGGCTGGACGAGCCTTATGGCGATCCTTTGGATCGGGTCAGGAGTGATTACCTTTAACTAGTGATGCATGTACTCATAGAGACTTTGTTGTGCTTAGTGGTAGGTAGTGATACTATAGTTGTAGAGTTTTATTTCAGCTTATCTTATTATTTCTTTACCTACTAGCTATACTATTAGTCTCGTAAACTTAGTGGGTAGGCCGTTGGGGTCGGTGATGGTACCCACTAAGGACTACCTTTTTTGATAGTAGTTCTCACACCCATTATTGCCACCTTTTCTTGCAGAGCCATTGACTGTTGCTGCTGCTCCTTCTGACCGAGGTAAGGGAGTCGCGAGCTAGATCCCTGTTTACCCCGGTTGCTATTCTAGAAGAGGACCCATTTTGCAGATAGTTTTTTTTTGGGAGTTGCCATGTACATACAAAGATATATTTATTTTGTTTAGAGTGGTATGGATTTGTACCTTGTAGTTATGGTTGGACAGTGATGTATTTTGGATCTTGTATATACAGTTGGCTTTTATTTATCGAGTTATGTTCTGTTTTATCAGCTCTGTATTCTTGTAGTTGCTTGTACGTATTTTACAGGTACAACTATCGCTCCGTATACACGAAAAATATCTATGTATACGGTGGATCTGTTGGCGAGCCCGAAAAACGTGGACCCCGGGGTGTGTCATTATGAACATCAAGGTGGTCTCTATGCAACGTACAAAAGTACACCTTTCGCAACTAAGACCCGAAAGAAAGGTGCTTCGAGTCCACCTATAGTAATATCGAAGAGGCTCTAGCTAGACACGATCCCCTTGCCGTGATCCCTAGCCTCTCCCGCTGTGAAAGGCTCTGTAATAAAAACAAACAACCGATGGGGGTGAGAACTATTAAACAATAGTTCTCAGTGGGTAAGCTGCCGAGAAAAGCGAATTACACCACTAGGTCAACAGAGGCAAAGAATAGTAAGCAACTAGTATAAAGCATGGACATAATAATTGAGATGAAAATGTTCAATTACTATTATGTCTCTAAGTGACTATGCCAACCAACATATAAGTAGTTCTATTGTCATCATACTCATAAGGGTATATGAATCAAAATACAAGTACAACTACTAAGTATGCATCAACTAAGTGTGATGTACCTTGTTAAGTTCAACTAATATTTATCCAATCATGGGGGACTTACACGAGGTAACTCTCAGCTTGTGCCATGCCTAATGGTCCCGTAGTAGTCAACATTTCCCTACTAGGAATGAGCCTTCCCCACGGCGTCCCACTTCGGCGCCCAATCCCGCACGGGCCAACATGTTGTCGCAAAGGCTAAACTCCGGAGTGCCGACTTGTAGGGAGCGACCTTCACAAGCTTGTGCGACTGAGCACAAGGACAAACAAGCGTGATCAAATGCGTACGAGTCCTCATACATCATGTCTAAAATATGGAATGTCCAATAACGACCTAGAGGTCGAGTTCATGTCGTAATGTCATATCTAGTCCATCTTGGTATAAGTACAATTTACTTAGTTCTAAAATATGTCTCAAACATGTAATGTATCATATTCCCTTTTAACCATAGCAATTATCAAAAAATGCCATTCAAGTTCTAGCCAAATAGTAGCTTCACTAACCATGTAGTGTCCAATATGATACAACCCAACTAACATGCATAAATACTTGAACAAGAGAAGGATAGCTTGATATGCATGTTATTATTATGTATTCCTCTACTCATAAAGTATGCAAATCTTCATACATAAGATGATTATGCCATATGCTCAAAATTTCTATGCTGTTAAGAATGTCATACTAAACCATTTACTAAGTCCTATAACAAGATAGGAGAAATAGGGGAAGTTCACCCATCTCGGTGAGGTCAAACCCATCGGATAACAGTCGAAAGCTCGATCGATTCCCAAACGAAGTTGCCCCCTAAACCTCTTGTACCCTAAGAAAAATTTTCGAAGGGTTACAAGCTTCTAAAGACCTCACCACGAAATTCACCAAAAATCAAAGTGAAAATAGGTGAAATTTACCTTAGATCAAGGACTTGCTCAAGGTTCAACTCAAAGCAATGGGGCTTCAAATTCAACCTACAAGAGTGTTCTACACTCATCAACTCCACCCCAAAAGCTCCCAAAAGGAAAATTCCAAAATAAACCCTAGTTTCCATAAAATTAGGTTTTCTACCAAAAATTCTTACAATTCTCACAATTAGAAGATGCAAGAAGACTACTAACCTCAACTCAAGCTCCAAACCAAGCTATAAGATGCTAGGGTTGAAGTTTAATCCCCACACAAGCTCCTTCCTTCAATCCCGAGCTCCCCTCCAAAGCCTAGATGCATGCATCCATGGAGGAGATGAAGAAAAGAGGAATAATCTAAGAATTAGGAGGGTTGGAGCAAGAAATCCAAGGAAAGAAGGGGGGCAAAAAAGCTTACCTTCTCTTCTCCTTCACTCTCTTCAAATGAGAGGAATAGAAGAGGTGAAATGGATATAAACCCACTTGCACAAATCCCAAATAAGCCCCTCAAACAACAAAAATTACAAAACTGCACGAAATAGTTTCTGCGCCACTGCGTACCGGTACACGGATTGGAGTACCAGTACTCGGGCAGTTTCGGTACCTAGGGTCCAATTTCGCAAAATCCGAACGTTGGAAACCAAAGGCTCCTACTGGGTTCCGGTACCTCCTGTTTCAGTATTGGTACTAAACAAATCAGTACCGGTACTCCGCCGAGTTTCGCAAAATTCGGGAGCTATGCCAACCCATACGCAACAAGGTTCCGGTACCCAAACTTGGTACCGGTATACAATAGCCAAAAGTGTAGTTTGTGCAGATTTTGACCTCCGAAGTTCGTTTTCGCGCTAACTAAGCTTCGAAAACATCCCAAGCTCTCCAAACTCAGTCAAAACTCTCAAAATAGTATAGAATACCATTCCTCTCACTAGAACTCCGCAATTTGCTGAAGTTCAGTGCACTATACCCTCCTCTCCTAAAAAGGGATTTGGTGCGCGAAACTAAAATCAAGTACCTTAAGTATCCATCTGAAAAAGATGGGGATAACGCTCCCGCAGCGTACTCTCCAGTTCCCAAGTAGTTTCGCGCTCCTCATGGTTGCTCCAAAGCACTTTCACATCGGGAATCTCACGATTCACCTTGCGAGTTAAGATTCTCACAGGGTGTTCCTCAAAACTGAGATCTTCATGCAACTCCAATGGCGTGAAATCCACTACATGAGCTGGATCAAAAACATACTTCCGAAGTGTCGAAATATGAAAGACATTGTGTACTCCCGATAGGCTCGGCGGCAAAGCAAGCCGATATGCTACTCGGCCTACACGCTCCAAAATCTCAAAGGGTCCAATAAATCGAGGACTTAACTTTTCCTGAATACCAAATCTCTTGATCCCCTTCATCGGCGACACTTTTAGGAAGAAATGATCTCCCACTTGAAATTCCAATTCTCCCCAACGCTTATCCGCATTACTCTTCTGTCGACTTTAGGCCGCAATCAATCGTTCACGAGCGAGTCAAACCTTGTCCTCTACTTCTTGAAGCACATCGGGTCCCAAAACTAGCCTTTCACCTACCTCACTCCAATAAAGAGATGATCGGCACTTCCTTCCATAGAGGGCTTCAAAATGTGCCATCTTGATGCTTTCTTGGTAACTGTTATTATAAGCAAACTTTGCCATGGGTAGATGTTGATGCTATCCACCTTGAAAATCCAAAACACATGCCCGAAGCATGTCCTCTAAAGTCTGAATGGTGCGCTCCGACTGTCCATCACTTTGAGGGTGAAAAGCAGTGCTAAAATCCAATCGCGTGCTAAGTGCTTCATGAAAATTCTTCCAAAAGTGTGATACAAATCTAGAATCTCGATTCGATACAATAGAGATAGGCAATCCACGAAGTCGCACAATTTCGTCAAGGTATACTTGTGCAAGTCTCTCTCCAGACCAAGTAGTGCGAATAAGAATAAAATGCGCCGATTTGGTTTACCTATCCACAATCATCCAAATAGCGTCATGCCCAGCTTGTGAGTGAGGCAAACCCATAACGAAATCCATGGTGATTCGCTCCCACTTCTATATGGATATAGGCAAATTCTGAAGCTTGCCCGCGGGAAGTCGATGCTCGGCTTTCACTTGTTGGCACGTCAAAACATCGCATCACGAACTCTTCAATATACTTCTGCATTCCTGGCCACCAATAAAGCAACTTTAGATCTTTATACATCTCAGTGCCACTCGGATGCAAAGTATAAGGCGCTCGATGAGCCTCTTTCAAGATCTCCTCTTTGATCTCTTTATCCGCCGGTACACAAAGTCGGCCTTGAAACCGAAATACTTCATGATCAACCACATGAAAACCACCGGTGTGTCCATTCATAACCTTGGATTGAATCTTTTGCAAACTTAAATCTTGAGCTTGCTTTTTCTTGATTCTCTTCAAAAGCGTAGGTTGTACTACCAACAACATCAATTTCAAGGGCGTGTCGGAAGCCACAACTTCCAATTCCATTCGTCTCAACTCCGCTAGTAGTGGTGGTTGAGTAGTAATCAACATAGCCAAATTCTCTATCGATTTGCGGCTTAAAGCATCCGCTACAACATTTGCTTTTTTCGGGTGATAGAAAATAGTCAAGTCGTAATCCTTGAGTAGCTCCAACCATCTTCGCTGTCTCATGTTTAATTCTTTTTGTGTGAAGAGGTATTTCAAACTCTTATGATCTGTATATACCTCGCAACGTTCACCATATAAATAGTGACGGTATGGCTTTAAGGTAAAAACTACGGGCACCAATTCCAAGTCATGGGTCGGATAATTCTTCTCATAATCCTTCAATTGACGAGAAGCATAAGCAATAACCTTTCCATTCTGTATTAAAACACAACCCAATCCACTAAGGGAAGCATCACTATAAATCACATACCCCGCTTCTGAGACGGGCAATGCCAAAATTGGGGCGGTTGTCGACCGCTCTTTCAATTCCAAGAAACTTCTCCACACGTATCATTCCAAACAAACTTAGTTCCTTTATGTGCGAGTCGTGTGAGGGGAGTTGATAACTTGGCAAATTCCTCAACAAATCTCCTATAATACCCAGCTAGACCGAGGAAACTTCAAACCTCGGTAACATTAATCGGTCTTTTCCAATCCTTGATTGCCTCAATCTTCTTAGGATCCACAGCTATTCCTGCTCCCGATATCACGTCCTAAGAATGTAACCTCGCATAGCCAAACTTCACATTTTCTCAGTTTGTCAAAAAGCTTCTCCTCTCGAAGTACTTGCAATACTTGCTTCAAGTGATCTTTATGCTCATCATCACTTCGAGAATACACCAAATCGTCGATAAACACCACGATGAATCTGTCTAAAAAGGCGTTAAAGACATGGTTCATTAGATCCATAAAAGCTGCCGGGCATTGGCAAGCCCGAAAGGCATAGCAATGGACTCATAATAATGTCCATACCGTGTTCGAAAAGCCATCTTCGGAACATCTTCTGACTTGATCTTGAGCTGGTGGATCTATCTTTGAATACACATTGGATCCTTGAAGTTGATCGAATAAATCATCTATCATAGGTAATGGATACTTATTCTTAATCGTGACTTTATTAAGTTCACGATAATCCATGCATAAGCGAAGTGATCTATCTTTCTTCTTAACAAATAAGACTGGTGCTCCCCAAGGTGAAACACTAGGCCTGATGAAGCCTTTCTCCAGCAAATCTTGCAACTGTGCTTTTAATTTCTTTAGCTCCGCTGGTGCCATCCTATAAGGTGCCTTTGAGATTTGGGTAGTTCCAGGAATAAGATCTACAACAAACTTAATCTCTCTGTCCGGAGGCAAACCCAGCAACTCCGTGGGGAACACATCTATAAATTCCCTTACAATAGGGATATCCTCAATCCTGGGGGTTTCTTCACCCTTCACCTCTCTTCGCTGTAATTGACTCCGACCAAGGGTGCGTCGAAGTCAATTACGCTGTTTCGAGTAACTTGAGTTTCGACTATATCTTTATTATGGTGAACCAAACAGCAGAAGTGATTATTTATGGCCGAAAATGACTTCACATTTCTCTTCTTTCACTAAACAAACAAGCCCCTGGTGCTCTCTCCACAGGAGTGCCCGTGGTAGCTCCCATACCCTACGCAGTGGGTGGGGCTTAGGCGGTAGCATTTGTAGCCTGTGCTGCATGACCTACTATAGGAGCCTAGTCAGTGCTGTCACCTGGCCTGCAAGGGCCGCCACCAGCTCCCCAAACAACTGGATCTGGAGAGCATCAGCCTGCCGCTCGGTGTCTGCCTAGTCACCACCACCACTTCTAACGGATGCACAGGTCTGCATACTACCAGACGCCTCAACATCTGGCATCCACTACCTCTGCCCTTGGTGGGAGGTCTCCGGTGTGACATGTTTTGCAATATTAGACAAGATCACTGTCAATTTAGTATTAAACTAACTTGACTCGACTCGTTGGGACTAAAGCCAAAACCAACACCACACTCTCGCGTGCCCAGATGCCTTAGGTCTTCCTATGGGTCAACCTTACATATGGTTATTTAAATATTTGTGAGCAAAATTGTGGTTGTAACTTTGCTTTGATACCATCTCAATTTGTCACACCCCGGAGCTCTATTTGTAAACCCTAAACCCTAAACCCTAAATGTCCAATTTGAAAAGTAATGCTAGCGAAAAAAATGCTATTTTTTTTGAAATAAACAACCTTGCCCACCGGATGGACAAATCTGTCACAAATATAGAGATTCCTCTATCCACATGGATAGAGTCTCCCATATATTTGCATGGCCTACTATTTTTGTATTGCCACAACCAACCAATTCCACTCACAACTAACAACCAGCAATCATAACATGCAGATGCACATACAGCTAACCGGTCCTTAGTAAATGTCACGCCCCGGGCTAGTTCAAGATGCGGAAAAACGTGCTAAATTTTTTTTTTTTGAAAAGCCTAGCCCGCGCCACGTACAGACCCGCCACAAATACAGGGTCCACTGTACACACGGACAGAGCCTCCCCTGTATTTGCACGGCGTCCAACAACAAACAACAGGATCACAACCACCATTCATTCATCCCAACAGCACATCAACACAACGAGAGATTCATACAGCTAACCGTCCTTAAACCTGTATGAATCTAAGCAAATTCTTAAGCGAAGGATGATGCAATGCACAAGCAACAATCATTCTAGAAAACTGCTCCTTACCCAGAAGCTTTAGTTTGAAACCCTAATCTCAATCATTGAAGAAGCCTTTGAAAATTGTTCTCCACACGAGAACTCTCTTTTTGAAATCACAAAACCGAGCAATCAGAAATCCATTTGAAAACCGTTTCCCACACGGAAACCTTGTTTTACGACGCTACCACGAGGGGTAGAAAAACAAAATGCTCGATAATGAAACGACTGGAAAACAAGGATACAACCAATCAATCCAAGCATGCTATCATCACATAATCATAAGGAGTAAATTCACAACACATAGCATGCTAGAGTAAGCTCAAAGAATAACTGAACCACAAATGACATCTAATAGGCGAAAGTAGGGTGATAACCAAATCTGGGGATGTAGCCTCACGAGTCGGAACCTCTAGAGCTACTATCTAGGCGTGCCTCGCAGCGTCCCGACACTCACCACCCTGCTCACCTGAAACCTGCAATGGGGGTGGGGGGTGAGAACATGCACGCATGTCTCCCCTCCCAGTGGGTACCGCAAGCCGACGAAGGCGAGGTGTACACACCGGCACGAGGGTCAACAAAAGATAGATATGGTATACAGTAGCACAAGTAAGTATGAGGCTAACATACAACTGAAATAACTATGCTACTGTAAGCAACTAGTATGCATCAAAGGGAAAACCACAAAGTAAACCCAATCTAAAACCACCGGGACGTATCCCAGTCACTGTCACCTGCTCATCTATCGGCACATAAACCTTCTGGACGCACTGCATCAAGGCTCACGGGTCGGCACAAACTCAACGACCCTTTTCCGGAAAAGAACACCTCCAAACGGTGGATCAGACCGCGGTGTACGTGAAGTGCTAGAAGAGCTGTGACGATCGATGCAAATGCTCAATCCACAGAACGGCAACAAGCCGAGAAGCAACCGATAAATCACAACTAGGATCGCTCGGAACAACAGGCGATCACCCCGACCAACTGGGTCGTCTCAAGGAACATGCAAGCCACAACTACTCTACTATCCAAGCACGCATATAAGTAGAGTCTACGGGAGTCAAGTGAACTAATAACTGTAAAGCAAAGGAAGGGATAGAAAGGTATCACCGTAGTCCACTGAACCGACTCCGGATCGAAGTACCCACCTGTAGGTAAGATCCAATCTAACACCGACGGCTCTCGGGAACCGCGACAGGACCTACGAAAGACTCACAGGGTCAAGGTCCACCAAGTCGACGCTAAACACAAAGCTCTCACATCCCGAAACCGGCGGATCGCCCGGGAAACCCACCGGGACGATCCCGAAACCACACAAAGCCCCCGAGGGGTACCAAACAGCCAACAAGGTCCCTCGCTGTCCCCGAACACACAAAACCAAGTGACGGGACAGCGAGCACAAGCTCGGGGTGCCACGAACAAAAACGCACCCGAAAAGGCCTCCCGGGTTCCCGAAAAATGCCGAAATGGCACCGGAACCCTTCGTCGCTCAACCGCTGTCCTCGGAACTTCGGGACAGCGTTGAGGAACAGCCAACAAGGCTGAATGACGAAGCCAAGTCGCTTGCGAAGACAGCGAGCGAGTCGCACAACTAGAAACGCGCGTTTTGCCGATTATTTCGTCGAAAAACGCGTCAGAAACAAGTCCGAAACCACACGAAGGGCGAGGGGGTTGGACAACCAGTCCACAGGGTCTCCAAGACCTTACCCTTGCTGCCCACAGCGTCGCTACGCTGTCACAAACACCCAAGTCCCCAAACATGCAACATACACAAACATACAATCATTAAGTAAGATAGGGGGCGCCCAAGGATCTATCTAGATACTATCAATCACCTAGAGGGGGGTGAATAGGTGTATAAACAAAAATCACAAATCTCGATGCAATAAAATAATGCGGAAAATAAAATCAGCACACCGAGATTTACGTGGGAAACTCCACCTTGGAGAAAAACCCACGGGACCAACACGCGAAAAAACAATCCACTAAGATTAAAGGATTACAAGGTGATTACCGACTCCACGGACTTAACCTCTCCCTTCTCTTCAGCGGATCACGCGCACCAACGGGTTGTCCACGCCCCACGTCCGAGTCCACGAACGCCACGTCCCGAATCCACGAGACGCCCAACTTCGAATCCACGAAGTCAACAACACGTCGAATCCACGACGCCCACTCGAATCCACGAGCACCAACGATTCGAATCCACGAACCGTCTTGATCACGCCGAATCCACGACGCCACTCGAATCCACGAGCAAGAACAAATAACGTTGATGATGTAACGTCGGTGATGGTTTATTGCTTAGAATAACATTGAAAAAACTGTGGAAATAATCTCTAAGCAATCCTCAAATTGATTCTAAAAGAATATTCAGAATTAGAGCACCATGAATCAATTTGAGAGAAGCTTGATGTAGAAGATGAGGAAAACGGTCACCTACAAGCTTCTAGGGTTTCTAAAAGATAATCTGTGATTCACCACGTTTTAGAGACTCCCCCACACCATATTTATAGGTTAGAAGCAATCCGAAATAGATTAGGATTAAAAAATAGTTTTTAGAAAGGTTTGGAAGCAAACCGATTTCGACTAGGATTGCAAAACTAATTTTAGAAAGGTTTGGAACCAAATTAGGATTGCTAAGATATTTTAAGGAATATACCATCTTATTTACATGTTTGGGAGACATTAGAATCAAAGTAGGATAGAAAAAATAACTTTCCAAAAACTTCGCAACGGGTCGGGGTCCGGACCGCGGGTATGGGGTCCGGACCTTGACACTCTCCAGGCGTTTCATTGTCCGGACCTCAGCCATCAGGGTCCGGACCCGGTCTGCGAAACAGCCTGGGGTCCGGACCTCAGCCCTCAGGGTCCGGACCTCCGCCCTCAGGGTCCGGACCTCATCCTCAGAGTCCGGACCCTCCCTGCGTGACAGCTAGGGAGGCGTACGGGTTCCGGACCTCATGTTCCAGGGTCCGGACCGGGTCTGCGAACCAGCATAACCAGCTTACGGGTTCCGGACCTCATGTTCCAGGGTCCGGACCTCGTAGTTGGAAAACTCATTTTTATATTTAAAACACTTTGAATCCATTCTAAAGTCTTCCAACACACTTGTAAATAATTATAAATCATCATCAAGATTATTTAAACTTACCAAGCATCGTGAATTCATACGTTGAGTCTTCGAGTCTTCAAACTTCGTCTCTTCTTCTTTGAACCTTCAAGACTCCGACTCACTTCACGAAATATGCCAATCTAAAATCCGTAACAATCTCCCCCTTTGGCAATTTCGTGACAAAACACAAAAATACATAAAACACTCACGATGCTCATCTCTCTAAAAATGAAATTCATTGCCATCACCAAAACAATGAACTTCTCGCGTGAAAGATCCAAATGAAAAATAAAATTACAATTTAGTAACTCCTAAAACAAACTCTATAACTTAGACAAACATGGAGTCTTGAAGTCTTGAGAGACCTGCAAAATATTTTCATTCTCCACGAACAAAGTTAGTAGAAAAAGTATCAAAATCGCTCCCCCTTTGTTCATGCAATCTCTCCCCCTATGTTTATGCGTCTAAGTTAGTATTACCTCTCTCCCCCTTTTTGTCAAAAATTGCCAAAAGAGAAACACCAAAAATAGAGAGAAGTTCGAGAGAAATCAATCAAAATACAAGTTGAAAGCTTTTCAATTTTGAAACTACTTGTTATAAAATTTCAAGCAATGTTAGAGCATGAGAAATATAAATTCACATTGACTTCTTTCAATCCCTATTAATTTCATAAGAATTAAGAATTTTACTACACAATCATCATGATGTAGATAAATCATTACACGATTTCTCAATTCATATAAACTTCAAAATCAAGTCATCAAAAATAATCTAAAGGCTCAAAAGCTATCAAGATGTAACGGATTATGAAGATGACTTAAGGGATTCATCAAAGAGACAGAAAATTTGTTGCATAAAAATTCAAATTTGAGATAAAACAAATATCGCACAGGGGGTGGCTCTTTGAGCATCTTTCATGTATGTGGACCACCTTATAACTCCGAAAAATAAAATTTATGACATTTTTCCTTTTGCATGCTTTTGCACTTATATATATTTTTCTTTCGGATATGCAATTTAATTCTCATGTGGTAGCTGCACACACTAACCGGACGACCGGGGTGGTAGCTCTTTCCTCCATGTGGTGGTAGTTTTCACACTCCTTTTAAGGATGTAACTCTTTCCACATCTTTCAAATCATATGAGCATTTTATAATAATAATTCCCCCTCGCTTATGCAATCTCTTATTTGAAAGAACATGTGACAAATTTTAGTCCATAAGAGAATGACTATCCATCAAATTCAACACACACAACCGAGATAGGTTAAGCTCCTAGAGATTACACATGATTGCCTAAATTTGATGAATATAAGTATTAAGAATTCTCATAATGAATTATCTTCAAAAATAATGAAAATAAAGTAAAACCGATAATTAATATGAGATTAATTAAGAGTGAATGAAAGTGAACCTATTGATATTCAATGCACTATTTAATGTTCTAATCATTCAAAGAATCCAAAAAAAATTGTAACAATGAAAGCACCAAAAACGTGTAATGCAATGAACAAAAGATATGCAATAAAAACCGATCAAAGCACTACACTAAGTCAAAACAAATTAAGACTTTAGAGAAGGAAAGATATCACCTTTCCGAACCCAAACTTGTCGGATTGTTGGTTGTCTTGGTTTGTTGACGTTGGGCACGGTTTGTTTTGACTTTTGATCAACCGTTGGTCTCACCATCGCATTCCGCTTTGGAGTATTTGAGTGTTGTGGCTTTGACTTTCGGTTGACCTCGGGTACTCGACCTTTTTGATGTTGCTTTTGAATCCGTGGGGGTTGTCGAGTATTGGAAGATGCCGATAGATGCTTAGAAGATGCCACTTGAGTTTTCTTTTTATGGCATGTCTTCTTGATATGTCCTTTCTTTCCGCATCTATGACATATTTTATCCTTCAATTTCGTTGAGACTATATGTGCTGAATTTTTAACCTTCTCAACATGTTTTCGCTCATATCCAAGTCCAAGTTTACTTGTTTGACCCAATCCGAGCATACTATCAAGCTTTTTCGATCCGGAGGAGAATTTTAGTATGTCGGACTTGAGTTCATGGACTTGTTTAGTCAAGACTTGATTAGAAGTATGAATTTCCTTGACATGATGTTCTAGAAAACCAATCTTCTCTTGATGTGATTTAATCGTCGTCTCCGATTGGTCTAGATTCTCTTGGAGGATTTTGTTGTTCTTCAATATCGACTCCCTTTCCTCCTCAAGAGCTTTAGTTGTGGTCTTCAACATTTTATTTTCATTCTCAAGTTCCAATAGATGGTTCCTCAACTTCTTATTGTACTTAGCCATCTTCTTCGATTCCTTAAGAAGTTGTTGATACGCCACTAAAAGATTTTCCTCATCCGACTCCTCTTCGCTCTCATCAAATAGAGGTGGCCGACTAATATTACTATCTTCTTCACCCATAATGAAAGATAAAGCCTAGATCCCGCTCTGATACCAATTGTAAGATAGGGGGCGCCCAAGGATCTATCTAGATACTATCAATCACCTAGAGGGGGGTGAATAGGTGTATAAACAAAAATCACAAATCTCGATGCAATAAAATAATGCGGAAAATAAAATCAGCACACCGAGATTTACGTGGGAAACTCCACCTTGGAGAAAAACCCACGGGACCAACACGCGAAAAAACAATCCACTAAGATTAAAGGATTACAAGGTGATTACCGACTCCACGGACTTAACCTCTCCCTTCTCTTCAGCGGATCACGCGCACCAACGGGTTGTCCACGCCCCACGTCCGAGTCCACGAACGCCACGTCCCGAATCCACGAGACGCCCAACTTCGAATCCACGAAGTCAACAACACGTCGAATCCACGACGCCCACTCGAATCCACGAGCACCAACGATTCGAATCCACGAACCGTCTTGATCACGCCGAATCCACGACGCCACTCGAATCCACGAGCAAGAACAAATAACGTTGATGATGTAACGTCGGTGATGGTTTATTGCTTAGAATAACATGAAAAAAAACTGTGGAAATAATCTCTAAGCAATCCTCAAATTGATTCTAAAAGAATATTCAGAATTAGAGCACCATGAATCAATTTGAGAGAAGCTTGATGTAGAAGATGAGGAAAACGGTCACCTACAAGCTTCTAGGGTTTCTAAAAGATAATCTGTGATTCACCACGTTTTAGAGACTCCCCCACACCATATTTATAGGTTAGAAGCAATCCGAAATAGATTAGGATTAAAAAATAGTTTTTAGAAAGGTTTGGAAGCAAACCGATTTCGACTAGGATTGCAAAACTAATTTTAGAAAGGTTTGGAACCAAATTAGGATTGCTAAGATATTAAAGGAATATACCATCTTATTTACATGTTTGGGAGACATTAGAATCAAAGTAGGATAGAAAAAATAACTTTCCAAAAACTTCACAACGGGTCGGGGTCCGGACCGCGGGTATGGGGTCCGGACCTTGACACTCTCCAGGCGTTTCATTGTCCGGACCTCAGCCATCAGGGTCCGGACCCGGTCTGCGAAACAGCCTGGGGTCCGGACCTCAGCCCTCAGGGTCCGGACCTCCGCCCTCAGGGTCCGGACCTCATCCTCAGAGTCCGGACCCTCCCTGCGTGACAGCTAGGGAGGCGTACGGGTTCCGGACCTCATGTTCCAGGGTCCGGACCGGGTCTGCGAACCAGCATAACCAGCTTACGGGTTCCGGACCTCATGTTCCAGGGTCCGGACCTCGTAGTTGGAAAACTCATTTTTATATTTAAAACACTTTGAATCCATTCTAAAGTCTTCCAAACACTTGTAAATAATTATAAATCATCATCAAGATTATTTAAACTTACCAAGCATCGTGAATTCATACGTTGAGTCTTCGAGTCTTCAAACTTCGTCTCTTCTTCTTTGAACCTTCAAGACTCCGACTCACTTCACGAAATATGCCAATCTAAAATCCGTAACAACAATCACTAAATTAAGTCGTTCGAGCAAACCGTTCGTCCGCTCGACCTTCCGCAAGTACCAGCGGATAGGTATCGACGTCACGGAGACCGTGCTCACAGCCCCGCTGCGACAGGACAAGTCGCGGGCCGGGAAATTGCATAAAAATAGCAAGACATACAAGCTAAACAATCAAAGTTAAGGCCGTTCGAGCGCTCCGCTCGTCCGCTCAACCTCCCGCAAGCACCAGCGGATAGGCAACGACGCAACGGAGGCCGTGCTCACAGCCTCACTGCGACAGGGCAAGTCATAGACCGGAAAGTTGCATAAAAACAGCGAGCAATTAAGGGTACGAAGCTCGACAAAGCCGAACGACAAAACGGCTTGAGCAAAGTTCAAACAGAGGTGAGCATGATGATCAGCATGATGCCGTGATCATCGTGCTCACCTCTCCGGACCTCAGGGAGCAACAGGGGCTCCGGGTACCTCGGCGCGGCCAAAGAAACACAAAAATAGCCCCCCCCCGGCCGGAGCAACTAGCTCCGGCCGGCTGCCGGCGGGCAACCAAGGCCGGCGGCGGGCAGGGTCGGCCGAGAGGGTCGCAAGGAAGGGAGAGCTCACCCTAGTCGACGGCGGGAGGCGGCGGCGGCGGCGCGGCGAAGCTCCCGGCTCTCGGGTAAAGCTAGGGCACGGCGGCGCGGCAACGGGCGGCGACGGCGGCCGGCGGCGAGGCGAGCACCGTCAAGAGGAGGTCGCCGGTCGTCGTCTGGCCGGTGACCGCGATAAGAACGGCGACGGGTTGCGGCGGTGGAGCAGGTGCGGCAGAGGATGCCCTAGCGGCTCCTCAGGAGCTGGCGGCGGCGGCTGCGGCGGCGCTCCGGCGGTACGGCGGCGGCGCTCCGGCGGTACGGCGACGGCCGGGGAAGGAGGGGGCGGCGCCGGAGCTCACGGGGGTGACGATGCTCACCCTCCTGAGCTGCGGGAGGAGGCGCTGCCTCGGGCTCACCAGCCTCGGCCCTCAGTGACTGCTCCAGCAGTGCAGCAGCAGCTCAGGCAGCTCACGGCGGCCCTCCGGCGACACGGCGACGGCGGCAGGGGGGTCGTGCCACCTCAGGGGGCTCCGGCGTGGGTAACCCCAGGGTGCACACCCTCGGGGAGGAGAAGGAGAAGAAGAAGAAAAAGGAAAAAAGAGGGAGAGAGAGGGCTCCGGGGAGCTCCGGCAGCTGGGTGGTCGGCGGCGGCCGGAGATGCACAGGAGAAGGGCTAAGGGGCAGGGGGTGCTGGTGCTCTGGCCCAGGCTGAGGAGAAGAGAGAGTGAGAGAGTGTGGGAGTGAGAAGGGTGGAGTGTTGACCAAGCAAAGAGAGGGGGGTTGGGTCAAGTCCCATTTAATGCCTCCACCAACCCCACCTACCCCTCCCTCTCAGCCACAATCTCCCTCCCAAAGTAACAATATCCTCCCAGGCCCCTGCGATTCGAAATCGCGCGAAAAGGTGCGAAAACGGGGACTCGATCGCGAAAACATAAAACGTAACCTTCGAGCGATCTGCGATAAAGATGCAATAACTTTCAAACCGTGTGTCGCACGCCGACACGGATTGCGCCATTGCGTTCAGCACTGCCGAGACATCGAACTCACCATTTTGGATCGCCCAAATCGGACTCCGGATCGCACCGTTAAGCCGTTCACTCTCCGCGACGAAAAATCCGAAAACTCTAAAATCCTCAAAAACTCACTTACATATATATATATAAATACCTATATATATATACGTATACGGATCAAAAACACAGTAACAGGGGAGTGGAACACAGAATTTCAAATTTCCAAAATTCGAATTCTCACATCACTCCCACCTAACAAGAAGTTTCGTCCCCGAAACTTACCCACACACTATCCGCGAACAACAGCGGATACCGCTCACACGAAGCAGACTCTAGCTTCCAAGAAGTCTCGCGCTCCTCGCGACTCGCCATGCAGTCTCACAAACAGAAAGCTTCGATTCCTCAACTGTTTCACATTGCGAGCCAAAAACCTCACAGGCACCTCACCGCAGCTGAGATCCTCCCTCAGCTGAACCGTTGTCGGGCCAATCACACGACGCTCATCCACGTCAACCAGACAGAACAGTGATCGACAACGACTTCCACAAAACGCCTCGTGCGGTGCCAATCCAATGCTCGCTAGGAAGCTGTTGCAGAAGGCAAACTCCACCAAAGAAAGATAATTGAACCAACCCTCACCAAAAATCAAAACGCATGCCCGGAGCATAACCTCGAGAGTCTAGAAGACTCGCTCCGACTGCCCAACACTCTGAGGGTTGAACTGAGCTAAAGTCGAGCCTCGTCCCCAGTACCTACAGCAAGCTCCTCCAGAACTGGGAAACGAAGCGAGAACTCCAGTCCAAAGCGATCGACACTGGCTCTCCAGACAGCCCGACGAACTCATCCAAGTGGAGCTGCGCCAGTCGATTCCAAGACTAAAAACGAAAGTACTGGTAGGAAGTGAGTTGTTTTTTCGTCAAACATTCCACAAAAAACCCCAGATCGCAACATGACCTCGCTGAGAACGAGGCAACCCGGTGACGAAAACCAAGGTGATCTGCTCCCACTTCCCTACAGGTACAGGCAAAGGTCAAAGCTTCTCTGCTGACAAACCCGGCACAGTGCCACATGCTGCGTTACAACCAGAAACCAGCCACAAGTCGCGGTACATCTTCGTCTCTCCAGGATGAACGGTGTACGGCGACTGGTGTGCCTCAGCCAAAACTCTCACCTCAAATCCTGAACACTGGGCACACAACTCCATCCTCGAAGGAAGACCAACAGCATGTAGCACGAAGTCACCTTCTCAGTCCAGCTCGCACTCTCTACCAGTGCGGATCCATCGGTTGCCCACCGAAAATCCGATCCGTCAAGGTGGGTGTACCTCCAAAGGCAACAACTACGCGGTAGCTCCATAAGGTACAGTCTCAAAAGCTCGAGAGCGTACACCACTGCTGCTAACTCAAGATCGAGCGCTAGATAGATCTTCCTACGGTCCATCAACTAGCGCGAAGCACAAACGATAATCCTCTCTTGCTGCATGAGCACGCACCCCAATCCTATCCATAGATGCATTGCCGACGATCGTAACGATCTCACCAGGCTGCGACAATGCTAAGGTAGGGGCACGGGTCAAACAGTCCATCGGCTCCTAGGCGTTCAACGGACAAGCGGGAGTCTAGAGAAACAACGCGCCTTACCTCGACAGCCTGCTCAAAGGGGCGGCGATCTTGAGGAGAACCCTCAACAATTCGCCGGCAACAACGCCCAAGCCGAGGAAGTTCCTAAACTCTG
This sequence comes from Puya raimondii, assembly GCA_016920855.1. Classification (NCBI taxonomy): domain Eukaryota; kingdom Viridiplantae; phylum Streptophyta; class Magnoliopsida; order Poales; family Bromeliaceae; genus Puya; species Puya raimondii. Next base: position 43,144,134 of record JABWPP010000050.1, read on the forward strand.
CCACAGAAGTCGGAACAGGTCAACCCACTACAGAGTCCTCCTTCCTTGGTTCCTCCACAAAACCAACCCACATCGCGATGCGAACCAAGAAGGAAACTCCTCGAAGAGATCAGTATGTCGTCAAAGGAGACCACGACAATTTGATCCGAGAACTACCGAAAACCAGCTCATCAAATCCAAAAGGCTGTCGGGACGTTCGTCGAACCGAACGGCAAAACCGTTACCTCGTAAAGCCCGCAACAAGACCGGAAGGCCATTAACGCAACGTCCTCGGCCTTGATCCTCAACTAAAGATAACCAGGCTGCAGAACACACTTCGAGAAAACCGAGGCTCCCTGGAGCCGGTCGAAGAGATCGAAGGTCTGCGGTAGAAGGTACAAAGCAACACCGACCAACTGAAAGCTCGACTCACAATCCAACCAACGGAAACCTTGCGAGTCCATCACTCAGGTGTACAGGGCTGCCAATCGCAACAAGCGATACTACACCAACGATGCCGAGCGTCAGATCAAAAAGATCGGACACGCGCTCCAAAGCAAGACTACACGAAAGACGCGGCGAAAACCCAGCACGCGAACACAACTCGGAGCCAACAACCAGGCCCCCGTCATCCCGAAATCGAGCTAAAAGGGCACCCGGACTCAACCGGAGTCAAACCAACGGCAGTGATGGCAAATCAACTGCGCAAAACCACGCCAGGATTAGCTCAAGGTTCACCACTAGAACGGGGATGACCAACACACAGCTTTCCGCAAGACGGCCAAGAACGAGAGAAAGTCTTGCACGGGAAAGCACCGACCCAATCCAGAAAGTCCCCAAGAAGGGATAGGGTATTTCGTTCTAACTTTCGACACTACATTGTCTGCAGCCAACGTACTTATCAAAAGAAGACGAAATATCCCAAGGTCAAAGGCCAACAACCAGTCGGCAACACCACGAAGGTACCGGGTCAACCACTCAACAGCTGGACCAAGGTCACAGACGAGTCACCGAATTAACGGGAACAGCAAACCGACCCACAAAACAGGGTCTACTCTGAGCCAACTCCCAAGGAGTCATCGGCTTCCAACAACGAACCGACGGCTACAGGCGACAACGGGTCGTCAACCACACGAATCAAACCGGAGGAAGAACAAAACCAGCGTCGAACGCGGTGAGACCTCCAACAAGGACCTGGAAGATCTCGCGGCAACACGAAAATCTACAAATACCACCAGGAATCCCCGAACACACCAATTTGGGCGTTAAGATATCCGCAAACTACGTAGGCACCAACAAAAAAAATCCGAAACCCAACAGTGTCCACTCAGTCTAATACACGTCAGTTCGACGCCAGAACTAGCCAATGGTCAAAGGACCAACATTGACGATGCCACCAGCAAGACGTCAAAGGGGTAGGCTTCACTTTCCTACCCAACAAAACATGGGGAAAAACACCCAAACTGCGGTCGAAACCGCTCAAAACAACATCTCCGTGGAGACGCTCGCAGAGGCCCTCGTGCTCAACACGGAAAGTGGGGACAGGGCGAGAACAGCCCCACAACAACACAGATCCACCAAGTGACGTTTCCCAAGCCCACGAGGGCCACCACTCACCAACGAGTGGTTACACAAAGGGAAAAACACCCAACCACTTGGGATCTGTCTGGTACTCCACCACCACTACCAGAAACAGCACGAGCCTACGAACTAGGGCAGATCAAACACAGGAAATCCGTCCAACACGCTTGAGTGTGACCACCACCCCCAAACACAGGGTCGGCGTCCACGCGCGAAACAGCCGACAAAGTCGCTGTCATCGTCACGGTCGTCGCACATCGGGGTAGGTGCCACAGGAGGGTCTGCAGTCATCGGGGTACACTGCGGAGTAGGAGGGGCTGGAGCGGCAGCTGCCGTGGCCTGTTGCAAAACCACCGGAACAAGCCGGAACATGCCGGAGAGGGTCGCCAACAGACCCCTCGCCTCGGCCTCAAGCACACAGGGTACGGTCCACACCAGGCTGTCCGCCTCCTGCTAGCTCCTCACTCGAACCAGCCACAACAGCCCGATACAGAACACCAGCAGACGGCTCCTCAGGCGCACGCCCACCACCACGACCCGGACGAGGAGGTCTACCAAGACCACAAGCCAACTGCAAAACGCAGAAACCAGCGCAAGAGAAAAGGGGTCGGCAACTCCCACAAAGCACAAGCCGAAAACAAACCCCTCGAGCTCGCGCGCCTATACATCCTAGGTCTTCCTAGGGGTCAGCCTAACCAGTGGTTCAGTTACAAGTTGATGAATGAACGAGTGTTTGTTCCCTTTACTCTCTGATACCATCTTAATCTGTCACGCCCCGGGCTAGTTCAAGATGCGGAAAAACGTGCTAAATTTTTTTTTTTTGAAAAGCCTAGCCCGCGCCACGTACAGACCCGCCACAAATACAGGGTCCACTGTACACACGGACAGAGCCTCCCCTGTATTTGCACGGCGTCCAACAACAAACAACAGGATCAACCACCACCATTCATTCATCCCAACAGCACATCAACACAACGAGAGATTCATACAGCTAACCGTCCTTAAACCTGTATGAATCTAAGCAAATTCTTAAGCGAAGGATGATGCAATGCACAAGCAACAATCATTCTAGAAAACTGCTCCTTACCCAGAAGCTTTAGTTTGAAACCCTAATCTCAATCATTGAAGAAGCCTTTGAAAATTGTTCTCCACACGAGAACTCTCTTTTTGAAATCACAAAACCGAGCAATCAGAAATCCATTTGAAAACCGTTTCCCACACGGAAACCTTGTTTTACGACGCTACCACGAGGGGTAGAAAAACAAAATGCTCGATAATGAAACGACTGGAAAACAAGGATACAACCAATCAATCCAAGCATGCTATCATCACATAATCATAAGGAGTAAATTCACAACACATAGCATGCTAGAGTAAGCTCAAAGAATAACTGAACCACAAATGACATCTAATAGGCGAAAGTAGGGTGATAACCAAATCTGGGGATGTAGCCTCACGAGTCGGAACCTCTAGAGCTACTATCTAGGCGTGCCTCGCAGCGTCCCGACACTCACCACCCTGCTCACCTGAAACCTGCAATGGGGGTGGGGGGTGAGAACATGCACGCATGTCTCCCCTCCCAGTGGGTACCGCAAGCCGACGAAGGCGAGGTGTACACACCGGCACGAGGGTCAACAAAAGATAGATATGGTATACAGTAGCACAAGTAAGTATGAGGCTAACATACAACTGAAATAACTATGCTACTGTAAGCAACTAGTATGCATCAAAGGGAAAACCACAAAGTAAACCCAATCTAAAACCACCGGGACGTATCCCAGTCACTGTCACCTGCTCATCTATCGGCACATAAACCTTCTGGACGCACTGCATCAAGGCTCACGGGTCGGCACAAACTCAACGACCCTTTTCCGGAAAAGAACACCTCCAAACGGTGGATCAGACCGCGGTGTACGTGAAGTGCTAGAAGAGCTGTGACGATCGATGCAAATGCTCAATCCACAGAACGGCAACAAGCCGAGAAGCAACCGATAAACCACAACTAGGATCGCTCGGAACAACAGCGATCATCACCCCGACCAACTGGGTCGTCTCAAGGAACATGCAAGCCACAACTACTCTACTATCCAAGCACGCATATAAGTAGAGTCTACGGGAGTCAAGTGAACTAATAACTGTAAAGCAAAGGAAGGGATAGAAAGGTATCACCGTAGTCCACTGAACCGACTCCGGATCGAAGTACCCACCTGTAGGTAAGATCCAATCTAACACCGACGGCTCTCGGGAACCGCGACAGGACCTACGAAAGACTCACAGGGTCAAGGTCCACCAAGTCGACGCTAAACACAAAGCTCTCACATCCCGAAACCGGCGGATCGCCCGGGAAACCCACCGGGACGATCCCGAAACCACACAAAGCCCCCGAGGGGTACCAAACAGCCAACAAGGTCCCTCGCTGTCCCCGAACACACAAAACCAAGTGACGGGACAGCGAGCACAAGCTCGGGGTGCCACGAACAAAAACGCACCCGAAAAGGCCTCCCGGGTTCCCGAAAAATGCCGAAATGGCACCAGAACCCTTCGTCGCTCAACCGCTGTCCTCGGAACTTCGGGACAGCGTTGAGGAACAGCCAACAAGGCTGAATGACGAAGCCAAGTCGCTTGCGAAGACAGCGAGCGAGTCGCACAACTAGAAACGCGCGTTTTGCCGATTATTTCGTCGAAAAACGCGTCGGAAACAAGTCCGAAACCACACGAAGGGCGAGGGGGTTGGACAACCAGTCCACAGGGTCTCCAAGACCTTACCCTTGCTGCCCACAGCGTCGCTACGCTGTCACAAACACCCAAGTCCCCAAACATGCAACATACACAAACATACAATCACTAAATTAAGTCGTTCGAGCAAACCGTTCGTCCGCTCGACCTTCCGCAAGTACCAGCGGATAGGTATCGACGTCACGGAGACCGTGCTCACAGCCCCGCTGCGACAGGACAAGTCGCGGGCCGGGAAATTGCATAAAAATAGCAAGACATACAAGCTAAACAATCAAAGTTAAGGCCGTTCGAGCGCTACGCTCGTCCGGTCAACCTCCCGCAAGCACCAGCGGATAGGCAACGACGCAACGGAGGCCGTGCTCACAGCCTCACTGCGACAGGGCAAGTCACAGACCGGAAAGTTGCATAAAAACAGCGAGCAATTAAGGGTACGAAGCTCGACAAAGCCGAACGACAAAACGGCTTGAGCAAAGTTCAAACAGAGGTGAGCATGATGATCAGCATGATGCCGTGATCATCGTGCTCACCTCTCCGGACCTCAGGGAGCAACAGGGGCTCCGGGTACCTCGGCGCGGCCAAAGAAACACAAAAATAGCCCCCCCCGGCCGGAGCAACTAGCTCCGGCCGGCTGCCGGCGGGCAACCAAGGCCGGCGGCGGGCAGGGTCGGCCGAGAGGGTCGCAAGGAAGGGAGAGCTCACCCTAGTCGACGGCGGGAGGCGGCGGCGGCGGCGCGGCGAAGCTCCCGGCTCTCGGGTAAAGCTAGGGCACGGCGGCGCGGCAACGGGCGGCGACGGCGGCCGGCGGCGAGGCGAGCACCGTCAAGAGGAGGTCGCCGGTCGTCGTCTGGCCGGTGACCGCGATAAGAACGGCGACGGGTTGCGGCGGTGGAGCAGGTGCGGCAGAGGATGCCCTAGCGGCTCCTCAGGAGCTGGCGGCGGCTGCGGCGGCGCTCCGGCGGTACGGCGGCGGCGCTCCGGCGGTACGGCGACGGCCGGGGAAGGAGGGGGCGGCGCCGGAGCTCACGGGGGTGACGATGCTCACCCTCCTAAGCTGCGGGAGGAGGCGCTGCCTCGGGCTCACCAGCCTCGGCCCTCAGTGACTGCTCCAGCAGTGCAGCAGCAGCTCAGGCAGCTCCCGGCGGCCCTCCGGCGACACGGCGACGGCGGCAGGGGGGTCGTGCCACCTCAGGGGGCTCCGGCGTGGGTAACCCCAGGGTGCACACCCTCGGGGAGGAGAAGGAGAAGAAGAAGAAAAAGGAGAAAAGAGGGAGAGAGAGGGCTCCGGGGAGCTCCGGCAGCTGGGTGGTCGGCGGCGGCCGGAGATGCACAGGAGAAGGGCTAAGGGGCAGGGGGTGCTGGTGCTCTGGCCCAGGCTGAGGAGAAGAGAGAGTGAGAGAGTGTGGGAGTGAGAAGGGTGGAGTGTTGACCAAGCAAAGAGAGGGGGGTTGGGTCAAGTCCCATTTAATGCCTCCACCAACCCCACCTACCCCTCCCTCTCAGCCACAATCTCCCTCCCAAAGTAACAATATCCTCCCAGGCCCCTGCGATTCGAAATCGCGCGAAAAGGTGCGAAAACGGGGACTCGATCGCGAAAACATAAAACGTAACCTTCGAGCGATCTGCGATAAAGATGCAATAACTTTCAAACCGTGTGTCGCACGCCGACACGGATTGCGCCATTGCGTTCAGCACTGCCGAGACATCGAACTCACCATTTTGGATCGCCCAAATCGGACTCCGGATTGCACCGTTAAGCCGTTCACTCTCCGCGACGAAAAATCCGAAAACTCTAAAATCCTCAAAAACTCACTTACATATATATATTTAAATACCTATATATATATACGTATACGGATCAAAAACACAGTAACAGGGGAGTGGAACACAGAATTTCAAATTTCCAAAATTTGAATTCTCACAGTAAAGATGATGCATGTCATGTCATACACCTAAGCAGTTCTTACTGAAAATGATACGAATGCACAATACATTAAGCATTGAAAACTTATTTTTATTTCATTATTTGAAGTATTTCATTATCTGAAAAACCTTATTTTTAAAGGCCAAGGGTAAACGATAAAACAGAAAACTATTTTGAAAAATGTTTCCAACACAAAAGCTTAGTCTTTTGAAAATTGGCTGCCACGAGGGGTAGAAAATATTTTGTCATAAAATATAATTAATACCGTAGCCATAAATGTGGAGTACCGAAAGGTTAGCTATCAGGATAACTACAGTATCAGTGACTGGTCGATACATCTGTAGAGTGTTGGTACGAGTCGGAGTGGTTTTGGCAAGAAATGGATACTAAAACAGACTCAGAGCACTCAATTTAGCCAAAACTGAAGTTCTTACAGTTTTTGGCCGCCCAAATATTGGAACCGGGCGCAGATTCGGAGTGCTATTTGGTCCATGTTACTGGAGTCATTTCAGGCCTAGTTTCGGGTGCCCAGTAGTGAGCCTGAGTTAGGTTGGTAGCCTCCCTTATCATTAACGATCGTTTGCCACACGTGGCAGGTGATTGATGAGATTTGAGCACAGGATTTGGATCCGGACCTCCACGATGAGTGCCCATTTCAGCGTTGGAGGCATTTCGGGCTGTTTTGGGCACCCAATTTTGGGTTTCGGGCACCTGAATTCGAGGATTTCTACAGTGGACAGGTTATAGTTTCTTGATCTGAGGGCTTATTTTACCCAACCATTTCCTTTATAAGATAAACCCCTTAATCCCCAATTGACTCTTTTCCCTCTTCATTACTAGAGAACTCCATTTCTACTCCTCTGCAACCCTCAAATCCATCTTCTTCTCCAATTTTTACTCTACGGGATAGATTTTTTAGCAGCAGCAGCAGTGCTCCAGCAGTAGTCCAGCTAGAGTTTCGAGTTGAGTAGAAGCCTTCTATTGTTAGATTGGGTTGTATTCATGGTGCTGGTGCTAGAAAAGAGCTTGGAGGTTAATTCCTTCATCAAATTTCAGGTTAGTAAGCACTGAATTGCTGTAATTTCAGTTAGTAAGCTGAAATTGGAGAGTTCTTGAATTTCTTGTTGAATTTTGAATTCTATTCTTTCTAGCAATGATTTGATTGAATCCCCGGTAGTTTTTCCTTCCTTTCTCATGGTTTTGAAGCTGGTTCTAGTTTGTTTGAAGGTTAGTTGAAGTCAATTTCAGGTTTGATTGAGTTTTTAGAATCGAAATGCTTTTTCGTTAAATTTTTAACTCTAAAATCTATTCCAGCTAAAGTCTTTATTGGAGTTGGGTTTTTCTTGTTTTTCCTGGTTGAATTAAAGTTGTAGAGTGTGCTCGTACATTGGATTTATATCCGAAGTAGGTAAGTGGAGCTAAATTAATGAAATTCAGATTTTCTGTTAAGTGGACAGTTTGTGTAATTGCTAGATTTTGGTTTGTTTTAGCTATTTGCTAGGCTTTGGGAGCTTGGTTGGGTGATACTCGCTGATTTCCTGGGTTGAAGCAAGGCTTCCTTCACCCCTATTAACTAGATTGCAATTCAATGTTGGGGTTTAGGATATCGAATGCAATTGACTAGCTATTATGTCTAACCTGAAATTCAGCATATGCATGTTATCTTGAAAATATAGCAATTGTTGGAAAAGTTCTACTCAAAAAAGGAATATTGTGAGTTCAACTTGATAGTAGATTAGGTTTCTTGTGTTTATCTTCCTTTACAATGCAAGCTAGTTGAGTTGGTACATCTATTTACACTATCTGTCAACTAAGTGAATTGAACCTAGTCTAGCAGCATCGTGTTGTTGGTTCTACTACTCTTCTATGCCTGGAATTGGGCTGAATTGAGTCTAGAGTTAGTGTAAATGTTGTTAAGTCCATCATTAGCGGACTACTGCTCATTGTCCAGGCCTGAGGGGGGACATGCCACATGCACCTCAGCCTTCAATCCACTCGACTATAGGTCATCCATCGGGGGGGGGAATACCACACATACCCTTGAGCATAAGTCGCTTACCAGGAGAGGAATATACCACACGTATGCATAATCATGATTCACTCGTCGGGCGAGGAGAACCACACGTACCCGCAATCATGACCCATTACCGGGCGAAGAATACCACACATACCCGCAGCCACAAATCACTTGCCAGGCGAGGAATATCACACATACCTGCAAGTATTAGTCTAAGAATTCCGGAATCTACTTCCCAAGTCTTAAGGGTTCACATTTACCCTATGTTGTCAACCTCCCTAGGTTTTCTTACTTTTCATGTCCATGTGGTCTTCCCACCACTATGCTCTCCACCCTATGTTCAACAACACTAGGTTTAATGACATTCGAGTCCAAGTGGTCATCCTACCACAATATTTTCCATCCTATGTTCAATAACACTATGTTCAATACCCAATCATGTTCTTTCTTATCCTAGTTGTCCTCACCTAGGATTCATGATTCATTACATCTAGTCCGTGTTGAGTTCACTAATGTCCCTAGTGAAACTCAACCTATGTTCAATGTCCACACCTAGGCATACATACATATATATATATATATATATATATATATATATATATATATATATATATATATATATATATATATATATATATCTCACATGCCCACTATTCTTGTCCAATGGTGGCTAATTTATCTAGTAACATATGATTCACACATTCATATTTACGAATTAACCTACCATTACATGCATCAAGTAAACAAATATTAAATTTTACTCTTTGGCATGGAAGTGACCTAATCACTTCGGTGAAGCACAACCCACCTTGTGGTACCCTCAATTGCTTGTAGACACTTGCAATTGGGCCAAACTCTTGGATCTCCAAGCTTGCTCCCCAGCTTTCTTTGTCCTATACAAGAGATCTATTCGTTACTATTTTCGAACCCCTAAACAATTTTTTCTCTTGAAATCAAGTTGCCCCACTTGATTTCCTAACCCTCAATTAGGATTTTAAAGGGTTAAAATATTTTTAAAACCCTCCATAAAAAAATTCCTCTTTCAACTTTAGCCTAGGGTTTGAAAAAAAATTCATTTTACAAGGTTCAAATCCAAAATCCTAACTTTAAATCCCAAAACTCACCTTTACCCAAAGCTTTTCCTCTTCTTCTTGCTCAAGAAGATGGCCCTCTACCTCCAAATCCTTCCTTCTAGCATGGTCCCTCAAGCACCAAGAGTTGGAGAAGAAGAAGCATGAAAAAGAACAAGAAGAAGAGAGTGAGAGAGAGGAGCTTCTCTCTCCTCTTCTTCCTATGTGTGCACGTGTGGGATTTTAGAGGAAAAGGGGAAAGGGCTCCCCTTATATAGGTGTAGTACACTGAACTTTAGCAAATTGCAAGGTTCTAGTGTGAGATTAGCGTTTCGTGCTAATCTGGAGGTTTTGGTTGTGTTTCGGGCTCTTGGGAGCGTTTTCGGGACTTGAGAAGTGCGAAAACGGACTCCGGAAGTCGAAATCTGCAAAATCTGCAGGTTTGACGTTGCGCACCGGTATGTGCAAATCGCATACCGGTACTGAAGTGATTAGTACCGCTACTGCAATTTCTAGTACCGGAATCCCTTCGCGTGGCCTGTTTGGCCGAGGCTCGGGTTTGCGGGATTTCTGGCCAGATACCGGTATGCCCATACGCATACCGGTATACAATGCCGAAAATTCTGTTTTGAGCTGTTTTGCGAATGTTGGCTTTTGGAGGGGTGTGAGGGCAATTGTTACAACATGCAACTTAACCCTTCACACCCTCCCCTCTCAGCCATTGTGCTGAGGACTTAGGAGAAAAAAAGGTAGGTTCTCTCCCTTTCTCTCTCTAGATTCTTGGTTCCATGGTGAGGGAAACCTTGGGTTTGATCTCCTTTTCCTTCTCCTTTGCACTCAAGCTTGCTAGCTTGCTCTTGGAGGGACGTGGTGGAGGAGAGGAGAGCTTGTTTGAGATTTATCTCCAAACCTAGCTTCCTTGGACCTTGTTTGGAGCTCTAAGAGGTGAGTCTTCCTCTTGTTAACCCTTTTTTTGTAGAGAAATTGGGTTTTTTTGTTGATGAAACCTTGTTATGGAAACCTAGGGTTTATTTTAGGGTTTCTTGATTCTAGGCTTTTGAATGGGAATTGATGGGTGTAGAATGTTATGTTAGGTTGGATTTGAAGCTTCCTAACATCATTTTGGGTTTTGGACAAGAGAATCTTGATCTAAGGTAATTTCACCCTTTTTTCCCTTTTTATTATGACGTTTTTCGAAATGTTTGTTCGACGTTTCTAACACCGTAGAAGTCTTTTTTAGGGTGCTAGAAATCGAGGGGGCAACTTTGTTTTCGGATACTGCGAGGTTCCGAAGGGTCTCCGGTGGGTTTGACCTCACCGAAATGGGTGAACTCCCCCCCCTATGTCTTCATTGTAGCTTAAGAGCTTAAATTAGTGCATATTCATACAAATTATGACATGGTAGAATTTTAGAATGCTTATTATCCATGCGCTATATATATGAAAATTAGACATCCTATGTAGTAGGAGGTTTGCATAGTTTATGCATAGTGCATCATGAATGGCTATGGGAATAGAATATTTCACTTATGTATTTGTTGAAATACTTACTTAAACGAGTAGAGACATGTGTGGCATTAGATGAACAACGAACTTGGAAACACTCTTTGACATTCGGTATGTTGGACTAGTTGTAGTGTATATATGACATATGACATTCCACCTAGATGAATAACAAGATTGACATTATGATCTAGTCTTGGACATTAGTTGGTATTCCATGTTTTTAGACATGATGAGAGATATTATGTGGTTGATTGTTACTTGTTTGCCACTATGCTCGTTTACACATGCTTGTGAGGGTCGCTCCCTACAAGCCGGCACTCCGGAGTTGGCCTCGCGACAGTTATTTCGCCCGTGTGTTAGAGAGAGTGCCGAAATGGAACCGCCGTGGGTAAGGCTCACCAAAGCGTGAAGGTGTTGACTACCACGGAGCCATTAGGCTCGGCACAAGTGAACATCCCTTTATTGTATTCTTTATGATTACATGTTTATAGTTATATGCAAAAGTGAACATTCATATAGTAAGAAGTGAAATATTGCATACTTACACATGTACTTGGGTAGAATAGTTCATGTTTATATGATCACATCTTGAGGCATTGTAATATTAAATTCCAATTATAATTATGCTTATTTGTACCTAACCCTTACTTTGCCTCAGTTGACCTAGTGGTGTACTCCGCTCCTCTCGGCGGCTTACCCACTGGGAACTATTGAATAATAGTTCTCATCCCCCTGGGGTTTGTTGTTTTATTTCAGAGCCTTCCACTGCGGGAGAGGCTAGGGATCGCGGCAAGGGCATCGCGTCTAGCTAGTGCGTGAGGGAGCTAGCGGCTAGGTGGAGCACCTTTCTTGTATTTTATTTGAGAGGTATTTTTGTATCGACCACTTTTGTAGAGACTACCCTATGTCCTGTTTTGGGTATATTGTTGTATTAAACTTATGTTGTGGCTTTACTCTTTTATTGTATTTTATACTTCCACCTTGAGACTAGACTTGTTTAGTATGTATGCTCTGATTATCATGATAGGATTACTCGCTTTATTCCTTTCTTGTATGTTGTTTTAGACGCCTTGTGTGCATTTGGGTTACTTGTGTACACGGCGGGTCTGTGCATGCGCCCGGGTGGGCTTCCGCTGGGGCCCCGGGGCGTGACAATAGGCCCCCACCATGAAATTACCAAAATACCCTTAAAAACTGCATTCTGCAGAACTACGTACCGGTACTCGAATTGGCGTACCGGTACATGGGCATTTAGTACCAGTTCCCGAAATCCAGTTCTTCAGAACCCTAACGTTGGATTCTCAAATTTTCTATTGCGTACCGGTACCCAGATTTCAGTACCGGTGTGCAGTTTTTTAGTACCGGACTCAGGTTCAATTCCTCAGAACCCGAGAGCTAGTTTCTCTCCATTTTGTATTGAGTACCTGTACCCAAATTCCAGTACTGGTACTCAATACAAAATGCAGCTTTCAGATTTAACATTTCGGAGTCCGTTTCATGCCCGGTTCGCGCCGAAAACACTCAAATACTCCCAAACTTCGCCGGAACTATTTTAATAGCTTTTTAAGCTACTTCCACTAAAACTCCACAATTGTAGAAGTTCGGTACACTACAGTAGTAGTAGATTATTAGACTTTTTATATTTATAGGTAGCCATGGGATTGGATTGTCACGCCCTGGGCTAGTTTTAGATGCGGAAATACGTGCCAATTTTTTTTTTTTTTTAAGCCTAGCCTGCGCCACGTACAGACCCGCCACAAATACAGGGTCCACTGTACACACGGACAGAGCCTCCCCTGTATTTGCACGGCGTACACAACATACAACAGGATCACAACCACCATTCATTCATCACAACAACACAGCAGCTTAATAAGATTCATACAGCTAGCAGTCCTTAAACATGTATGAATCTAACCAAGTCCTTAGGCGAAGGATGATGCAATGCACAAACAACAGATCATTCTAGAAAATTGCTCCTTACCCAGAAGCTTTATTTTGAAATCCTAACCTCAAACATTCAAGAATCATTTAAAAACTGTTCCCCACACGAGAACTCTCTTTCGAAAATCCAAAAGTCGATCGATCAAAAATCCACTTGAAAATTGTTTCCCACACGGAAACCTTTATTTGAAAACGCTACCACGAGGAGTAGAAATCCAATGTGCGATATACAGCAGTAATGATAGATCTAAGGCATCAACATCCAATGAGTCTAAGCATGCAATCCACACATGGATACTAAACCAAAACCACGAGATCTAAGCATGCAAGACAATCATCCAAAACATAACTGTACCAAAACATAACATGCTAGATAAAACAACCACAGTGTAACTGAACCATATCCATAACTAACTGATAGAGGATGAGGGTAATAACCAAATCTGGAGAGGAAGCCTCACAGGTCGGGACCTCTAGTACCACTAACTAGGCGTGCCTCGCTGCGTCCCGACTCTCACCACCCTGCTCACCTGAAAACAACAACGAGAGCGGGGGGTGAGAACATGTAAACATGTCTCCCCTCCTAGTGGGTACCGCAAGCCGACGAAGGCGAGGTGTACACACCGGCACGAGGGTCAACAAATAGATAGATAAGGTAAACAGTAGCACAAGTAAGTATGAGGCTGACATACAACTGAACACTACTGTAAGCAACTAGTATATGCATCAATGGAGATAACCACAAAGTAAACACAATCCATAGCCACAGAGGACGTATCCCTGGCACTGTCACAACCTGCTCAACCAACCGGCACAAAACCTACCAGACGCACTGCGTCGAGGCTCACGGGTCGGAACAACTCAACGACCCTTTTCCGGAAAAGAAGCCCAAACGGTGGATCAGACCGTTGGCATACGTGAGGTGCTAGGGAGCTGTGACGATCGATGTGAATGCTCAATCCACAGAACGGCAACGAGCCGTGAAGCAACAGATAAACCACAACGAGGATCGCTCGGAACAACAGGCGATCACCACCGACCAACTGGGTCATCTCAAGAATCATGCAAACCACAACTACTCTACTATCCAAGCACATATAAGTAGAGTCAACGGGAGTCAAGTGAACTAATAACTGAAATGCAAGAGAATGGATAGAAAGGTATCACCGTAGTCCACTGAACCGACTCCGGATCGAAGTACCCACCTGTAGGTAAGATCAAGCCTAACACCGACGGCTCTTGGGAACCACGACAGGACCTACGAAAGACTCACAGGGTCAAGGTCCACCAAGTCGACGCAAAACACAAAGCTCTCACATCCCGAAACCGACGGATCGCCCGAAAAACCCACCGAGACGATCCCGAAACTACACTAAGCTCCACAGGGGTACCAACAACCAAACCAGGTCCTCCGCTGTCCCCAAACACACCAAAACAAGGTGACAGGACAGCGAGCACAAGCTCGGAGTGCCACGAACACAAACGCACCCGAAAATGCTTCCCGGGTTCCCGAAAAATGCCGAATTGGCACCGGAACCCCCCGTCACTCATCCTCTGTCCTCGGAACTTCGGGACAGCGATGAGGAACAGCCAACAAGGCTAAACGACGAAGCCAAGTCACTTGCGAAAATAGCGAGTGAGTCGCACAACTAAAAACACGCATTTCGCCGATTAATTTATCGAAAAATGCGTCGGAAATGGATCCGGATCTCCGAGAAGGGCGAAGGGGTTGGACAACCAGTCCACAGGGTCTCAAGGGTCATGCCCTTGCTGCCCGCAGCGTCGCAACGCTGCCACAAACAACATAATCCCAAAACAAGCAACATATACATACATAAGAGCAATAAATAAGGCCGCTAGAGCAATCCGTACGTCCGCACGACCTTCCGCAAGACCTTCCGCAAGAACCAGCGGATAGGTAACGACGTAACGGAGGCCATGCTCACAGTCCCACTGCGACAGGACCAGTCGCAAGCCTAGAAATTGCATAAAAACAGTGCCCGCAAGCGAAAAAATTGCTCGACAAAGGCCGAACAGCGAAACGGCTCAACCAAACCAAAATCTAAGGTGAGCATGATGATCAGCGCATCGCCGCGATAATCATGCTCACCTTCCCGGGCTTCGGGAGGCAACAGGGAGCCCAAATACTCACTCGCGACCAAAACAACACAAAAAGAGACCCCGACCGGAGAAACCAGCTCCGGCCGGCTGCCGGCCGGCATGCATGGCCAGCGGCAGCCAGGGTCGGATGCGGGGGAGGCAAGGAAGAAAGGGCTCACCTCAGTCAGCGACGGGAAGCGGCGGCGGCGGCGTGGGGAGATAGCCGACTCTCGAGTTGGCTAGGGCACGGCGGCGCGGCAACGGACGGCGGCGGCGGCCGGCGGCGACGCGAGCACCGGCAAGAGGGGCCCGCCAGACGTCGGTTGGCCGGTGACCGCGACAAAGGAAAACCGGCGTCGGCGGCGGCGGAGCAAGCTCGGCCTCGGCTGCCCTAGGCGCCCAGCCAAAACCCGCGGTGGCTGTGGCGGTGCTCCGGCGGCACGGCGACGGCCGGGGAGGCAGGGGGCGGCGACGGAGGACTCGAGGGCGACGACGCTCACCCTCCCAGGCGTCGGGAGGCGGCGGCGGCTCGGGTCCACAAGTCTCGGCCCGCAGCTGCCCTAGCAGCAGCTGCAGCAGCTCAGCGCCGGCGTTCTCCCACCTCAGGGGGAGCTCAGGCGTGGGTTCCCCCTGGGTGCACACCGCAGGGAAAGAGAAGAAAAAGAAGAAGAAGGAGAAGAAGAGGAAAAGGAGAGATGAGAGGTTGGCCGGGGTTTGCGCCGGCCAGGGGGGTGGTCGGCGGCGGCCGGCGGAGCTCGGGGAGGTGGCTGAGGAGCTGGGGGAGCTGGGGCTTGCTCCTGGTGAGGCTGAGGGAGAGAGAGAGAGAGAGAGAGAGAGAGGGAAATCCAACCTCTACTCACACACACACAAACCACACACATATACACATGTGTCTTTTTGTAAAAACACCCCTCAAAAATAGAAAATAAGCCCTGGGTTCCTTACAGCAAGCACAAAATGCCCAGACACCCCTCCACATTCGAGCTCACGCGAAACGGTGCGAGAAACATGGTCCAGATCGCGAAACCAAAAATATACAATTCGACCTCTCGGCGAAGAACATGAAAGATCTCTCAATCCGTCCGTCGCATGTCGAAACGGATCACGCCATCGCGTTCAGCATTGCCGAGACATTGAACCTACCATTTTGGATCGTCAGATTCGGACTTCGGATTGCGCCGTTAAGCCATTCTCTCTCCGCAACAAAACTTAAAACAATTTAAAATACTATAAATACAACTTATATACATATATATATATATACCCATACATATATATATACGTATACAGATCAAATACACAGTAACAGGGGAGAGGAACACAGAATCTAAATTTCCAAAAATTTGAATTCTCACATGGATGGCTGAATCTAATATTTGATTATGCATCGGATTGTGCCAACGTCGCTTTAGTAGTGGTTAGTATGATCTAATTGATCATTTGCATCGATTATAGCCTGCTTTACAGTTGACCTAGTTACTTTTATCTTCAAGCGGATCGCTCCCCTCGAGTGCCACTTCGGAGATAGGCAGCTTGATTTAACATTACAATTTTCATGTCGGCGACCAACTGGTTTTAGTAGGAATTAGACGTGAGGCTAGCGCGGGCTTGACTAGTCCTTCGAGCTAATCGGTTGTTTGGGTTTTTCAACAGTGTTACTAATAGTTGATATTCATCCTACATGATGCATGCATTCATTCGACATCTACTTTAGAGGCAGTGGTAGTTTCTTATTGCAGTTTTACCTATCAGTTTCTTCAGCAGTTTATTATTACTTTGCCTCTGGTAGACCTAGTGGGTAGGTCATTGTCGTCGATGACGGTACTTACTTAAGACTACTAGTTTTCAGTAGTTCTCCCGCCCTCTTGTTGACTTTTTTCTTGCAATAACACTTGTATCTGTTCCTACTGCATCTGATCGAGATAAGGGGATCGCTGGGTAGATAGCTCTTCAACCCAAGGATCAGTCTGGTGGAGGACCCTGTTGTTCTAGCTTTTGGAGAAACTCACTGTATATATGGATGTAGTTTATTTTTTCTGTTGAGAGATGGTTGTACTATTTTGGGATATTGTATATATATAGGATGTCTAAGTGATATTTTAGTTATTCTAGCTCTGCTACTCTCTTTTGCGGTTGCTCTCTATTTTTTTAGCAGATTTTTGTAGCTTTATGTGCACAAGACTTCCTTGTATGAGGCAGATTTGTTGGCGAGCCCGAATTCCGACATAACCTGGGGTGTGACAATAAAACCACAAATCCCAGTTTATTTAATCCAAAGCCATCATTCAAACATAACTGAATCACGACAGAATCTAACTTATTTAAAGAATAATGTAAAGGTTATGAAGGAACGAAAATGAACCATTCCAAAAGGAATAATAATCCACATGACCTCTAGGCTTACTAGCTATCCGAATCCCACGCACCGTCCCAACCCTCATCTCCCACGTCATCTATAAAAACAGAGGGTGAGAAACCAACCTGAGGTTTTCTAGTGAATACCGCAAACTGACGAGGAAAAGCTGTACTCACTGGCAAACGACAAATATAATATTAACTATTAATAAGAAGGTAAAACAGATACAATAGCAATGATAACTGGAAAGAAACTACAACTATCACTAGATGAATAAATTACCACTACTGTAAAGTGAAGTCAAATACAAACATATGTCAACTACAGGAATAGTCCAAAAGTACCTAACCAATCGTTATGGCAGTCTAAAGACCTCAGGCAATGCCATCTTGTGCTCACCCACCTCGCATATAACCGCAAACAGATGCACCTGCGCATAGGGCTCACGAGTTGAAAGTACAACTACTTTTCCGAAAAGAAACACCATTGTAGTGGCCAAACCGCTGGTGGTGTACACAAAATGCACATGAGCTATGACAATCAATGCAATATGCTCAATAGCCAACAGTAGGCAAATAGCCGAGATCGAATCTACAAGGAATCACCGACCAACTCTAATCACCCATATCTCATAGATATCACCTATCACTAACCAATTAGGTCTATAAAGTACAAGTCCTGTAATAACATCCAACCAAGTATTGTTGTACTACTAAGTCCAGATGAACATATATAAGAGTAAAAGTAGAGCAACATAGAGTAAAGTCTAGTGGTGATCCAGTGCTCAACATGCAACGTGTAATTAAATAGAAGAGGAAAGAGTAAAGAATGTTACCAAGCTGGCACCCCTATACTGACTTCGGATCGAGCACTCACCTGAAACAGATGAGGCACCTAACTCTAAAGGTGCTCCTAAACATCAGCCAGACCTATGAAAGATCCATAGAGTCACAAACAACTCCACTAAATAGGTCTAACCCTAAGTAACCCAAAGTTACAAATCTCACATTCTCGAAACCATCAGACAATCAGTTTCTTTTACTAATTTTCAAAAACTAACTGGAACACTTTAAAAACCCAAAATATGCCCCAGAAAATACCAATCCACATGTAAACCATCCGCTGCTCCGAAATGCACCGATTTAGGTGCCTGGGAAGCAACACACGAAAACAACGCTAATAAGTGCGTTTAATTAAAAATATATTATACTGGGTTCCTGAAAATGCCGGTTTCAGCTTCCAAACCCTCTCCGCCCTCAGGCTATCTCATGACACACGAGACAGCGAGGGTGACCAGTCAACAAGGCTCTGCGACAAATACCGAGCATTCACGTTGATTAAACATGAAACACGAATCGAAATTGCGTTCGATTAGCGATTTTGCCGATAATGCTCTAAAAAGCGCTTCGTGAAGGCCATTGAACATAGGACGATCAGTCTACCGATCACACACAGTTGTTTCACGCTGCCGGAGGTTACCTACATGGCCTAATTGCATAAAATCCCCTAAGCATGCATCTAATAGCATTTATATATAGGGAAAACTATGATTTT